>CM046454.1:64058113-64488822 GCA_025506515.1 Flaveria trinervia
ATAGATATGCGTATAATATATAGATATACGTATATATATAGATATACGTATATATATATATACGTATATATATAGATATACGTATATATATATACGTATATATATAGATATACGATATATATATATATATACGTATATAATATACGTATATATATATATATACGTATATATATATATATATATATATATATATATATATATATACACGTATATATATATATAGATATCTATATATATACATATATATATAAATACGTATATATATGCATATATATATATATATATTATATATATATATATATATATTATATATATATATTATATATATATACGTATATATATACGTATATATTATATAATATATATATATATTACGTATATATATATATATACGTATATATATATATATATACATAATATATATACGTATATATATACATATATATATATAATACGTATATATCGTATATATATACGTATATATATATATATATTACATATATATATATACGTATATATATATATATACGTATATATATTATATATACATATATATATATACGTATATATATACATATATATATATAAATACGTATATATACGTATATATACATATATATATATATATATATATATATTATATATATATACACACACACGTATATAGATAAATATATATATATACGTATATATATATACATATATCTATATACGTATATATATATATATATATATATATATATATATATATATATATACGTATATCTATATACGTATATATATATATATATATACGTATATAGATATACGTATATATATATCGTATATATATATATATACGTATATATATATTTTAATATGTCAAATTTTTATATATTAACTAGTTACAATTTATTTTCTAGAATTATTACAACTTGAATAAACTATAACAAACACCTACGGATTCTTAAAATTCACCAAAATTAATCAGAATCCATATTTAAATTCATATTATCTTATTAATTCCTGGGGAATTAATTCATAAAAGAACCATTTTTATGATTTTTACCATTTTGAAAATAATTAGTAAAAATATCAAAAAACCGTAAAATTTCCCAACTATATTCAGACTATCCTAATCAAGATATAACATTTTGTGTAAATTTTTCATGATTTATCTTATAACTTAAATATTTTTCTCAATTTTGAATTACAAATTCTTCTGAAATATGTAACTCGAGCATAACTACGAATTAGATCATGAAATTTATTCTATAGGTCCTATAAAACATAAGAATCATCATATAATGTTTCCAGCTTTTTACCAGATTCGGTTCTTCCGATTGATAATTTTCGATTAATAAATTAAATAAATCATATAAATTATTTTACCCATCGTAATCATACCAATTTTTGCAGAATGTTACTTTTTAATATTTTTATCAAGTTCAGTCTTTATTCCCACAATTATAGTCATTTAAATAACAAACTAAATTTATCAAGAATTCACATAATTCCAACCCTTTATTTGTAACATTTTTGTCTAAATTCTGGGTTTACAATATTTTCCAGATTTTTTAGTCTTTCTTATTGATTTTTGGTAAAGGTGAAGTGTTTGTAAAGTTTTGTGAAGAACTTAAATGTTTGACCAAAAGGTTGGTTATATGTGTTGTTAAAACCCATATTTATCTTTGTAACTTAGTTAGTCATTGGTTTAAGGATGGAACCTTGATTTTGACAGAAGAAGAGGATGAAAAGAAATTGATGATAGCTTCTAGTTCCTAGATGATCCGGTTAAGAATGTCCTCCTTGAGCTTGATCACTAGTATGTTGGTTTGAAGGTGATGATTTAGATGGTGTTCTTGATGATGATGTGTGGTGGTTTTAATGGTGTGATATAAGGTCGTGTGTTTAAGGGCAAAAGTGATAATGGCTGGAGATCTAAGACCTTGTGTCAAAGAGATGAAGGTGGTAGCGGTTGTGGTTTGTGAACCGAGAGAAAAGGAGCCAAGGTTGTTTTTATGGTGAGGATAGTGGCGGTTTGTGGTGTGGCTAAGGGTTGATGGTTGTTATATTAGTTATCGGTCAAATGCCATTAATGGGGAATAATCATCACATCTAGTTTTAGGGTGATGAATAAGCTATACTTAGGAGTTAAGGTGTCAAGCTCTAAACATGCTTGGTGTTCTTAATGGCTAGGTGACGGGCAAAGAAGATTGCTTAGTATGTGGCCGGTTTAAGAGAGGTTTAAGGAGTTAATGACTTTCTTAGTTCATTAGGTTTAGGATTAGTCATAGGTTTAAGTGTTTAATCAGGTAACTTAGTTCCATAATAAACCGAGGTTAGGTCTTAGGTGATACTTATGTTGATGTTTAGGTGTTTAAGGTTTGGTTGTTTTTTTTTGTTTTGATACCAAGTTTCCTTGATGTTATTTTTGGTATTGTGATGTTTAGTTAGGTTGTTTCTCATTTCATTTGATGAATGTTTTGGTGTTATAATGTGAGGTGATTGATTAAATAATATTTATCATAATATATTTAAGCATATGAACTCATGCATACATGAGTTTCTATGCATGCATGCAAGCATGAACACGTAACGCGTACATATATATTAACTAAAACACATATAATCCATAAGGTTTTAGTCAAATATAGTGTAATATTTGAAAGTTTTCTTAAGGCATAACCTTATCTAACCTTAGTTTTTAGAGTCGTCATATTCTCCCCCCATAAAAAAATCCGTCCTGAAATTCATTGGAGAGTAATTCCTAAAGTTGTGAAGAACTTAGCTTGTTACTGACTTCAAATAACTGGGATATTTCCTATTGATTTCATCTTCCCTTTCCCATGTAAATTCTGATCCTATCTTTGAATTCCACTTAACCTTTACAATGGGTATTTTGTTTCTCCTTAATCTTTTGACTTCTTTGTCTATGATGGCTATTGGTTCTTCCATGAAATAAAGTTTCTTATCTATTTTGACTTCTTGGATTTATACTTTTAGTGTCTCGTCTGTTAGACATTTTTTTAGGTTAGACACATGGAAAGTGTTATTTACTTCACTTAATTTTTGAGGTAAGTCTAATTTATATGCTACTTATATGCTACAGGATCAATCTTATCAATGACTTCAAATGGGCCAACATATCTAAAGTTTAACTTACTCCACTTTCCAAATCAAACGATTCCCTTTATGGGTGATACCCTTAGGTATACTTTATCTCTAATTTGAAATTCAAATGGCTTTCTTCTTGTGTCGGCATAGCTCTTTTGTCAATCACGGGCCACTTTTAATTTGTTTTTAATTTCAGTGATCTTATCAGATGTTTCATGTATAAGTTCAGGTCCGATAAATTGCCTATCTCCTATTTCATTCCAACACAAAGGTGATCTACACTTTCTTCCATACAAAGCTTCAAACGGGGTTGTTCCAATACTTGCATGGTAAGTATTATTATAGGAAAATTCTATCAAAGGTAAGTGTGTATCCCAATTACCACCAAAATCCAACAAACAAGCTCGCAACATATCTTCCAATGTTTGAATTGTTTTCTCATTGTGTTCGTCTATCTAAGGATGGTATGCTGTACTCATATTTATCTATATTCCTAAAGATTTTTGCAAAGTTCACCAAAATTTAGATGTAAATCTACTACCTTTGTCTCATATAATTAAAATGGGTATTTCATGCCTGGACACAATCTCTTTCATGTAAATTCTTGCTAACTTTTCCATTTTATAGTCTTCCCTGATTGGCAAGAAGTATGCTGACTTGGCTAATCGATCAACTATAACCCAAATTATGTCATATCCATTTGACTTTCTTGGTAGTTTGGTTACAAAATCTATGGTAATTTGGTTCTATTTTCATTCGGGAATTTTTGGTTGTTGCAAATATCCCGAAGGTTTTTGGTATTCAGCTTTTACTCTTGAACAACTATCACACTTTTCTACAAATTTTCCAACTAATTTCTTCATGCCTGGCCACCAATATTAGCTTCTTAAGTTGTAACACCCGGTTATTTATCTATTTTGAGGTCGATGAAGAAAGAAAAGAAATAAAGTCCAAAGTCGAGGGACCAAACTCGCCAACGAGAAAAAGTGAAATGTGGTGATATGTGTAGGAGAGGGCAGCCATACTCTCCCCACACACTCACATTTCAACCAAGAAAAGAGAGGAGAAGAGAGAAACGAAGAAAAGAGGAAGAAGTGTTGGTTTGGGTTGGTTCGAGTGGCCAAAATCGTCGTGTAGCGAGTCAAATCGAAGCTCTTCTCGTTTTGGTCATTTGTGTGAGTTCTAGGACCCCTCCTTTAAATGTTTTTGAATGATTTGGGGGTGGAAAACATCTGAAAATCGTTTTTTTGAGGGTGTGCATGTTTGACCCGATTGTGTATGTGTATATGTGTGTACGATGCATTTGAGCCTTGTTTGTGAGCTTGTGTGTGCTTGAATGGTGTTATGGTATGCATCCCTAAGGTTTAGGATGGTCAATTTGGGCTTAGAATGGGTTTAGATGAGTTTGGAAGTCGAAAATGGCAGATTGGGTTCGGGATGAACTGCATTCTGCATCAGCTAGGGCTAGGGACCGAATGGAGGACATACGCCGAAAGACGTGCGATTGAGGTTCATTCGCACGATTGTGAGTCCATTCGCATGATTGGGGCCAATCGCATGGAGGCCATGCAACTGAGGGTCCAGTCGCATAAGTGCTCATCCGCATTAGTCCCATTCGCATGAGATCCATCCGCATTAATCCATTCGCACGATTGGGTATTCATTCGCATGAGTGTTCATCCACATTGGTTCATTCATGTAAGGCTCCGTTCCCGGGACGCTTATAGCTGGGTTCTCATCGCACATAAAACATATAATTACATTTGTGTTTCATAAATCGCAGCGGAAAACTAAAACAATCTTTCATTTCCATGTAAATGCTTTTGCAAATTAATACAACATTCATTACAAAATAGCTTGTTCGCATTACAATGCAAAATATTAATCAAAAGAATGCCATCCCAAAAGAGCTGAGTAGTCGCCCGTGCCATCCTCAGCAACCTTACCTGCCAACTGAAAACACATCAAAGTCAGGTTTGCTGAGTGAGTTCTAGTTTTCGTAAAACATATTGTTAGGATCAGTGATCTATGTTTGATTGATTAGAGAGTATAGCAGCGGAAATCGAGCAATGAATTAGTCAATTCACAAGAACAAAACGATATTCAATGAAGAACAAAGACGGTTATAGAGAGAGAATTTTTGCAAATATATTTCATTTAATATTCGCTTTCGTGGTAACAGAATGTCACAATTACAATTAGGTCGACACCTCTTATATAAGAGATGTGACGTCTGCTGATGTCACTTGATAGTGACATCTAACAGATTTATTACAACTGAAACACAACTACTGAAGATGTCAGAACAGCTGACATCTCCTTACAAAAATGCTAAGTGTTATCAGTTGTTATAACTACTGAAAAACATAAAACTACTGAAACTACAACGACTGAAGAACAAGCTCTTCAGTCGTTTTACAAAACTACTGAAAGTAAAATATAAAACTACTGATATCACAACTACTGAAGAAGTACTCTTCAGCAGTTGTGACAAACTACTGAAACTTCAGTAGTTGGTCTTCAGACTTGAACTTCAGATGTTTCATCAGCTGATGACTTCAGTAGATATCATCATCTGATGTCTTCAGTCTTTGTCTTCAGACGTTGTACATCAGTTGTTGATCTTCAGCACTTGTAAACTCTTCACTGTTGTACTTCAGTACTTTGGTCTTTCAGCTTCAGCACTTGTGTTCTTCAGCTGTTCAGCTTCAGTATATGTGTTCTTCAGCTGTTCAGCTTCAGTACTTGTGTTCTTCAGCTGTTGTACTTCAGCACTTTAGTTCTTCAGCTGTTGAAGTCTTCAGCACTTGATCTTCAGCTGTTGAAGTCTTCAGCACTTGTGAAACTGCTGAAGAAGCTTTCAGCAGTTGTTGTGATACCATGTGGGACTTAGAGGTTTTCTGATCTTGGCTCATTGGTTCTTTTGGTCCAACAAACCCCCCTGAACCAATGCAGCCAAAACCACTAATTTATTTATTATCCCACTTATTGTTGGCAGAAAAGTTGGTCTTTTTCCTTCTTGATCAGTAGAGAAGATGACCCATATAAGCTCCGGCCTGGGAAGAAGTCTGGTATTTGTTTGGCAAGATATGAATGGAACTCTGTTTTGGGGAACTGGACACAGAATTGTTATCCCATTCATGATCTACTTCTCGTGTATGAGCCTGTAGGATTCTCTGGTGTAGGCTCTGAGAAACATGATTTGTTCTTCCATGGTCAGGTTCTCGGCTTCACCATCAACAATCCTTCTCGCCCATACAGCTCAGATGTACTTGGCCTGTTTGCCATTTTTGAGCTCAACTGTTGTAATTTGTCTATATGCAAACTCATCAGGATGATTCCCTTCGAGTAGCAGACTAAGCTCATTCTGTTTGAAGTTCTCAAGCCTCTTGTAGACTAACCCCTTTTGATAATTCTGTTCTCTAGCATCTTCTGGGGTGGTTGTTTAGTCTCGTAGGCCTTCTTGAAATCTTCGACAATCTCCCAGGTGATACTACAAGGGCCACTATGATCTCTTCATCTACGATCCTCTTGACTTGACCCTTGTATCTCGAAGGAATGTCTTTCTTTACAATCCTGTGAGCCACCCTCGGATCAGGCCATACTCTCACCCTTTCCTTCTGATATTGAAATGTGTTGGCGAGAGTGTACAATCTCAGAGCTTCTTTCTTCATGCTGATAATTGATGAGGAGGCAGCATAGGTTTTGTCAATGCTTTTCAGCATTTCATCATGATGAAGCTTTTGCTTCTCCTCTTCTTCAATTTTTACTCTCACAACATCCATCTGTGAGGTGGGAGTGATGGGCATAGGTTTGGCTTTCGCCAGTGTTAGGACTGCAGACAGAGGCATCCTATCTTCTTCCACATCATCCTCTTCTTCTTCTTCTTCTAGCCTCAACACCCTTCTCTTCTTCTTCTTAGTGCATCATCGGCTATTGGTTTAGATGGTAAGGGAGTTGGTTTTGTGGGTTGTGATTGTGGTTGTTTGGATTTGAGCTTTGAGATTGGTTTGGAGATTTGAGGGGTAGGCTTTTTTTGAGTGGGTGGAAGGGAAGGTTGTTCCAGCATCTTGGTTGTGAGTTTAGCCTTTGTAAGTCTTGCCATTTCAAACCTTTTTCCAGCCCCAGCCTCATCAAGGGCTTCAATGATAATCCCCATGTGGAATTGCTCAGACAGACAGATTCTGGTGGCTATAGCCAAAATATTGTCTCTGGTCCACGCGCGAATCTCCATCAAAGATCTTCCTAAGTATTTGGCAATAAAACGAATCATGATCTCCAATCTCTCCTTTTCAAGTGCATCATACCCAGCCCATCGGGTTGAATCTCCTCCACTTCCAACCTCCTGATTTCACTATCTAATGTGGCTGTATCAAACCTTGCCTGAAGAGTTGCTCAATGATTTTATCCATGGATCGGCTGTGTGTATCATCAGCATCTTTTACCAGCTCTTCCAAGGATTTTTCTTCAGCAGTAGGTTGATCATCAGCACTTTTCTTTCGTTTATAGGTGATCATTTTTTGCTTTTCTTTTTCACCTCTTGGGCCTGCTCTAGGGCCTTCTCATCCTCTGTTCTTTTCCTCTTCTTTTCTTTCACTGCAGCAGTACTCTCCCTTTTTGGATGCATTGTGGTAGGGGTTTGTACCGCAGAAAGTGTCTTTTGCACAGCAGCATCAATCAATGGTTGTAAAGTTGAGGAAAGCCTCTCATCAATGGCTTTAGTCACAATGTCAGTGATTATGGGTGTGATGAGAGGGAGGGAATTTTGAAGGACAACAACTATTTGCTCAGGAGGTTCTGTTCTTGAGAAATAGTGCCAGAAGCAGAGGCAGTGGCTGAGTTGTTGGGAGTGGCTCAGTGTTTGGGAACCTTCAACTGAAGGTGCCATCTGTGGGTTGGTGGAGGCAGATGGTCTTTCTCCTTGAGAGAGTTGGTCAAGTAGGTTTTGCAGCCTACTGACTTCCTCCTCAAGGATTGTGTTCTGGGCAAGAACATCGTAGAAAAAGCTCATCATCATCAGCAGAAGCTGAATCACCTGACCTCCTGCTTGGAGCAGGATGTACATGCACTGGTGTAGACCAGTTGTAGCATGTGCCCCTTTGTCTTGGTACTGGGGACTTCCAGCCTCAGGACTATGTCCATCATCGCTGTTGCCTCCAGTGAGGTCTTAGCGATGTTACCAGCCTCAGACTGATCATGTGCTGATGCAGAAGAGGTGGCAGCCTCACTAGATATTCTAATCTCCCTATCTACACCAGGAGATAGAAGTGGTAAACCCCTATGCTGTGGGTTCTCAATTGCACTTTGGTCCTCCCCCTCAATGGTAGAGGTGTTCCCAGTAGTAAGTGGTATCTGGGGAGGGGGTGAGGAGTGCAATTGAGTCAGCACTTGTGCAACGATCAATGTTGGGCTGTGGGGGCGGTTGCATGGGGTGAAGGGATAGAAGCAGTGTGCACCTGGGGAGGAAGTTGCTCTTCAATGGCAATCCCCTCAAGTAAGGAAGATCCCATATGTGTGGGTACCCCTTGTGTGGTTGCTGCAGGCTCCTGTTGAGAGGAATCCTGAGCGGCTATGGCTGGAAGAGTCCTGATATCCACTAGGGGGTTATAACCAGTGGATATATCCTGCGTTTGTGTTGCAGGGGCATCCTCAGGGGACTCATTTCCCTGAGTAGCCGTTTTGGGTTTCTTTTTGGTGGGTTTGGTGGGGACTTTTGATTTGGAGGTGGTGGCTGTGGGTTCCAGCTGCGTGGGTTTGCGCAGCTTGGCAGCCAATTTGAGTGTGTGGTCAGAGTTGTGCCGGGAGTATACTTCAGGCAAAACGGCCGTAGCAGGGACTCCCAGGCCAACAAGTCCCTCAGCTTGAAGCTGGTTTGTGATGATGGCCATTATGAACCGTGGATATAATATCCAACGGTTAGCAGTTAGTTTTTGAGCCATATCCTTGAGCTCGGAAAATATTATTTCTGAAAAATTTAAAGGCTGTTGCTCAAGAATAGAATACATTACCTGCTGCCACTTCGTAGACATTTGATCCCAAGACGAAGTCTTAGGAGCCAAACATACATTTACCATGTGAAAAATTAGGCGTTCAGCGTCATGGAAATGTTTCTTCATTATAGTGGAGGCACTAAGGTTGCCCTGATATCCATGATGGGCAAAGGATAGATCAGTTGTGCCCTTGGGATATCCAGCAGGAGAAATGGCATCATCCAGATGTAGAGTTTGGCGATTATTTCGGGAGTGATGACCACTTCTTTGTTGTTGACGACCGACCCGAGAGATGGTGTGTTGTTCTCCCCAGTGGTGATGATGACGTTCATCCAAAACTGTTTGAGGGATTCGGCATGTAGAATGGGATTGAAAGAAATGCCGTTTTGTATTGTGACTGGACCATAAGATCGATAGCAGTATCGAACTTAGCCCAGACTGGCAATTTAGTAAGGTAAGCTACACAGTTGTGTCGTGGTTTGATTTGCATGGACGCCATTTAGAAGAGAGAAGTTTTAGAGAGGAACGTTAGGTTTGAAGAAGATGAAGCTTTGAAGGATTAGGTCAGGGATATTTATAGGGTACGGTTAGAAAACGACTGAAGGATGGTGTTAGTCATCAGTTTTTAAACGACTGTTGACATGGTATTACCCTTTCAGACGTTGAAACAGCTGAAGTCGTGGTGTTAGGCATCAGTAGTTAGAAAACTACTGAAAGCCGTGTTTTGACTTCAGATGATGAAACAACTGAGGACTTGATGTTTGTCATCAGTAGTTATGAAACTACTGAAGACAGTGGTTTTGTCATCAATTGTTGTAAACAGCTGAAGACTTGGTATTAGTCATCAGTAGTTATAAAACTACTGAAGACATGGTTTTGCTTCAGTTGTTTAGAATGAAACAGCAGTTGTTGAAACAACTGAAGAGAAAGTTCTCTTCAGTAGTTTTTCATCAATTCATAGCCTTTTAGCTGTTTCATACTGTCCTCAACACTTACTCATCAGACTTTGCATCTGTTGTTAGGTGTTTCATAGGACGTCAGTACTTATCTGTTTGTACTGATTTCAGTAGTTCTAACTACATCAGTAGTTGTAACTACATCAGTAGTTTGGAACAGATAAAGTACTTCAGTACTTGTGAGGCATTTAGCCATCAGTAGTTATAAAACTACTGAAGGTGAAAGGACTCATCAGTACTTATATGTGACATGAGTACCAATGATCACTAGTAATTACTACTGAAATCATCAGTAGTTGTCACTTATTCTAGCTGCAGCATACCAAGCCTTAACACAAGGTTTTTGTAAAGTAGAACTATCCAAAGGCTTAGTAAAAATATCTGCAAGCTCATCAGCACTAGGCACAAACTTAGGATCAACGACCTTTTTCAAAGCAATCCCGAATAAATGATATCTGATCTCTATATGTTTGGTCCTAGAGTGCTGGACTGGATTTTTGACAATACACAGAGCTGAAGCACTATCCATTAATAATGGAGTCTTAGTCTCTGTAATGCCATAATCCAAAGTTGGTTCTGAAGCAGAGTACCTGAGAGGTGCAACTTGCAGCAGCAATGTACTCGGCCTCAGCAGTTGATGTAGCAACAGATGTTTGTTTCTTACTCTGCCAAGAATCAAACAATTGCCTCGGATTGACAACCACCAGAAGTTGACTTTCTAGTTAACTTGCACCCTGCATAGTCACTATCTGAAAAAGCAACTAATTTGCAAGAGTGTCCAGTGGAATACCATAAACCCAGAGATTGTGTACCTTGCAAATATCTAAAGATTCTCTTGACTGCAATCAAATGAGACTCTTTAGAGCAGCCTGAAATCTAGCACAACACATGTAGCAAACATAATATCTGGTCTAGAATCATTAAATACATCAAGGACCAATCATACATCTGTAAGCGTTTCATCAACAGCTTTACCTTTCTGATCAGCATCCAGTTGTGTGGTGTTGCACATGGGAGTAGAACAGGGCGTTACAGTTTTGTAAATCAAACTTATTCAAAGATCTTTTGTATATTTTGACTGATGAATAAAAGTTCCATCAGCCTTTTGTTTGATTTGCAAGCCTAGAAAGAACTGTAATTCTCCCATTGCACTCATTTCAAACCTCTTTTTCATTAATGTTGTAAAATCATCACACAACTGGGGATCAGAGGATGCAAAAATAATATCCTCAACATAAATCTGAACAAGTAGCTTATGTTGATCCACCTTCTTAATAACCAAAGTTTTATCAATGGAGCCTCTAGTGAAATTATTCTTAAGAAGAAAAGTAGAGAGTGTCTCATACCAGGCTCTAGGAGCTTGTTTCAACCCATAAAGAGCCTTATCAAGTTTATACACCCATTCAGGATGTTTTTATTATCCTCAAATCCTGGTGGTTGACACACATAAACTTCTTCCTTTATTTTACCATATAAAAATGCACTTTTGACATCCATTTGAAAAACTTTAAGATTGTGGAATGCAGCATAGGCTAAGAACAATCTGATTGCCTCTAGTCTGGCTACAGGGGCAAAGGTTTCATCATAGTCAATACCTTCTTCTTGTGAAAACCCGTACAACCAGTCTAGCCTTGTTCTTAACAATAAGCCCATTTTCATCAGTTTTTTCCTAAACACCATTTAGTGCCTATTGCCACACTTACCTGGGGGAAGGAACAAGTTCCCACACTTGCTGTTTCTTGAACTGAAGTAGCTCAAGCTGCATAGCTTCAACCCATCCATTGTCTCTCAAAGCAACATGGTAGTTCTTTGGCTCTAGCTGACTGATGAAGAGAGCATAGAAGCAGAAGTTAGACAATTGACTTCTGGTTGAAACACCAGCATTGATATCACCAATAATCTGAGACATGGGGTGATTCTTCAGTTCTTGATAACAATGAGATATGTGCAAGTGTTTGTAGAACCTTCAGCAGCAGCAATTTTGATGTAGACTCTTGAAACCAAGAATTAGATGGTAACTCAAGAGGTAGAGGAAACAGAGATCTCATCAGCATTTGTTGTGGATGGAACTGCTGAAGCTACAGGAACATCAGTTTAGCAGACACAGGCAGTTTGTCACTAAACTTGAATAGGTGAGTATTGATATTATCATCATCATCATCAATACCACCAGGTGAAAGACATGCTGCAGAAGAGATGATTTATCCACAGGATCTGCAACAGCTGGAGGTTGATAAGGAACATATTGCAGTATGTCCAAATCAAACAACTCCACAGGGTTTTGTGGAATCTTGTCCAAAGGAGATTCATTAAACTCACATGCAAGTCTCTTCAACTATCTTTGTTCTGCAGTTGAAGACTCTGTATGCCTTGCAAGTAGATGAATAACCAACAAAACCCTGCATCCACCTTAGGATCAAATTTATGGAGTTGATCCTTTGTGTTGAGAATAAACAGGACCCCAAATGCTTTGAAAAATGAAATTAGAGGAGCCAAGTGATGGAGAACTTCATATGAAGTCTTCATCAACCTCTAATTTACTAAAACTCTATTTTGCACAAAACAAGTTGTGTTAACAGCTTCAGCCCAAAAGGTCAGTGGCAAACCAGAGTCAGCCAGCATGGACCTTGCAGCTTCAATGAGGGTCCTGTTCTTTCTCTCCACTACTCCATTTTTTTCTGGAGTCCTTGGGATGCTAAACTGCCTTTTGATTCCCTTGAAAGATAGAAGTCATCAAGTGTATGGTTTTGAATTCAGTTCCATTATCACTCCTGATACACTTGACTGGAAGGGAATACTGCTTCTCAATATACAACACAATTAATAACCTTCTGAGCAACCTCATCCTTTGAATGTAGAAAGAAAGTCCATACAAATCTGGAGTAATCATCCACAATTACCAGACAGTATTTCTTCTTTGCCATGCTCATCACTCTCACAGGACCAAATAGATCCATATGCAGTAATTGCAAGCAGGCAGTGGACTTAGGCTCTTCAATAGGAGGGAATGAGACTTTGTGTTGTTTTCCTTTTAAACAAGCAGTGCAGGTTTCATCACAGTGGAACTCCTTTATTGGTATGGCCTCTGACTAAACTATTGTGGATAAGCTGATTCATGTTTTTGAAATTACATGACCCAGCCTTCTGTGCCACAGTTTAGATTCTTGAGAAGAGGCTTTGGAAAATAGGCAAGGATTGCCTCGAGATCTATTTTCTTGAAAGATCTAAGGCATACACTCTTCCTGTCCTGTTGGCTCTCAGGAGAGTGTGATCATCCAATGCCTTATCATCAAATGCAGAACTTTGGATGACAGAATCCCAGTTCTGACTGGTGAAAAGAGCAACATGGCCTTTATCACACATGACTGACACTCAAGAGATTGTACTTGAGATTTTCCACATGATTAACATCATCAAATTTGATTTCTCCATTGGAGACAAAGCCATTTCCAATGATGTAACCCCTAGCATCATTGCCAAAAGAAACAAAACCCTTCTTTCCTTGAGAGTAGTCATGAAGAAGAGAGAGTTTTCCCAGTCATGTGCATAGATCCCCCACTGTCTACATACCAGATGCTACTTTGGCATGTTGAAGAATCCTGCAATAATAAACAATCATTTAGTTTTGGAGACCCAAACCTTTTTGGTTTTGGGCCTGGTCTCATCAATAGATGGTAAACTAACAAGTTTATTTGAAACAACAGCCTGAGAGGAAGAAGATGGTGAAGAAGAGGAATCCTTTGGCTTGGATCTCCTTTTCTGTGGTTTCAACATAGGAGCATCTAATTGGTTAACTCTACCCAACAGATGTTAACCATCATACCAGCTGTGTCTGATTTTGGATAAAGCTTTCAGCTCATCAGACACATTGCCAGTGAGTTTGATAAGTTCCTATGTTGCACCTTCTTCTTCTGAGCACTCTCAACTGTCACCTGTTTAACCCCTTCCTTTTTGGATTTCTTTGAGGACTTAAGGGTACAGGATTTGAATGTTGCTGAAACAAATGTGGTCTCAAACTCAGTTTTCATTTTTACCATTTTCCTTTTATTTCTTCTTTTTGTTTGAGTTTGGAACCTCTTTTGTACCAGCAATCATCTGTAAGATGATTGAACAAACCACATACTTCACATGGTTTCTTCTTCATCTTAGGTTGATCATCAACTAAAGAGGGTGAAGCAACTGAAGACTTGTTCTTCAGTGCTTTGGAAGCATTGTTTTCTTTCTGACTTCCTCTTAGTAGCCTTCAAACTCTTTCTACTGACAGTTTTCTTCTTTTCAGTACTGAAAGTAGTTGGAGTTTGAACTTCAGGTGTTAAATCCTGCTCTCTAGTCCTTTCAGGACTTTCAGAATTAACTCCTGAGTTGATCAACTCGTTGATCATGTGAATGTCAGCATTTGAACCATCAACATCAGCTGATAGGTTCTGAGAGGGCTTGATGCTGACTTATACTTCTGATTGTGCTGTATCATAAAGTAGATCACATGATGAGATGGATTGGTTATTACTCTCACCATCAGATTCTACCTCTGCTCTTGGAGTAAAATCTGTAGGTGGAGCAGTGTGATTGTAACCAATGCCAAACTTCACATTGGAAGCAGATTGCTTACTAAGAAGCATTTCAAAACCTTTGCATGATTGTACCCATCTATCACACTCTACCTGGGTAACTGCAAAGGTTTTTGAGATCTTTATACTTCTCTAGAAGTATCTCTTCCCTAGCCTTATCATCAGTTATTTGGCATTTCAGTTTGTAAATTTCATCATTTTTATCATTAAGCACAGACTCAAATTCAGCTTTGCTTTGGAAATTATTTGTTCTAGCTCAATGTTCTTGTTGATTAAAGCTACATTTTCTTCTCTAATAGATGCAAATGCTGCTATGCATGTGTCAGAAAATAATTTGGCTTTTGCCTCAGAGGATACCTGTGATACCTTTGGTGTAGAGGCATTAAAGGATGAAGTACCAGCAGAATCCAAAGCCATAAGAGCTAGATTTCCAAAGGGACTTTCACCACATGTTGACCAGCAAGAGAACAGTTGTTCATGACCAGAAAAGTCATCTGGTAAACTGGTCCAGTCAACACAACTCCTGGGGTGAAGAAGCTGTGTTGTTGAGGTTGAGTTGTTGATGAGATTGGGAAGGTTGTGGTTCAGGAACTGCTTGTGGTTGTTGTGCAATTGGAGCTTGAACAGGATTTGGTTGAGGCATATAATAGCAGGGATAAGGATATGACATTTGACCCTGTGGAACAAAGTATGCAAGAGACCTAGGATGTGAATGATGACCAGAACCAGCAGGATGTTGCCCTCTGTTTTGTGGACTAGTACTAGGAAAAGTCACAAAGGGTGCAGAAGAGTTAGATCCAGTTGATCTACACTCTCTTGCAAAGTGTCCCAGCCTTTGGCATTTGTGACACCTCAACTTACTCCTGTCAAAACCAACTTTGGTTTTGCCAGAGAGTCCAGGAAATTTCCTGCCAGTTCTCTTATAGAACTTCTGAGATCTGATATTAATCAATGCCATTTGGCTCAGAATATCCATCTCTTCTAGATCATCATCAGCTATTCCTTTCAGATCATCCATGATGAAGCATAAATTGTCACTATTACTGCCAGAATGACTCTCAATACCAACAAATGCATGATCAGAACTATTTGAAGAGAAATCTATATGCTCATCATAATTGCTTTCAGATGCAGCATATTCTGACTCATGACCAACCAAGGCAGTATTCCCTGGTACAAAGTCATCAGTGAGCTTCCTGATGAGGACAGTTTCCTCTTGCTCTATCTCTCTTTCAAATGTAAGCAGTTCCCATGAAGTTGGGTGAGAGATAGGCCGTCCAGATTTACACTGGAGCGTAGGACAATAGTGTATGTGTCCCATCTCTCAGGCAGTGATCTGAGGAATCTGTTGTTCATCTGGCTATTGGTGTATTCCTGTTTCACCATTTCAGCTCAGATATCAAGCAGGAAAAGCGCTCAAACTGTTGAGTCAGTGTCTCACCCTTTCTATGAGAGAATGTCTCATATTGTTGGCAAGGATTTCTCTATGTTTGCTAAGACTCATCTGTGCCACCGAATTGTTCCTTCAGGGCATTCCAGAGATCATGAGCAGTTTCATGATGCATAAGCCCAGAATAGATTTCATTAGGCAGTGCCATGGCCAGAATTCCATGGGCTTTAGCATCAATCTCAAACAGTTTCCGATCTTCATCAGAGTATTGTTCCTTCTTCTTCGGACCATTTGATTGGTTTCCGGATTGTTCACCATAGGCTTATGTGGTCCATGTACCACAGATGTCCAACAACCTGAACTGTTAACAGACAGGTGATGAAGCATTCTTCGTTGCCATATGTTGTACTCGGTCCTAACCAGCATCGGAGGCTTGGTTGAGGAACTGGTATTGTGAGGATCATTAGAAGGAGTCGTCATCTCAGATTCAATCAAATTCGATTAAGCTAAAACAGATTTAGAACAAAACACAACAACCAATTGAACCAGAAGATCTCAAAATAAATGAACGAAAGCGACAGAAATTCAATAATCTATACCAGTTCTTGAATACGCTAATTCAATGATCAAACACAGATATCAATTAGCAGTTTCAATGATCAATTGTTAGATCGATCAATGATTAACCAGCTCTGATACCACTTGTTAGGATCAGTGATCTATGTTTGATTGATTAGAGAGTATAGCAGCGGAAATCGAGCAATGAATTAGTCAATTCACAAGAACAAAACGATATTCAATGAAGAACAAAGACGGTATAGAGAGAGAATTTGCAAAAATATTTCATTTAATATTCGCTTTCGTGGTAACAGAATGTCACAATTACAATTAGGTCGACACTCTTATATAAGAGATGTGACGTCTGCTGATGTCACTTGATAGTGACATCTAACAGATTTATTACAACTGAAACACAACTACTGAAGATGTCAAAACAGCTGACATCTCTTACAAAAATGCTAAGTGTTATCAGTTGTTATAACTACTGAAAAACATAAAACTACTGAAACTACAACGACTGAACAACAAGCTCTTCAGTCGTTTTACAAAACTACTGAAAGTAAAAATATAAACTACTGATATCATAACTACTGAAGAAGTACTCTTTAGCAGTTGTGACAAACTACTGAAACTCAGTAGTTGGTCTTCAGACTTGAACTTCAGATGTTTCATCAGCTGATGACTTCAGTAGATATCATCAGCTGATGTCTTCAGTCTTTGTCTTCAGACTTTGTACATCAGTTGTTGATCTTCAGCACTTGTAAACTCTTCAGCTGTTGTACTTCAGTACTTTGGTCTTTCAGCTTCAGCACTTGTGTTCTTCAGCTGTTCGGCTTCAGTACTTGTGTTCTTCAGTGCTCAGCTTCAGTACTTGTGTTCTTCAGCTGTTGTACTTCAGCACTTTAGTTCTTCAGCTGTTGAAGTCTTCAGCACTTGATCTTCAGCTGTTGAAGTCTTCAGCACTTGTCAAACTGCTGATGAAGCTTTCAGCAGTTGTTGTGATACCATGTGGGACTTAGAGGTTTTCTGATCTTGGCTCATTGGTTCTTTTGGTCCAACACATACATTATTCTTCGTTAAAACCGTACATTTCTGTCCTGCACTCATGCATCATACGCATACACAGAAGATATAATCATTAACATAAGCATACACATTCATTCCTCTTCCCATAGTAATCATCATTCATAGTATATGCAAACTTTTATAACGTACTCATTCTTTCTTTTGCATTCTTCGTACTGCCTTAGGTTCATTAGGTACGTTCGTTCCTCCGAGTCTTTTACGACAACCAGGTCGCTCACCTCTTTGGCAATCTCATTGACTGCTCATTGTCCGAGTCTTTTGCAACAACTGAGTTGCTCACCTCCTTTCTCTGGCCATCTTAATGATGCCTATGATTCGAGTCTTTTGCAACCACACGTTGTTCATCTCATTGGCAATCTCCATGATTGCCTGTGATCCGAGTCTTTTGCAACACATGTTGCTCATCTCATTGGCAATCTTCGTGATTGCCTGTGATCGAGTCTTTTGCAACCACACGTTGCTCACCTCATTGTATGCTTGCAAGCCTTCCTTCATTCATTCGTCATTCATTAATGCATGCATTTATTCTTTCATTCATTATGTTCCTCTTTCTTTCTTCCACTTTACGTTATAAATACTTTCATACATTCATTCATACGCAAAGCCATGGAAGACATGCATATATCACAATAAGGAACATAAACATACACTCATGCATCATCATACATTGCATCATACATTTATAACATACATCATGCATAATCATGCAACATCATCAACATCATACATGTCCAACATAACATCTAGGACCTTAAAAGTCCATGTTCCTAACCCTCGGGAACCACCCATGTCAAGGCTTACATCTCCACCTTCCCTTCAAAACCTAAAGTTATTCTAAGTGTTCATCCGCATTGGTTACTGTTCATCCGCATTTGTCTAATACTCATCCGCATTGCCAACACTTAGGCAAAATGCTCATCCGCATTTGCTGTTGTTCATCCGCATTGGTTACTGTTCATCCGCATTTGTCTAATACTCATCAGCATTGGCCAACACTTAGGCAAAATGCTCATCCGCATTGCTGTACTCATCCGCATTGGTTACAGTCGTCTGCATTGACTTACTTTGTTCATCCGCATTGGCTATACTTAGCCAAATGCTCATCCGCATTGACTGTACTCATCCGCATTGGTACAGTCATCCGCATTGGGTCGCTGCATTTGTCCAGACTTAGTCAAATGCTCATCCGCATTGACTCTTCCATCCGCATTGGTCCGGAGTTGGTCAAATGCTCACCCGCATTGACTATTACTCATTCGCATTGGTTTCTAACACTTAGGCCAATTTTGAACTTAACCCAATGGAACTGAAACTGCAGAATCATACTATAACCACTATTTTCATGCTCTAAGCTTAGATCTTACCTTCTAAGCCCTCGGATTCAACATATAACAAGAACATGAACACACATAACATCATAACATCGTCAAACACGCATGAAAAACATACGGGTCCGAGACCCAGATCAGTAAAACATATAGATTTGTATTTCCAGCCCCAAAATCGTTTGAAAACATGTAAATGAGGGGTTGTAGAACTCACCTTAACAGCTCTTGAGCAGGACTTCTTCCAACTCGTCTGAATTTGAGTTCAACCACCTAAAAACTCACTAAAACACACACCCGAACACAGGCAAACACATATAAGCACACAAACAAGATAAGGCCAGCTTCAAACACTTAAAATTTCGGGTTTCTTACCTTGAATTCACTTCTTCAGCCCTGTTTCCTCAAAAATCCGAATTCTACACTTTCTTTCTCTAGAATTCTGCTAAATTGAGAGTTGTGGGAAAGTAGTGGGCGGCCATGCCCACTTTACACCAACTTTTCAACCCTTTTTGTCCTTTTGGCACTTTTTACCCTTCCACTTGGGTAAAATATCTTTTCCCCCTTTTTCTTCACTTTATTCTCTCTTTATTTAAATAAATGAAAGATCCGGGTGTTACAATTCACATGATGCTCAGTCGCATGGAGGCCATGTGACTAAAGGGTGTCCATACGCCGAATAGGGGTATTGTCCCCGAGAAGAAGTGTAGTTTGACTTCTGACTTTCGGGGGAAAGTGCAGATGTCAGTTTTGACGTAAAGGTTCCCGTAAGTTCATGTAAGATGATGATTGAGGCCTTAGAGAGCATGTTGGGCATGATGATGATGTTGTATGATTATGCATGTTATGTATGTATGATGTTGCCCTGTATAATGTGATGACGGTATGTTATGTTCCTTATTATGATGTATGTATATCTTTCTGTGGCTTTATGTGTTATGTATATGAATGAACCAAAAGTATTATGTAACGTAAAGCGAAAGATAATGAAAAAGGAACATGATGAATGAATGCATGCATTAATGAACAAATGAATATAAGAAGGATTCCAAGCAAATGTATGGAGGTGCACACCCGATGAAGGTGTTAGCTCAATGGTGTACGGGTTAGCTACCCTGAAGGATGCACATTGGGCTCCAATCTTTGTGATTGACCATATGAATGGGATCCTTGCCGCTTTCCCTAGGTGCTAGAGTCAGATTCGTGCATAATGTCCGAGGTCTATGAAAGACCTCAGGCTCAGTTACCCGCTTCGTGCACAATGTTCAGGGTATAGCATATGCCATTGATCCGGAACGGAAGAGAAAAGATAAATGGTGAATGTACTTGCCCTAGCACCTGGAGTCAGCTCCGTGCCCAATGTTCGAGGTCTATGAAAGACCTCAGGCCTAGTTACCCGCTTCGTGCACAATGTTTGGGGTAATGTACATGTCACTGGAAGTAATGAGTAAACAAATGAAAGTAAGAATGTATGAAAGAATGAAAGTTAACGTATAGATGATAAAGATAATAATGATGTTATCTGTATATGTATGATGTATGATCGCATGAACGTAAAGTATGGTTTTAACATGAGAAAAGTATGTTTTATTTATAAAACTAGAACTCACTCAGCAACGCTGACTTTGATGTGTTTCCAGTTGGCAGGTAATAGTTGCTGAGGATGGCACGAGGCGGCTACTCAGCTCTTTTGAGATGGCATCCATGTTTATAATGCTTTTGTGATGTAATGCAACTTGGGTTTTGTAATCGAATTACGATGTATTATTTTGAACAAGCTTTTATAATGAAATGAGATGTCTATTTTGTCATTTCCGCTACGATGTTTTATGGAAGTTATATGAAATTATATATTTTATGTGCGATGAATGACCAACTGTAGGCGTCCCGGGAACGGGGCCTTACATAAGTCCTTGTAGATGTTATTATTTCTTGTATGTACATAATATCTTGACTTATGTGCTTCCGGTAGAATAGTTTTTCTAAGCATAACATTATCTAAAACCCAAATTCTTCCTTTAAATTTCAGGATTCGTCTGACATTACCTCAAAATCTTTTATTTGTCATTTTATTCTTAGCTTATCTTTTTGTTGGGCCTCCCGAATTTAATTTAATAAATCTGAATGTAACTCTATTCTCATGGCATGCACTCGTAATGGCTTAGTTCTCTCTTTTCTACTCAACGCATCAGCTACTACATTTACCTTTCATGGGTGATATTTTATCTCACAGTCATAATCATTTAATAATTCTACCCATCTTCTTTGTCACATGTTTAACATTTTCTGATCAAATATGTGTTGTAGGATATTATGATTTGTATATATTGTGCATCTTGTCTCGTAAAGATAATGTGGAGGGAGAAGGCGTAGTGGTCGGCTAGGTGGGTAGGATTTTCAGGTGGAGGGAAAAGGGTAATATGGAGGGAGAAGTCGGGGGATCTGTTATATCTTTTAACCAATAGCGGTGACGTGTCACCACTATTGGTCACGTACGATAAATTTGAGACCGTCAGATCTGCTACATGTTCAACGGCCAGATCTAACTAAATAAGTTGGAATACGGATCACTTATCATAGCGGTGACATGTCACCGCTAATAATGTTACCGCTAATAGTATTGCTGCTATCTATGGCATTTCTTGTATTTTGTTAACCCCAGTTTGATCCTTGCAAGCTTTATTTTTTTTCCTAATTAAATTTATTTCATTAAGTCCTGATTAATTAATGCTTCTTTGTTAGACATTCTTTTCAACTTTAGATAACTCATCAAATTGTTTTCATGCTATACAATTGTCATGTTTCTATTTGAATTTTTCAAAATAAAATTTTCAATACACTCTGAAACTATAAAAATTATTCGGGTCATTCAACCCATTTTAATGTATGTAATGCCCCTTTAACTTTCAACAACACCACTATTCGAAATTTGTAACTTCTTAAAATATATGTCACATTTCTTTGTAACTTTTGAATAAAATGGTTGCAATTTAAATGAAAGTTTGCAACTTAAAACAAAAATGGTTGCATTTAACATTTATCGTAACCTTTTTGTCAGCAGAAATTGCATTAGAGTCAAAGGGAACTAATGCTAAAATAGTGGCATCAAAAATATTGTATTAGGTTTATTTTCTATTGATGACCGTGTACATGTATTACTTTGTTCATTGGACTGACCTTAAAATTTGTTAAAATGATTATTTAAACGTTCTAGAATCATACTTTAGTGGAATGCAACTGGTTTAGATGTTCTCAGTATATCATGGATGTGATGGAAAAGCTATGAGAAATTCTATGTATATGCGTTACCGGCATATACTCCTGAACTGGATTATAACCTAATGTGGATCCAAGTGTGAATGAGAAAGCTTTAGTCTTTTTGGAGGTTCAAGATCGTTTATCAAAAGGGGGCTTCATTAAAATGGGCATAACTTGGGCCGTAAGCGGTTTGGGTCATCGTTTCGGCCCAAAAACGGCTTATGTTAGGAGTTATTTCAATTTTTGTCTTATTTTTACATTTTGTTGAACTCTGTACTTGGCCCAGTTTTTGACCCGTTTATGTTTTGTGGCCCATTCGAATTTGGTTTTTTTTTCTTTATATGTTTGTAAGAGATGGAAGACAATATTATTGAAGTTTTATGAAAAAACTGTTTTTCTCTCTATCACAGTGTGTGTAAACCCTAATTATTGGTATTCTTGTGAATCAACGATACTTAGAAGAATTGTAACTGGTATTCTTGTTGAATCAACAGGCTCAATTATCTATCTCTCTGTTTCCGACTGCATCATAACCCAAAAAAGTAAAATTTTATGAAAACTCACACATAAAACTAATATTATAAAATTTAACTCGAAAGTAATACACATTGTTTTATATTTATAAATGAAGTTTAACTTCTTCTTTTGCCCCAGATAAATTACTAAAGTATTTTGTTTTCTCTTAATTTAAAATTAACCCTACGTTAGCAGCCATAAAGAGTTCACATTAAAATTGCTATCCATAGTGTATAAGAAAAAGCATGGTTTAATATTCGGACTTCATCGGTCGGACCAGTAGTCACTCAATGCCTTGATACGTATGTTATGGGCTGACAAAGCTCGAACCATTATGTTTTTCATGTGATTAGCACATCGGGCAAGATTTTTGTTGCAAATAAAAAAACTTACACGCTTGAATGCTTATTTATTGTAATCAATTTCTCTCTAAAACTACATCTATGGTAACATTCTATCTCACTCTTTGTCCCAGCCATTGATCTGAATATTTGGTGATCAAATCCTAGCTAGACACTTCGATGACAGTAACAAGGAGATATATATATATATATATATATATTGCATTAAATTAAGCTTTTTATAATGGGTTATTGGATTTTGATAATTTCAAGTTTTACTTATTGATCGGGATTAATTCAAATTCAGTAGATGTTTACACACAGTCCCAACTTTGAGTTTATTTTCCTCCAACAATCTCTTACTAACTAAAAGTAAACCCTGTTAGTTTTTTTTATTACATGAACTACTTTTGTGGTCAAAACACTAAGCAGAAAGTTAAAAATATATCATCAGGTCCGTCAATTTGAAACTTCCACACCCAAAAAACGATCAATCTTCACCTCCTGATTTGAACCACAAAACTCGTTAAATGTATATTATCGGGTGATGATTAAGGTTAGACAATGGAAAATGGTCCTAATTGATACTAGGCGGTGTTGGAGTTGAAAAATGGTTCAAAGTTGACCTTATTTCATAAAAAAAAAAGTAATGAGTGTTAACTCTAAGTTAGTAAGAAATCATTGAAAGAAAATAAATTCAAAGTTAAGAGTGCCTATAAACATTTCTTAAATAATCATAAATCATTCCACATGCCCATCTTGCGGTTGGCTTTCGGAAACTACAAACCATATGATCATTCATTGTCCGATAGCCTATAGAGTATGAAAAGCTATTTGGGCATGGTGCAAGCTGTCTGGGTTCCAACCAAACAATATTAATAGCCTTTTAGGAGATGTTGAAGAATGTTAATTGTCCGTGCAGCATAAGAAGATAATTAAATTGATGTCCTCTGTAGCAATATACTTCATTTGAAAAGCAAGGAACAAAAAAGCATTCGAAGATAAAACATTGAAGCCGAGCGATTTGGTTGGTGAAATAAAAGCCTCATCTTTCTTAAGGATTAAACACACGGGAAAGATACGAAATTTAAGTTGGGAAACATAGTGGAAATTTCAATTATAAGTTGTATTTCTTTCTTGTTTTGTTTCTCTGTGATCTTGCTAGTTTTATTTAATTTTTTTTTTGCCGTTAAAAAACAAAAACTTAAACAACCCACAGTTCTAAATGATTGGTCATAACACATAATTATTCATTTTCATAAAGGGTTAGGTATGCTATTTGTCTTTTAAATTATGCAGATAATATTCTTTTGTCCCCAACCCATCATAAAATATATTGATATTAGACTTTTGCCTTCTTATTATATTATTTATTAATCTTTTAATTATAAGTTCATAAAACTTTCTCCCACTTCCTAAAAAATTCATTTTGTTCTAAGCACAAATAATTATTTTGGGGGACTCATAACGTACCTGCCTATCTCTTTCGTTGAAATTTCATGGTATCTTTTTGACCAAAAAAGTGACATTATTTTATCTTCAGTAAACTATGGTATTCTATTTATTATCAGTGCGCTTCATCAGATAATTGTAACTGAAATCATTTTTAATAATATAATTAATTAAGTTAATCATTATAACTAATATAGTGAATATACCAATAGATATGTAAAAGTTATAGTAGTTATTCTGTAATTTAATATTGTATTAACACCTCTACTATGGTGTCCATCACGTGCAATGAATAACTTTATATACAAATAAGAATAAGAATCTTTTGTCTCCAACCCCTTTATTCGATGTTGTTGTGTTCTTAGTATACTATACGCTCCTTGGTAATAATTTATCGTTTATGAGTTCATATATTCCCCGATTAATATGCATTTCATTCATTCAATCACTCACTCATACATTCAATGGCCTCTACTTCATCTTCATCAGTTCAAAAGAGCTTCAAGTATGATGTTTTCTTGAGTTTCAGGGGTGAAGACACCCGTAAGACCTTTGTTGATCATCTCTATCTGGCTCTTGTCAATAGAGGCATTACAACTTACAAAGATGATGAAACAATCGAGAAAGGTGAAAGGATCAGTGATCAGCTCCTCCGATCCATTGAAGAATCAAGATTTTACATCATTGTGTTCTCCAAAAACTATGCATCTTCATCATGGTGCTTAGACGAGCTCGTCAAGATTATGGAGTGCCAGAAGACGATCGAGCACACTGCTTACCCGATCTTCTATGATGTGGAACCCACCGAGGTTTGCAACCAAACTGGGGCTGTTGGAGAAGCCTTTGGAAATCATGTAGAGAAAGAGGCTGCTGGGACATGGAGAAATGCCCTCAAAGAAGCAGCAGGTATTGGTGGGTGGGAGGTGAAAAACACTAATGATGGGTATTTTGCATTCTTATATTCTTCAATTTTGTTTCTTTCTAACATTTGTATACCACTATTGTTTATATGATCAGTTGTTAAAAAACTCATTTTTTTCATAGAAGAAATAAATCAAATGTTTTTTTTTTATTTACTTTCAAAACAGTCATCACAGATTTACGAGATATACACAAAAATGAAAAATGTTTACACAAACCCTAAATCTAAAGAAAAAACACTTCGATAGGCTATGAACGTTAACGGTGTATAATCAAACAAAACATATGAAGATTGTAACCTGAAACAAGTCAAACAACTACGATTGTGAGGGATTAGAGAGAAAACATTCTAAATCATACTTACATTAGTTTGAAATGTAAGGATTACATGATATTAATAGTTGGCTAAAACTAAAAGGTGTGAAACCCTTTGGTGAACCGACACAATAGTTCGGTGGTGGTGACAAGGTAACTGCTAATACTGGATTTAAATCTAATAATACAATTAAATACTAAACTTAGGCTAATTATAACAATATTAACCTTTGATAAATTAAATATTAAGTCTAATATTCTCCCACCAAATTTTGATTTATCCTAATTATAGTCTTCTTTCTCCACACTGTATTATGCTGCCTTTATTTTCTTCTTTCTTGTCACTAACCTTTCTTGAAGTTTAACTCTTTCTTTTTTCCTTGCTGCAACTTTCGATATCCATAACCGTATCTTCATTCTTGTTGTTTGTTACTCTTGTTAATTGATTCAAATCATGAAGCGTATGTATCCTTGCTTTAATTTGCCAAACAAGTCTTCTTTTGTACTTTGTAATACAGGTCTTCTTCTTGCTTTGCCACACAGATCTTCTTTCTATAATCGTCATACAGGTCATCTTTTTTGTTTCGCCACACAAGACTTTCTTGATGGCTTGCACACAAGACTTTGACATGTTACAGAAACACGATCATTCTTATTGCTAGGTACTTGCTTCTGGTCACTTGCTAATCGCCGCTTATTGCTCCTCACCAACTTTCTATACACTAACTTGTTATACTCAACGAACAAAAGTTTGAGTGTTCTTGTTATACTCGTCGACTAACAAAGACCGGGAGTTATTTAATATTTGTTTTTTTTCAACGAACCATAAAAGGTAAGAGTTTCTTGCTTTTTCTCAACGACCACAAAGGCCTGGAGCTTAATTAGTGCTTGCTATATGAATCATTGTGATTTGATTTTGACTTACCAATTATTAAAAAATAATTTTGATTTCCTACACGAATCGTTTAATTAGATTTGACCTTCTGATTTATTGAAAGTTTCAACCATTGGTGGCGAAATGTACTTCTTTCTCTTGATTAATAATAATAATAAATGATGATAACAATAATAATAACAATAATAACAATAACAACAATAACAACAACAATAATAATATTGTTGTTGTTATTGTTATTTTTCTTGTTTACCACTACCATATGTTTCTTAGAGCAACCGTATGTTTTTCTTAGAGCTCCAACTAATGAGGTTGGGGCCAAGAAACACACAATAACCAGTAGTCGACCTACGATCATCCGGACAACCAGCCCAATCAGCATCAGAATAACCATGTATATCAAAACAGGTGGACCGGCGAACAGTCAAACCATCAGTAACAGTACCACAAAGATATCGTAAAATACGCTTGACAGCAATCCAGTGACGATCAGTAGGTATCTGTAGGAACTGAGATACCTTGCTAACCGCATAAGCAATCTCTGGACGAGTCAAGACAAGATACTGTAATGCACCCACAGTACTGCGATACAAAGTAGGATCAGCTAATGGGACTCCTGAGTGTCTAGATAACTGCCGACCAGAAGTAACAGGAGTAGACAATGGCTTACACTGAGCCATCCTAGTACGCTGCAACAAATCAAGTAAATAGCGCTGCTGAGAAAGATGAAGACAGTCATCAGTAAAAGAGGCCTGGATACCCAGAAAATAGGATAAGGGCCCTAAATCCTTAAGAGCAAACCGAGAATGCAACTGAGTGATCAGAGACGTAACAAACTCAGGAGAACTCCCAGTGATGATAATATCATCAACATAAACTAGAACATAACAGGTGGTGCCATCATGCTGGTAAACAAACAGAGATGTGTCAGAAAGACATCGAGTGAAACCACTGGATAAAAGGACAGAGGAGAGCTTAGAAAACCAAGCCCGAGGAGCTTGCTTAAGCCCATAAAGAGCCTTCCGGAGAAGACAAACATGATGAGGACAGACGAGTCAACAAAACCAGGAGGTTGAGACATATAGACAGTCTCAGATAAATCACCATGCAAAAAGGCATTGTTGACATCGACCTGACGAATACTCCAGCCACGTGAAAAGGCAACAGACAAAACCAAACGAATGGTGGAGGGTTTGATAACCAGACTAAAAGTCTCAGTGTAATCAAGCCCTTCTGTCTGATGAAAACCTTTGGCTACAAGACGAGCTTTGTACCTACTCACAGAGCCATCAGGATTATGTTTAATCCGGTAGACCCACTTACAACCAACAATATTGGCAGAAGGGGGAAGAGGAACAAGATCCCAGGTATGATTAGAATGCAATGCACCCATCTCAGTGTGCATAGCATCCCACCAAACAGAATGTTTCTGTGCCTGAGAGAAGGAAGACGGCTCAGATGTCGGAGTAGTGGTAGTGTGATACAGAACATGATCAGGAAACTGTCTAGGCTGACGAGTATGATCACGAGAGCGAGTGACCATGGGATGAGAAGGAGGAGGAGGAGGAGGTGGTGAGGATGGGGAGGAAGATGGTGGAGAAGAAGATGATGTGGGAGGAATGGAAGCAGAGACAGGAACAAAGGAATCAGAAGAATACAATGGAGGAGGAATGATAAGATCAGGAAGCGAAAAAGAATCAGAAGGCATGGAGGAAGATGAGTAACCAGGAACTTCAAACACAAACTCATGAAAAATCACATGTCTAGATGTAAGAGTCCTAGAGGTAACAGGATCATAGCACAAATAGCCACTGTGATTAGGAGCATAGCCAAGAAACAAACATGGAGTAGACTTTGGAGAAAGTTTATCCATTCGAGTGTCACCAAGAAAAGGATAGCATAAACATCCAAAGGTACGAAGAATGGAGTAATCTGGACTAGTGCCAAATAGAACCTCGTAGGGTGTGGAATGATGAAGAACCGGTGTAGGTAATCGATTAATAAGAAAGGCTGCAGTAGCATACGCATCATACCAAAATTTTGTTGGTAGATGAGCATGAAACAACAAGGCACGGGCAACCTCTAACAGATGACGATTCTTGTGCTCAGCCACCCCATTTTGTTGGGGTGTATGAGGATAGGAGATACGGTAGGCAATACCAGACTCGAAAAGATATCGCGCCATATCACCACGAGTCAACTCAGGAGCACCATCACAATGAGGATGTTTGATGGTGCATGAAAACATATTTTCAACCAATGGGCGAAATAGACGAAAAGCCTCAATCGCCTGTGATCGAGTAGTCAAAGGATACATCCAAGTGAAACGACTAAAGTCATCAATGAATGTAATGAAATAACGAAATCCTGAACGAGATACAGTAGGGGATGGACCCCAAATATCACAATGAATAATATGCAACGGAACAGTAGAATGAGATACAACAGAATGAAATGGTAATCGACTAGATTTAGAAATACAACATGAATTACAGGGTTATGTAATGAACTAGATGACAATTGCAAAGAAGAAAGCCTAGACAGTACAGAATCAGAAGGATGACCAAGTCTCGTATGCCACAAATCCCGAGAGGTAGAAAATGTAGAAGTGAGAGAATAAAGCTGATGAGGACTAGCTCGCATGTGGTGGAGGATCTGCCCTGTGTGAGTCTGTATAGATAAACCAGACTGTGAGAACAAAACAGATATAGGATGATCAATCACAAGTTGTGTGATTGATAATAAGTTCTTGGCAAGACAGGAACCACTAGAACATAGCGAAGTAATAAAGTACATCGAGATAAACGAAGATAAGAACAACCAATATGTGAAATGGTTAGAGATGTACCATTACCAACAATGACACGCTCAGAACCAGTGTATGGAACAGTACCGAAGACAATAGAAGGATCGGAAGTCATATGAGCGGTTGCACCGGAATCAGGAATACAGGATTCTACTGTTTGACAAGCAGGTGAAAGATCAGCATGAAGACCATATTGATAACCAGCAGCATGTGAGGCCCAATTTTGAAAATCACCAGGCCCAAATCTAGAAGAAGGAGGCCCATAAGCAGATCCATACGCAGGTCCAGTAGTGGAGTAATGTTGTGTGAATGGTCCATTTGAAAATCCAGAAGGTTGAGACCCAAAATGACCAACTGATTTTGGCCCAGATGCACCATTAAAATCAGGTGGTCTTGGACCAAGAACACCTGCACCAAGCCCAAAGTGAGAATCATTTGAATATTGAAGCCCTAACCCAAAATTGTTATAAACATCAGCAAGGTGAGCGGTATAGCGACCGCCATTTGAGCGACCGCCACCACCTCGACGCCCGCTTGAGCGACCACCACCACCACGCGTTCGATTGCCACCACCACGCCACGACGGAACGCTGCTACTACTCCATTGAGAAGACTCGGTTGGTGTGTACCGAAAATAACAACTCGAAGCTTTGTGCCCTGTTTTTGCACAAATCTGACAAACAATCAACTTAGAAGAAGAGTTATGTGGTGGATTTTCGATGGAAACGGTCATAGCAGCTAGAACAGGTTGATTAACCGATTCACGTTGCTTTAATCGAGCTTCATAAGTGAGCAATTTCGATCGTAGTTGTGAAAAGGTAAGAGTAGCTTCTTGATTTTCAATATTCATAACAAAGTTTTCATAATCTCGATTCAGACCTTGAAGAACTTGTAAAACTAACAAATCATCAGAAATTGGATCACCGATTGCATTTAGAGAGTCCACAATCTCTTTGGCTTCATTTAAGAACTCAAAATCGATCTTGTACTTTGTTTCAGAAGATGAAACTGAGTACGCAGCTGCGATTGTTTGGCAAAAACTGTTTGGACAAACGAATCTTCAATTGATTTCCATAGAGATGAAGCTGTTGTTGAGTTACATGCAAGATGCAAAATCGAAGGAGACAGAGTAGCAGTGATTAACGCTTGAACGTAGCCATCATTCTTCTCCCAAATCTCTCGATCTGTTAAAACATCAGGAGCCTGTGCTTCAGACTTCACGAATTGTAATAATCCTAAAGTCTTCAGCATAGTGACAATCTGATGTTTCCAGTTGAGAAAGTTGTTATCATCAAGCTTAATTGATAGAAAATTTGCTATATTAGGTAGAGGATTGGTTGAATGCATCATGTTGACATTGTTGCAGCAGATGAAGATGCCATTGATATACAAGGATCAGAACAGTTGATTACGGAGAAGATGACCGGAATCGCAGAGCATATGCTCTTATACCATGAAAAACAGAAGGTGAGAAGTGAAGGTATTATTTTCATTTTTCAAAGAGAGAATCATATCTTCTATTTATACACAATAGGAGAACCATCTAGAAGAGTTAACTAACTAACTAATACTTTAACAAACTCCTAACCATCTTATAACCAATCTCAACAAATATCTCTAATAACCATCATCATCAAAAAAACCCATTATTATCTTCATGCCTGCTTGACATTACCACCATCACCAAACCCTCCACCACCGCTCTTGCATTTTCTTGTTTACGACCACATCATCAGCAATCACCATCCCCTCATCTAATCATTTTCTCGTTTACGGTTGAAAACGCATCATAGCATCAAGTTCTGTAAGGATTCCTGAAGTCTGATGCAACCCAAAACTGCCTAAGTGTTTCAGCAACATGCACTAAGTACTGAAGTGAAGAAGGCTTCGGAAGATATTGGTCTTGGCTTCGGAAGAAATTACACTTAGAGTATTTTCTAATGCTTTGTGTAATTCTTCCGAAGCATTCTTCACTTCAGTACTTAGTGCATGTTGCTGAAACACTTAGGCAGTTTTGGGTTGCATCAGACTTCAGGAATCCTTACAAACTCCCCCTAGGCTGATGCTACCAAAACACTTAGAAGATCTTTAAATGTTTGTAGTCTTCAGAATAATCAAGACCATCCTTTCTTCATTGATGATCAGGATCATCAAGACTCTCATAGTATCTTCTCATTTCAAAGAGATCATGCAGAGGTAAGTTGATTATGTCTTGCCATGAGTAGACATTTTCAACACCTTGATCTCTGATAACATTCCATCTTTCTGGATTGGTAGAGTAAGTCCAGGATAAGATGGGTGTCTCGGTTGCTAGAGGAGCCACTTGCATAGGAGTTGATTGGGCTGCCTCATCATGCACTTCCTCAGGTTGATCTGATTCAGCCTGGGGTGTAGAGGTAGATGACTTTGGCTTCTTCTTTTTAGTCTTTGGTTTAGAGGCCATTTTCTTCTTCCTCTTTAATGTCTTTAACTGAGAAGACTGGTCTGCAGCACCATGTGATCATCAGTGTCTTTCTCAGTGGGTGTTCCTCCCTCATAGGTTCAGAAGGAGAGGGAGTTTGACCCTTCTTGGATCAGAAGATGAAGTTTGCTGAGGCTCAGCTGGAGGTTCTGGTTCAGGTGTCTCTGGTTGTTCAAACTTGACCTCCACTTCAGGTGGGACTTGACTTGGAAGAGAGTGCAAGTCAATGAGTTCACCACTTTAATCTTCTGCTTGATTACCCTTATATGCTCATCCATTGTAGATAGAGACATGGGACCAAGTCTCCTTCCGGAGAATCCATATGACTTCAAGAAGCTCATCATTCTTTATCTGTCAGCAGACTTCTTTGCATTCTTTTGAATGATGGTTCTTGACTTTGCAGCTTCTTCCCTTAGCTTCCTTTTGGTTGTTTTTCTTTCTTGACTAACTCAAGCTCAAGTTGCTTTAAGTACTCGAACTCAATGAAGTCATAGGACAAGGGAAGAAGTGTATTTGCCTGATAGAAGCCTGTGGCACTCAGGTAGTTATCATTTTGATTATATCCTTCTTTATCTACCTGAGGTTCTTGTGGAGCCACATCTTCCTGTGCAGGACTTTCTTGAACTGGAGAGAGAGTGGGAGTATGCTTGTGAAGTCTTTTCTGTCTCCTCTCCTCTTTGAATTGGAGAAGTAACCTTGCATCCTCTTTCTCCTTAATCTCTCTTGACACTTCCATGTCAGCCAGTTCATTCAACTCTTCTAAGGGGAGGGAGATGATTTCATCAACATCATAGTTCCTGGTCTGTAAGTAATTAATCCTGACTGCCCTTTGTTCATCATTTTGAGTATTTGGTCTGGGGGCAGCCCTGATTGCAGCTTGCATGAATTTTGATGACCCAGAAGAACTTTCTCCCCTTAGCCTCCTTTTCCTCTCTCTCTCTTCCTCCTCAATTTCCTCAGGAGTCATATCTTTTCCCTTTGTCACCAACAGACCTTTGTGACTCAGGGTGGATTGAGGCTTGGCCTTCATTGCTTGGTGTAGCTTCCATGCTCTGGCCAGAGAGAGGCTGAGAAACACCTTCACCAGCAGGTGTCTCAGATGGAGTTTGGATCTCTGCAGCAGTTGTTGATGGTGAGACAAGGGTCTCAGGTTCTGCCACTGGGCCTTCAGCCAAGGTTTCCCCTATGAAGCTAATCTTAGGGTCCACCTCAACATCCAGTTGACCGATGACATTGCCTGATTGCCTAAGTCTCCTTCTTAGAGAGAACTCTGCAAGGATCCTGTCTTGGATTCTTTGAGCCAGCCTGTCAGCTTGTCTAGATTTGCTTGGATTGACAAGTGGCATGTTGACTAAATCCAGTCCTTCATAGAAGCTCAGGCTTTGGAACTGAAAGACTTCTGTTGACCTTGAACTCTGTGAAGTATGAGGGCTCTTCTGTCATCATCATACCTCCATCTGATGTAGTTGCCAGTTCCATGTGGTGGAGATGAGACAGCCCTTGGTATACCTTCCTCAAAGAGACTCCTGATGAGAGAGTCTATAGAGTCCACATTAATGTGAACTTGAGGAAGTTGCTGAGAATGCACAACAGCAAGTGAGGATGGTGAGTCCTCTATGTCCATTCTCTTTGAAGAACTCCCAGGTTCTGTGGTTGTGATAACATTCTCCCCCTTTTTGGTAGCATCACCCACTTGCATAGGTGAGCTGGAGGATAAATCAATCACTTCCACAGGTTCTTGTGTTCTGGTGAGCTCTCCTTAAAGGTCTCTCAGCTAGTTTTTCCTGCAGATATGAAATCTGGAGTTGCTGATCATTGACCCTGTTTTGCAGGGTAGTCACCTGAGATTCCAAGTGACTAACCTTAGAGACTAGATAGGTACATGTTTGTGACAATGTTGTACCTTTAGTCTCAAATTCCCCTCATCTTCATCAGAAGAATCACTGGGGGATGAGAGGATTGGACCAAAGTCCCTTCTCTCACCACCAGCTTGAGTTTCTTGGCTGCTGTTTTCCTCTGCTCACTGGCAACCTCAGTTAAGATGCCAATGGGCTGAGTTGCCATGGTTGAGGTCTTAATGATGTAATCACTTTCAAAAGTGAGAGCCTCTTCCATATGGACATCCTGAACAGTTCAGATGTGTCCACCTCAGTAATAGGTGACTGATGAGGGATAGACTGAGGAGAGTCAGAGGTACTCATCTCTCTTTGAGTAGGGGAGGAGAAGAGAGACTCATGGTACTCACTGAATCCTAAGTCTTCATCAGTGTAAAAGGATAAGTTGGGAATTGGTTGGTTTAGATCCAAAGGCTGGGGATGGTAGCTATCCCCTGAAGGTTGTTCACTTGAGTGTTGAGACTCAGAGTGAAGGCTTACATGTTGGGCTAATGAGCTCATCAGGTTGAGCTTGAGGAACCTCAGCCCTGATAGGTAAAGTAATGGGAGTGGTTTGCTCCTCAGGAGAAGTGGGAGCTCTGGAGTCCACTTCTTCCTGTAAGGTTGAGTATTTGGGGGCCTGCACAGACTCAATAGCCTGAGCAGGGGTTCGTTGGATTTTCTTTTGTAGGTGATGAATATTGGAGGTTGTGAAGAGGGTAGGAGAGCAGTAGGGTGGGTTCAACACTAGCTTGGACTGCTATGTTGTCACCTTGAGCAATGAGCTCTAACATTTTTGGGACTAAGGCTGTTTCTACCCCTGAGAAGCCTACAGTTGGCTTCTTCATAATTTAAAGATGCCGGGCTTCATCTGTCCCAGTTTAGAATATTGCCTGTTTCCCTCAACTGTGAGCCCAGTTCACAGTTAAGAATGTGTGAACATATCTAGGAAACATGTAATATTCTAAGGAGTCTAAGTTTGCAAGTAAATTAGTATAAACAATTGTGAATACCTGAACTTGACCCCCTGAACCATCCCATGAACTATAAAGGAGAGATCCTCAGGAATCTGGTCCCATCCACCATGCTTGTTTGATAAGCTGTGGATAACCACATGGAGCAGGTATTTCCACTGGGATGAGACCTTCCCTTTCCTGAAGGTCTTTACAGAGAAATCTCCTTCATAGCCCATCTGCTCGAAGGAATGATTAACTGCTTCTTTTGGAAAGAACACTTCACCTGCTTCATCATCCAGCTGAAGATGTCGATTGATGATGGCCGGAGTGATGAAAATTGTTCTCCCCTGCACTGTGGCAGACAGTGCCTTCTCCCCATCCATAATGACCTCTTGGCAGGTCTTCCAGAATTCAAGCAGATGATCCTCATATAGAGGAGGATCAATGGTTAGGGAGGTGAAGTAGTGAGACAAAGACAAGAAACGACAAACCTCTGAGAAATGAGGATCTTTGTCAGAGCATAACAGAGCAACCTGATTGTGTTGTCTGTGTAGCTGCATGGCAAAGTGAGGATCATTTCTGTGTGGAAGGTCAGCCATTGTGAGGTAGCTCAGAGATGAAGAGAAAAGAATGGGAAGTAAATTTCAGAGAGAAAGCTTTGGGTTTTAGGTATGGAGAAAAGCAGATGATAGAAGAGGGGGGAAACCGTTTGGTTTATATGAGAGAGAAGGATTTCAGATAAAGTTTAATGAAAGAGGATAAACTTTGAAATCCGTATGTCGGTCCCACCTCTGAAAAAGTAGTTTACCTTTTTGCTCAAAAAGTAGTTTTCTTGGAGTTCGAAAAGCTTCCGAAAGTAATTTGTCTTCGGAAGTTTGATTGAAAAAGCTTCCGAAACTAAAGTGACTTCGGAAGAATATTCCTGAGAGTCTTAAAGATTTATGCTTCGGAAGAGAAATAAACTTTGGAAAGCTTTGTATAAGAATGAACAAAGCTTCCGAAAGTAATTTTTGCTTCGGAAGGAAAAAGTCCTTAAAAATGAATAAGTGTCTAAGTTGAGAATTTTAAGCTTCGGAAGATAAATTTTGACTTCTTCCGAAGGTAAAATTTCTTAGACAGGCATTTATTTTGAAGACATATTTTTTTTTTTTTTTCGAAGGTAAAATGTTATCTTCCGAAGCATCAGAAAATCTTCAAGAATCTAAGGAAAGTCTTCGAAAAGAGTTTTGTCATTCAAAGAAAACATGAGCTTATGAAAGTGATGAACTAGACAACTTAGGACACACATTTTTAAGAAGAAATAATTAGAATTAGTTTTAAGAAAAAATCTACTCAAATTGATCATCCCAATAGCTGATATCAGATACTTAAATCTCTGTTCATCAAAAGCTTTTGTGAACAGATCAGCATATTGTTCATCTGTGTGAACTTTGACTAGTTTAATTAACCCCTTTTCATAGTTATCTCTTATTAAATGATACCTGATGTTGATGTGTTTGGTCCTTGAGTGCTGCACAGGATTCTCAGTGATAGAGATAGCACTGTTGTTGTCTATGTGGATAGGAGTCTCTTTGAAGTTAAATCCGTAGTCTAGCATCTGATTTTGAATCCAAAGCACTTGAGCACAGCAGCTTGCAGCAGCAATGTATTCAGCCTCAGCAGTTGATGCAGACACACAGGTTTGTTTCTTGCATTGCCATGAGACAACCCTTCCACCAAGAAATTGACATCCCCCAGATGTAGACTTTGCAGTCATGTTGCAACCACCATAATCACTGTCTGTATAGGCATACAGATTGAAATTAGAATTCTTGGATACCATAAACCAAGTGTTGAGGCACCTTTGAGGTATCTTAAAATCCTTTTCACAGTGATTAAGTGAGACATCTTAGGATTAGCTTGATATCTTGCACAAATACATGTAGCAAACATGATATCAGGCCTGCTAGCTGTAAGATACATAAGAGACCCAATCATAGCCCTGTATAAGTGCTCATCTACACACTCCCCTCAAGATCTGGACCAAGGGAGTGGTTTCTGGCTATGGGTGTCTTAGCAGTTTTACAATCAGTCATGTTGAACCTCTTGAGTATATCTTGAACATACTTTGACTGACTATGAAAATGCCATCTTCAACCTGCTTCACTTGAATTCCTAGAAAGAAATTAAGTTCTCCATTGAACTCATTTCAAATCTATCTTTCATCAGCTTTTCAAAGTCTTTGCAGAGCCTTGAATTGGTTGAGCCAAAGATGATGTCATCCACATATACTTGAACTAGCAGAATGTCGTTTCCTTGTCCTTTGATGAAGAGAGTTCCATCTATAGTACCTCTCCTGTAACCATGTTTACAGAGATACTCAGACAGTGTCTCATACCACTTCCTGGGTGCCTGATGCAGCCCATAGAGAGCTTTGTCAAGCTTGCAGACATAATCAGGATGATCAGGATCTACAAAACCAGGTGGTTGTTTGACATAAACCTCCTCATCAATCACTCCATATAGGAAAGCACACTTTACATCAAGTTGATAGACCATGAAGTTCTTGGATGCAGCAAATGCCAGGAATATCCTAACAGCTTCTAGTCTAGCTACAGGAGCAAAGACATCAGTGTAGTCAATCCCTTCTTCTTGTGTGTATCCTTGAACAACTAGTCTAGCCTTGTTCTTGATAATGATTCCTCTATCATCCTTTTTATTCCTAAAAACCCATTTGGTTCCAATGGTAGTCTTCCCATGAGGAAGAGGACAAAGGTTCCAAACTTTCTGTCTTTTGAATTGAAGCAGCTCTTGTTGCATAGCTTCAACCCAACTTCCATCCTTTAGAGCCTCCTCAACTTTCTTTGGCTCTAACTGGGATAGAAAACAAGAGTGAAGACAAACATTGCTTCATGGGTTTGCTCTTGTCTTTACCCCGGAGATAACATCTCCAATGATGTTGTAGTAGGATGAGACTTGTGGATCCTTAGCTGAGGGATCACAGCAAGTTGCTGAGATAGATCCAAATTTGAGAAATTTAGATCTGGTCTTGAAGATTGATCCTCCACATTATCACACTTATCAAGATTAACTTGATCCAATGAGTGTGTGACATCATTGATGTTATCATCTATGGTATAGTTAGCATGAATTCTTGATCATTCACCATCACCATTGTATCTTCTGCAATTGAGATGTCTTTATCTGTTGAGAGGCCTCTGAACTGGAATTTGAAGGCATGCCAGATGTATCAGCTGGATTTATCATTGTTGTGCTGATAGAAACCTCATTCGCCGAAGTAGTTCCAACTGGAGCTGAAGGTCTTCCAAGCTCAAATCTTGGATCAGGATCACCTGTATTTAAATTTTCTGCAGATCCTGAAACATGCTCACAAGATTTATTAAAACAGTTGGTAACTAAATCAAGATCAAATAGCCAATCCGGACCAGAACCAGCCACACTGGGAGTGTGCTCATTGAAAGTCACATTGGCTGACTCCTCAATGATTCTAGTTCTGAGATTGTATACTCTATAAGCTTTAGCTTGAGAAGAGTATCCAATGAAGTGTCCATCGTCTGATTCTCAGCAAACTTGGCAACTTGATCTTTGGTATTCAAGATGGTGCAGGGACATCCAAATGACCTGAGAAAACCAATGAAAGGTTTCCTCTTGTGCCAAAGTTCATAAGGAGTCTTACCATGTGTCTTAACTACTAAGACTCTGTTTTGCACATAGCAGGCAGTATTAACTGCCTCTGCCCAGAAGGTGATAGGCAGTTTAGAGTCAGACAACATAGTTCTTGCAGCTTCAATAAGTGTTGTTTCTCCTCTCAGCAACTCCGTTTTGCTGAGGAGTCCTGGGAGCACTGTATTGTCTTGTAATACCCTTGTCATCACAAAATGTATCAAGATTTGGTTCTTGAATTCAGTTCCTTGATCACATCTTATGGTTTTGACCTTGTGATCACATTGATTTTCAATCTTTAAGATGAAATTCTTTAGAATCTCAGGAGTCTCATCTTTAGTTCTAAGAAAGAAAACCCAAGTGAATCTTGTAAAATCATCTGTGATCACTAGACAGTATAAGGTCCTTCCTAAACTCATTACACTGGTGGGGCCAAAGAGATCCATATGTAATAAGTGTAGGGGAGTAGTGATGGAGTTCTTTTCCTTAGGCTTGTGAGATACCTTGTGTTGCTTCCCTTTCAGGCATGCAACACAATGATCATCACTTGTAAACTCTTTCTTTGGCATTCCAGTTACCAGATCATGTTTAATTAATTTATTCATATTCTTAAAGTTTACATGAGAAGATACTATGAGAGTCTTGATGATCCTGATCATCAAATGAAGAAAGGGATGGTCTTGATTATTCTGAAGACTACAAACATTTAAAGATCTTCTAAGTGTTTTGGTAGCATCAGCCTAGGGGGAGTTTGTAAGGATTCCTGAAGTTGATGCAACCCAAAACTGCCTAAGTGTTTCAGCAACATGCTTCCGAAGCATTCTTCACTTCAGTACTTAGTGCATGTGCTGATGAAACACTTAGGCAGTTTTGGGTTGCATCAGACTTCAGGAATCCTTACAAACTCCCCCTAGGCTGATGCTACCAAAACACTTAGAAGATCTTTAAATGTTTGTAGTCTTCAGAATAATCAAGACCATCCCTTTCTTCATTTGATGATCAGGATCATCAAGACTCTCATGTATCTTCTTCTCATGTAAACTTTAAGAATATGAATAAATAATTAAACATGATCTGGTAACTGGAATGCCAAAGAAAGAGTTTAAGTGATGATCATTGTGTTGCATGCCTGAAAGGGAAGCAACACAAGGTATCTCACAAGCCTAAGGAAAAGAACTCCATCACTACTCCCCTACACTTATTACATATGGATCTCTTTGGCCCCACCAGTGTAATGAGTTTAGGAAGGACCTTATACTGTCTAGTGATCACAGATGATTTTACAAGATTCACTTGGGTTTTCTTTCTTAGAACTAAAGATGAGACTCCTGAGATTCTAAAGAATTTCATCTTAAAGATTGAAAATCAATGTGATCACAAGGTCAAAACCATAAGATGTGATCAAGGAACTGAATTCAAGAACCAAATCCTTGATACATTTTGTGATGACAAGGGTATTACAAGACAATACAGTGCTCCAGGACTCCTCAGCAAAACGGAGTTGCTGAGAGGAGAAACAGGACACTTATTGAAGCTGCAAGAACTATGTTGTCTGACTCTAAACTGCCTATCACCTTCTGGGCAGAGGCAGTTAATACTGCCTGCTATGTGCAAAACAGAGTCTTAGTAGTTAAGACACATGGTGTAAGACTCCTTATGAACTTTGGCACAAGAGGAAACCTTTCATTGGTTTTCTCAGGTCATTTGGATGTCCCTGCACCATCTTGAATACCAAAGATCAAGTTGCCAAGTTTGCTGAGAAATCAGACGATGGACACTTCATTGGATACTCTTCTCAAGCTAAAGCTTATAGAGTATACAATCTCAGAACTAGAATCATTGAGGAGTCAGCCAATGTGACTTTCAATGAGCACACTCCCAGTGTGGCTGGTTCTGGTCCGGATTGGCTATTTGATCTTGATTTAGTTACCAACTGTTTTAATAAATCTTGTGAGCATGTTTCAGGATCTGCAGAAAATTTAAATACAGGTGATCCTGATCCAAGATTTGAGCTTGGAAGACCTTCAGCTCCAGTTGGAACTACTTCGGCGAATGAGGTTTCTATCAGCACAACAATGATAAATCCAGCTGATACATCTGGCATGCCTTCAAATTCCAGTTCAGAGGCCTCTCAACCAGATAAAGACATCTCAATTGCAGAAGATAACAATGGTGATGGTGAAAGTGATCAAGAATCTCTTGATGCTAATAACTATACCATAGATGATAACATCAATGATGTCACACACTCATTGGATCAAGTTAATCTTGATAAGTGTGATAATGTGGAGGATCAATCTTCAAGACCAGATCTAAATTTCTCAAATTTGGATCTATCTCAGCAACTTGCTGTGATCCCTCAGCTAAGGATCCACAAGTCTCATCCTACTACAAACATCATTGGAGATGTTATCTCCGGGGTAAAGACAAGAGGGCAAACCCATGAAGCAAATGTTTGTCTTCACTCTTGTTTTCTATCCCAGTTAGAGCCAAAGAAAGTTGAGGAGGCTCTAAAGGATGGAAGTTGGGTTGAAGCTATGCAACAAGAGCTGCTTCAATTCAAAAGACAGAAAGTTTGGAACCTTTGTCCTCTTCCTCATGGGAAGACTACCATTGGAACCAAATGGGTTTTTAGGAATAAAAAGGATGATAGAGGAATCTTATCAAGAACAAGGCTAGACTAGTTGTTCAAGGATACACACAAGAAGAAGGGATTGACTACACTGATGTCTTTGCTCCTGTAGCTAGACTAGAAGCTGTTAGGATATTCCTGGCATTTGCTGCATCCAAGAACTTCATGGTCTATCAACTTGATGTAAAGTGTGCTTTCTATATGGAGTGATTGATGAGGAGGTTTATGTCAAACAACCACCTGGTTTTGTAGATCCTGATCATCCTGATTATGTCTGCAAGCTTGACAAAGCTCTCTATGGGCTGCATCAGGCACCCAGGAAGTGGTATGAGACACTGTCTGAGTATCTCTGTAAACATGGTTACAGGAGAGGTACTATAGATGGAACTCTCTTCATCAAAGGACAAGGAAACGACATTCTGCTAGTTCAAGTATATGTGGATGACATCATCTTTGGCTCAACCAATTCAAGGCTCTGCAAAGACTTTGAAAAGCTGATGAAAGATAGATTTGAAATGAGTTCAATGGGAGAACTTAATTTCTTTCTAGGAATTCAAGTGAAGCAGGTTGAAGATGGCATTTCATAAGTCAGTCAAAGTATGTTCAAGATATACTCAAGAGGTTCAACATGACTGATTGTAAAACTGCTAAGACACCCATAGCCAGAAACCACTCCCTTGGTCCAGATCTTGAGGGGGAGTGTGTAGATGAGCACTTATACAGGGCTATGATGGGTCTCTTATGTATCTTACAGCTAGCAGGCCTGATATCATGTTTGCTACATGTATTTGTGCAAGATATCAAGCTAATCCTAAGATGTCTCACTAATCACTGTGAAAAGGATTTTAAGATACCTCAAAGGTGCCTCAACACTTGGTTTATGGTATCCAAAGAATTCTAATTTCAATCTGTATGCCTATACAGACAGTGATTATGGTGGTTGCAACATGACTGCAAAGTCTACATCTGGGGGATGTCAATTCTTGGTGGAAGGGTTGTCTCATGGCAATGCAAGAAACAAACCTGTGTGTCTGCATCAACTGCTGAGGCTGAATACATTGCTGCTGCAAGCTGCTGTGCTCAAGTGCTTTGGATTCAAAATCAGATGCTAGACTACGGATTTAACTTCAAAGAGACTCCTATCCACATAGACAACAACAGTGCTATCTCTATCACTGAGAATCCTGTGCAGCACTCAAGGACCAAACACATCAACATCAGGTATCATTTAATAAGAGATAACTATGAAAAGGGGTTAATTAAACTAGTCAAAGTTCACACAGATGAACAATATGCTGATCTGTTCACAAAAGCTTTTGATGAACAGAGATTTAAGTATCTGATATCAGCTATTGGGATGATCACTTTGAGTAGATTTTTTCTTAAAACTAATTCTAATTATTTCTTCTTAAAAAATGTGTGTCCTAAGTTGTCTAGTTCATCACTTTCATAAGCTCATGTTTTCTTTGAATGAAAAACTCTTTTCGAAGACTTTCCTTAGATTCTTGAAGATTTTCTGATGCTTCGGAAGATAACATTTTACCTTCGAAAAAAAAAAAAAATGTCTTCAAAATAAATGCCTGTCTAAGAAATTTTACCTTCGGAAGAAGTCAAAATTATCTTCCGAAGCTTAAAATTCTCAACTTAGACACTTATTCATTTTTAAGGACTTTTTCCTTCCGAAGCAAAAATTACTTTCGGAAGCTTTGTTCATTCTTATACAAAGCTTTCCAAAGTTTATTTCTCTTCCGAAGCATAAATCTTTAAGACTCTCAGGAATATTCTTCCGAAGTCACTTTAGTTCGGAAGCTTTTTCAATCAAACTTCCGAAGACAAATTACTTTCGGAAGCTTTTCGAACTCCAAGAAAACTACTTTTTGAGCAAAAAGGTAAACTACTTTTTCAGAGGTGGGACCGACATACGGATTTCAAAGTTTATCCTCTTTCATTAAACTTTATCTGAAATCCTTCTCTCTCATATAAACCAAACGGTTTCCCCCTCTTCTATCATCTGCTTTTCTTCCATACCTAAAACCCAAAGCTTTCTCTCTGAAATTTACTTCCCATTTTTTCTCTTCATCTCTGAGCTACCTCACAATGGCTGACCTTCCACACAGAAATGATCCTCACTTTGCCATGCAGCTACACAGACAACACAATCAGTTGCTCTGTTATGCTCTGACAAAGATCCTCATTTCTCAGAGGTTTGCCGTTTCTTGTCTTTGTCTCACTACTTCACCTCCCTAACATTGATCCTCCTCTATATGAGGATCATCTGCTTGAATTCTGGAAGACCTGCCAAGAGGTCATTATGGATGGGGAGAAGGCACTGTCTGCCACAGTGCAGGGGAGAACAATTTTCATCACTCCGGCCATCATCAATCGACATCTTCAGCTGGATGATGAAGCAGGTGAAGTGTTCTTTCCAAAAGAAGCAGTTAATCATTCCTTCGAGCAGATGGGCTATGAAGGAGATTTCTCTGTAAAGACCTTCAGGAAAGGAAGGTCTCATCCCAGTGGAAATACCTGCTCCATGTGGTTATCCACAGCTTATCAAACAAGCATGGTGGATGGGACCAGATTCCTGAGGATCTCTCCTTTATAGTTCATGGGATGGTTCAGGGGGTCAAGTTCAGGTATTCACAATTTGTTTATACTAATTTACTTGCAAACTTAGACTCCTTAGAATATTACATGTTTCCTAGATATGTTCAACACATTCTTAACTGTGAACTGGGCTCACAGTTGAGGGAAACAGGCAATATTCTTAAACTGGGACAGATGAAGCCCGGCATCTTTAAAATTATGAAGAAGCCAACTGTAGGCTTCTCAGGGGTAGAAACAGCCTTAGTCCCAAAAATGTTAGAGCTCATTGCTCAAGGTGACAACATAGCAGTCCAAGCTAGTGTTGAACCCACACCTACTGCTCTCCTACCCTCTTCACAACCTCCAATATTCATCACCTACAAAAGAAAATCCCAACGAACCCCTGCTCAGGCTATTGAGTCTGTGCAGGCCCCCAAATACTCAACCTTACAGGAAGAAGTGGACTCCAGAGCTCCCACTTCTCCTGAGGAGCAAACACTCCCATTACTTTACCTATCAGGGCTGAGGTTCCTCAAGCTCAACCTGATGAGCTCATTAGCCCAACAACTGTAAGCCTTCACTCTGAGTCTCAACACTCAAGTGAACAACCTTCAGGGGATAGCTACCATCCCCAGCCTTTGGATCTAAACCAACCAATTCCCAACCTATCCTTTTACACTGATGAAGACTTAGGATTCAGTGAGTACCATGAGTCTCTCTTCTCCTCCCTACTCAAAGAGAGATGAGTACCTCTGACTCTCCTCAGTCTATCCCTCATCAGTCACCTATTACTGAGGTGGACACATCTGAACCTGTTCAGGATGTCCATATGGAAGAGGCTCTCACTTTTGAAAGTGATTACATCATTAAGACCTCAACCATGGCAACTCAGCCCATTGGCATCTTAACTGAGGTTGCCAGTGAGCAGAGGAAAACCAGCAGCCAAGAAACTCAAGCTGGTGGTGAGAGAAGGGACTTTGGTCCAATCCTCTCATCCCCCAGTGATTCTTCTGATGAAGATGAGGGGAATTTGAGACTAAAGGTACAACATTGTCACAAACATGTACCTATCTAGTCTCTAAGGTTAGTCACTTGGAATCTCAGGTGACTACCCTGCAAAACAGGGTCAATGATCAGCAACTCCAGATTTCATATCTGCAGGAAAAACTAGCTGAGAGACCTTTAAGGAGAGCTCAACCAGAAACACAAGAACCTGTGGAAGTGATTGATTTATCCTCCAGCTCACCTATGCAAGTGGGTGATGCTACCAAAAAGGGGGAGAATGTTATCACAACCACAGAACCTGGGAGTTCTTCAAAGAGAATGGACATAGAGGACTCACCATCCTCACTTGCTGTTGTGCATTCTCAGCAACTTCCTCAAGTTCACATTAATGTGGACTCTATAGACTCTCTCATCAGGAGTCTCTTTGAGGAAGGAATACCAAGGGCTGTCTCATCTCCACCACATGGAACTGGCAACTACATCATCAGATGGAGGTATGATGATGACAGAAGAGCCCTCATACTTCACAGAGTTCAAGGTCAACAAGAAGTCTTTCAGTTCCAAAGCCTGAGCTTCTATGAAGGACTGGATTTAGTCAACATGCCACTTGTCAATCCAAGCAAATCTAGACAAGCTGACAGGCTGGCTCAAAGAATCCAAGACAGGATCCTTGCAGAGTTCTCTCTAAGAAGGAGACTTAGGCAATCAGGCAATGTCATCGGTCAACTGGATGTTGAGGTGGACCCTAAGATTAGCTTCATAGGGGAAACCTTGGCTGAAGGCCCAGTGGCAGAACCTGAGACCCTTGTCTCACCATCAACAACTGCTGCAGAGATCCAAACTCCATCTGAGACACTGCTGGTGAAGGTGTTTCTCAGCCTCTCTCTGGCCAGAGCATGGAAGCTACACCAAGCAATGAAGGCCAAGCCTCAATCCACCCTGAGTCACAAAGGTCTGTTGGTGACAAAGGGAAAAGGATAATGACTCCTGAGGAAATTGAGGAGGAAGAGAGAGAGAGGAAAAGGAGGCTAAGGGGAGAAAGTTCTTCTGGGTCATCAAAATTCATGCAAGCTGCAATCAGGGCTGCCCCCAGACCAAATACTCAAAATGATGAACAAAGGGCAGTCAGGATTAATTACTTACAGACCAGGAACTATGATGTTGATGAAATCATCTCCCTCCCCTTAGAAGAGTTGAATGAACTGGCTGACATGGAAGTGTCAAGAGAGATTAAGGAGAAAGAGGATGCAAGGTTACTTCTCCAATTCAAAGAGGAGGGACAGAAAAGACTTCACAAGCATACTCCCACTCTCTCTCCAGTTCAAGAAAGTCCTGCACAGGAAGATGTGGCTCCACAAGAACCTCAGGTAGATAAAGAAGAGGATAGAATCAAAATGATAAACTACCTGAGTGCCACAGGCTTCTATCAGGCAAATACACTTCTTCCCTTGTCCTATGACTTCATTGAGTTCGAGTACTTAAAGCAACTTGAGCTTGAGTTAGTCAAAGAAAGAAAAACAACCAAAAGGAAGCTAAGGGAAGAAGCTGCAAAGTCAAGAACCATCATTCAAAAGAATGCAAAGAAGTCTGCTGACAGACAAAGAATGATGAGCTTCTTGAAGTCATATGGATTCTCCGGAAGGAGACTTGGTCCCATGTCTCTATCTACAATGGATGAGCATATAAGGGTAATCAAGCAGAAGATTAGAAGTGGTGAACTCATTGACTTGCACTCTCTTCCAAGTCAAGTCCCACCTGAAGTGGAGGTCAAGTTTGAACAACCAGAGACACCTGAACCAGAACCTCCAGCTGAGCCTCAGCAAACTTCATCTTCTGATCCAAGACAGGGTCAAACTCCCTCTCCTTCTGAACCTATGAGGGAGGAACACCCAACTGAGAAAGACACTGATGATCAACATGGTGCTGCAGACCAGTCTCTCAGTTAAAGACATTAAAGAGGAAGAAGAAAATGGCCTCTAAACCAAAGACTAAAAAGAAGAAGCCAAGTCATCTACCTCTACACCCCAGGCTGAATCAGATCAACCTGAGGAAGTGCATGATGAGGCAGCCCAATCAACTCCTATGCAAGTGGCTCCTCTAGCAACCGAGACACCCATCTTATCCTGGACTTACTCTACCAATCCAGAAAGATGGAATGTTATCAGAGATCAAGGTGTTGAAAATGTCTACTCATGGCAAGACATAATCAACTTACCTCTGCATGATCTCTTTGAAATGAGAAGATACTATGAGAGTCTTGATGATCCTGATCATCAAATGAAGAAAGGGATGGTCTTGATTATTCTGAAGACTACAAACATTTAAAGATCTTCTAAGTGTTTTGGTAGCATCAGCCTAGGGGGAGTTTGTAAGGATTCCTGAAGTCTGATGCAACCCAAAACTGCCTAAGTGTTTCAGCAACATGCACTAAGTACTGAAGTGAAGAATGCTTCGGAAGAATTACACAAAGCATTAGAAAATACTCTAAGTGTAATTTTCCGAAGCCAAGACCAATATCTTCCGAAGCCTAACATGAAGTCTTCCGAAGCTTGAAGAGACAAAGTCTTCCGAAGCTTCAACCTATGAAGACAGATTTCTTCCGAAGACTTTTAGTACACATGCTTTATCTGATGTACTGTTCCATAAAGCACCTTTTCCGCTGCGTCTCTGATAAGTCACCAACTTACAAGAGTTGGTGAAAAGGTCCATGCTTTTGGTAACTGTACATTGAGGTCTTGTGTCTGAGACTTTCTACTTTATGTACTTTATCCTTTTGTAATGTATAAGGATGTGAGCTATGGCATGTCATAGTCACAAGGTCAAAAGGCAGATATGCATTTTGATCCTACAATTGATTTTGTTAGTGTCTAGTCAATTGTACAGCTGGCTTTCATAGTATAGCCGGCTGTAGGTTGTAGTATAAGTATTCCAAGTTCTTGTATTTTTCCATATGCTTTGTAACACTTGTAAAAGAACTTGAGAAAGCAATATACTGCTACCTTGAAAACTATACTCTCTGTTCTGTCTCTGCTTTACTTGTGTTCTCTGCATCACCTTTGGTTACCTAGTTCACTGTTTGATTAAGATTTAGTTAATCTCCTCATTGTGTTGTTGTGTTGTAATTGTGTTCAAGCCCTTGAACGATCCTGCAAGTTCAATGGCACCACCATCATCAAAGCCTAACAAACACGTACTATCACCATCGTCTACACACACCTCTCACATAGCACATCATCACCAAAGCGCCTAACACCACCGTCACCATAGATTGATCTCTCCCATCGTAGCACCACCATCAACACCGCACACACCACCATACCGCCCCACACCACGGCCTTTCCCTGAGTCTCAAATCAAAGACTACTACCACCCCACATCCAATCGAACCCATCCGGTCCAATTGAACACCACAACTAACAACCTCCACCTCCACCACCATCGTTGCTCTACACCTCTCACACCGCACCCCATAATTGTCCAAAATCGTAAGAACTTTTCATAAAAATGATAAAAAGTATAATTTTTTATTAAAAAAATAACTCATTGCTAATTTGGCTTTTATAAATAACAAAATTAATAATTATAATATAATTTACTCTATAATTAAACCTTTATCAACTTCTCAAAAACTTTTCTTTTCTTTGAAAAATAAAGTCAAAAGCATTAAAAACAAATATTTGTTCCAAAAAATCTCTTTGTCCTTTTTATTTGTCTTTTTCGAAACACAGAATTAAAGGAAAGAAATATCAAAGTATCACCTTCCTAAATTCCTATTGTAACACGTTTCGGCCCTTCAAATTTTATTTTCTATTCTGACTTTTTTCTTTGACCACCGCACAACTCGGTTTCTTCAACTGATTTCCTATTTTGATTTCAATAAACGTTTTGATTTGTATGATTGATACTACAGTTTCCTCTGATTGGTACTGAAGTAATGTTAGATAAACTAACTTTTTAATTGACTTTTAGTTACGTTTCACAAAATTTTAAAAAGTTGATTCTAAAAGGTTACAAGTTATTTTATGAAGTTAATAAGATTAACTTTTGAAAACTTTTCAAATGTTATCTTAAAAAAATAAGTAATCCCAAACATGAGCTGATTATACAATAAGTGATTTATTTTTTGTTTTTTTTCTCCGCCACTGGATTTTTGTTTGCTCCACCTGTTCATCGCTTTTGTTGATTGGATTGTTTGATTTCGATGATTTTGTGCAAACCGATGATCATAGGTGATGATTTTCGATTTTGGTTTGATGGTACAAATGAAATATTTGATTCTTACTTGATATTGATGGCAAATTCTGGTTTTTTAATGCGATGTAGATTTGCAAACAAGAAAGAGAGACTTCAATTCCTTGATCAGATTTTAAAAACTGATTTGTTGTTCATTGATTTTTAGTTTTCTGTTTCAAGAATATCTTGAATAGTTTCTTTATGGATTTTGACAGGGCGGGTCTCTGAGAATTTTCAAGAGACATTGGATCCGAGGCGAGAACAAAAAATGAGTCCTTATAATACGACTTATAAAAAAGTCTAAACTGAATAACTTTTATATAAAAAAACTTATATTACCACGATAATTGTTATAACAATAAACAAAACGAAAGTATTGAATCAAATATAATTTATTTACTTAAACGAATCGGAAAGTTCTCTTAGCATTTTGAAAACAAAGTTCTCGTTCAAATTTTCAATTAAATTGAGAATTTTTTTTAAAATCAAGCCCCCCCTCCCCCAGGCCGGCCTTGGATTTTGATCACAAGTTTGATCAAATTTGATTGTCCGATACTTAGGTTTAGATCTAATAATACAATTAAATAGTAAAGTTAGGCCAAGTATAATAATACTAAGCTTTGGATAAATAAATATTAAGTCTAACAGATTGCTACTAATAAATCAGCGAACTTGTAACATAGCCAAAACAGCAACTAAGGTTTCCCTTCACTGTGCAAATGGAGACGAATATAAGAACATAACTAGAAGAAAGTTTGGTTTAAGAGTTGAATTGTAATCATAAACTGTTTTTTTGTAATATTATCTTTTTATTTTTTACATCGGATCATGAGTAATCTAATTAAGTCATCTTTATAACGCAGGCATGAAGCTAAATTTATCCACAACGTTGTTGAAGAAGTTTCAATAAAGCTACATTTTATTAATTCAAGCTTTGATGGGAAGTTAGTAGGCATGGAGACTCGGGTAAAGAATGTAGTTTCATCTTTAGACATTGGTTCCGAAGATGTCCGGATGATAGGGATCAGAGGAATGGGAGGTGGTGGAAAGACGACTTTAGCGAGAGTCGTTTTTGATCATATATCAATTCCGTTTGAAGGTAAATGTTTTGTTGATAATGTGAGAGAAGGTTCAAAAGGCTTTGGTTAAAGAATTTGCAAAAACAGGTCCTTAAAGATGTACTAAATGATCAAAACACTAATGTGACAAGTGTTTATGATGGAAAAGGTAAGATGAAAAAGATGATGGGTAGTAGAAAGGTTCTTCTAGTTCTAGATGACGTGGATGATATAGAGCAGCTTGAAGCGTTAGCAGGTGCGCCTAATTGGTTTAAGCTAGGAAGTAGGATCATCATAACAACAAGAGACAAGCAACTCTTGATAGCACACCAAGTGAACATTATTCATGATGTAAATCTTTTATCAAATGAGGAAGCAATATGCCTCTTTAGTAAGTATGCATTTCATAGAGAGGTTCCAAATCAAGGGTATGAAGAACTATCAGAAAAAGTAGTGCATTATGCTGCGGGTCTTCCCTTGACACTCAAAGTCTTGGGTTCACATCTTTGTGGTAGAAATAAGCATGAATGGGTAGATGCCATAGAAAGACTAAAAACAATCCCACTGGAGAAAACTCTCAAAAGATTGGAACTAAGCTATGATGGATTAGAGGATGACCAAAAAGAAATATTCCTAGATGTTGTATGCATATTGAAAGGTGAACCGAAAGACTATGCAATCAGAACACTTGGAAGTTGCGGATTTAATGCTCGAATTGGTTTGAGTGTTCTTGAGCAGAAATCTTTGATAACTATTTCTGATAGTCGTGGTTTGTGCTTCCATGATCATATTGAAGAAATGGGCTGGAATATCGTTCGTCGTTTGCACCCTCATAGTCGTTTATGGATTCGGGAGGAAATTGAAGATATATTAGTTAATAACTTGGTAAGGTTCATTTTTTTAATGAGAGAAAAGTAAGACAACTTTATTTCTTTGACAAAAGTTTAATGAGAGATTTTATATTTATAGGGTACTGAGGAAACAAAAAGTTTAAAACTGAAGTATGCACATCTCAGTATTGCGACTATTATGAAAGGTCTTAAAAACATGCAAGAACTCAGATTTCTTCATGTGGAAAATGCCTTTAGAAAAGGTGATGGAGTTTGCAAGTACTTACCAAATGCTTTAAGAACTCTATACTGGCGGAATTACCCTTTTCATTGTTTACCTAAAACGTTTCGAGCAAATAAGCTTGTTAACCTTGAAATGCCTATCAGTTGTGTTTCTCAACTCTGGGAAGCAGGAGAAAGAAAGGTAGATTAATGATTGTTTGGTTGTTTTGCATTATGCTTTATTATGCTATATATTCTCACAACACTAATATTCATCCCCCTTATTTTGTCTTATGATAGGTCCTTCCTCAGCTAAAATTCCTCAACCTCTGTCATTCTAAAGTGATCACTAACCTTAATCTTGGGATGACTCCACATCTCGAGAAATTAGTTCTTCAAGGATGTAGTAAGTTTGTAGAACTACATATGCCTGTTAAATGTTCCAAACTCAAATACCTTAACCTTAGTGGTTCTAAGGTGACTACCTTAACCTTGGGATGACTCCAAATCTTGAGGAGTTATATCTTCAAGGATGTAATGACTTTGTAGAACTTCACTTGCCCGTTGAATGCCCCAAGCTCAAGTTCCTCTACTTATGTTTTTCTAAGCTAAGTAACCTTAACCTTAGGATGACTCCTCATATCAAGAAGTTAAATCTTCGTGATGTTATAACTTTGTAGAACTTCACTCTCTTGTTAAATGCCCCGAGCTTGAATTCCTCTACCTAACAGATTCTAAGGTGTGTAAGCTTAACCTTGCGATGACTCCACATCTCAAGGAGTTAGATCTTAAAGGATGTAATGAATTTGTAGACCTCAAATTGCCTTTTGAATGCCCGAAACTTAGAATTCTAGATCTTCGTAGTTCTAAGTTGCGTAACCTTAAACTTAGGATGACTCAAAATCTTGAGGAGTTAAATCTTAAAGGATGCAATGAATTTGTGGAACTCCACTTGCCTGTTGAATGTCCGAACCTTAGAATTCTAGATCTTCGTGGTTCTAAGTTGCGTAACCTTAAACTTGGGATGACTCCACGTCTTGAACAGTTAAATCTTGAAGGATGTAAAGATTTGTGGAACTCCACTTGCCTGTTGAATGTCCAAACCTTAGAATTCTTAATATTTGTGGTTCTAAGTTGCGTAACCTTACCCTTTCGATGTGTCCACATCTTGAGAAGTTAGTTCTTAAAGAATGTAAAGCATTTTTAGAACTAAACTTTCTTGTTGAATGTCCAAACCTCAAGTACCTCAATCTTGGTGGTTCAAGGTAACTAACCTTAACCTTCAGATGACACCACATCTTGTGTTTTTAGTTCTTGAAGGATGTTATCGCCTTAAAGATGTTCATGCTCCTGTGGGATGTCTAAAAAAGCTTAACTACTTAGAGTTAGGTGGTTGCTCACGGTTTAAACATTTTCTGGTATCAAATGCAATTCTCGTCATGAACTTTCAACTGCATTAAAGCTCACTGCGGAGTCCCTGGATATATGCCCACTGCATCCTAGCAGTAACTTGCCAAAGTTTCAGTTTACATGTGAATATGATGAACTGAGATCGTCATCTAGTGGAAATGTTGAAAAGCTTATTTCTTTTGGTCTATGTGCTTGCACGAACCTTGAGTCTTTCTCAACAACCATTTGAGGTTTACAACATTTAGGATTGCTTACACTTGAAGGTTGTATTCCAGAGGTGCCCAAGGATTGGGGCAGTTAGAGAGTCTAGTGAAGCTAACTTTGAAGATGAAAGATATTAAGCATCTTCCGGATAGCATTGTATTTTGAAACATCTGAGTTATCTCACTCTTAAATCATGTTGGCTTCTCGAGGAGTTACCCAAGGATCTTGGCAGATTAGAGTCTTTAATGGAGTTAGACCTAACAGACTGTATATCATTACGATATATTCCGAACAGCATCTGTCACATGAAATGTTTAAAACGTTTATATCTCCCTTATTGTTTTCTTGTTGAGAAATTGCCGGAGGAACTTGGATGTTTACGATGTTTGGAAGAGTTAGATATCGAAGGTGCGGGCATGAGTCATCTTCCGCAAAGCATTTATCAATCAACACGGTTGTGTATTTATGGGTCTAGGTGGCAGCTTGAGTCGTATGGTTTTATATCTCTCGAAGAAGCGCCAAGTTATCGGAGGAGGAGCACAACCTCCTGCTTCATAAATTTGCGAATTGCAAGTTCTCTAAGGGATGACTCAAGGAGCATTTGGTTTTGAAAAGAGGTATTCAAAGTTTGTGATTTATAGAATGTATCAAGTCTTCTGTTAGTAAATTTACATTGATTTGAAGTTTTTAATTGTTTTTCCTGCCATAAGTTGGTATACTCGTGATTTGGGTAAGAGTTTCAAAGAGAATTTATCATAACTAATTAACCTACCAACAGATCGTATCACTATGAGATTTCCACCCTACCAATTGCTTAATACTTTCTAATAACTGAGCTAAACTGTTGGCGCTTTACTTGAATAAAACGTCACAAGGCACCTAAATATATATATATATATATATATATATATATTATATATATATATATATATATATATATATATAATATATAATATATATATATATATATATATATTACAAGATTTAAATTTAATAATAAGTTTTAATGAATTAACGAGGACTAAGTTCAATTTGGGTATTTGGGAATTTTTATAAATACTTTAAATACAAAAGTATATATTTATATGTTTAAATATAGAGAAAGTGAATTGAATCGTCTATAAAAATTACAAAGTTTAAATATAATATTTGAGTAATTATTTGAAATAATCATATATAAACAATATTATGTAAAAAGAAACATTTAGACCAATAATAATTTATTAATTATTATTAAAATCTATTTTATAAGAAAATTATTCAAACAAGCTTTGCTAAAATGTTTTATAAATAAAATATTTTTATGTAAACTTAGGAAGATTATAGAAAATATTTGGAAGCTTTTGAAAATATTTGGAATCTATAAAGATAATTTTTATACATTTTAAAATTTTCTAGAATTAGTTTATCATGTTAAAACCTTAAAAAAATAAAACATGAGGGTGCCCGGGTTCGAACCCGGGACCTCACGCTTAACAAGGGAATGTCTTAACCAGTGAACCAAGGCTTCAGCCGCGGTACAACTTGGTTCTGAAAGTTTAAAAACATAAACGTAAAGAAAACCCCAATTCCTTAAGAACCCTAATTCCAAAATCCCCAAAATTGAACCTGAATTCATTAATGTAAGAGCCTGTAATCATGGGGCTTTTGTTCCCCATGCTTAATCGAGCATATACATGTATGTAATTTACCCGAACAGGTTCGAATTGAAGGTAGTCCCAACGATGAGCAAGTCGCGGTCGAAGGAGATGCAAAATCGATGTAAACGTCGATGATAACTCAATTAACCTTGTGTATAGCTTCGTATGACAAACTAGAACCAAAGCCCCTTATCAATTTCAAACTTGATGTTCAGAAGATGGCGTTCGAGTATGTGCAGTTCGTGATCAACAAAGAGAATCGAATGAGATGTTAATGTTTATATTAGGTGAAATTGATGATTGCAATCGATTAGAGTTAGATAAACGTTCGATTAGGTTCAGTTAATTGGGTTATGATTGGAGTTTAATGCTCAAACGGTTATGGATCTTAACGTACTACGGTTATACCTTCGAATGGAGTGGTAACCGATGTTTACCCTCAACTATTGGAGGCATTCAAGTTCGAATCACGTAAACGAAACGATTCGAAACGGTTTTGGGTTAGGAAAACGAATGGTTTTGGTGTTCTAGGGCTCGCCGGAAGTATTGGCCGGAAAAACGTATGAAAGGGGAAAGGGGCGGTTTGGGTTTCTGAAATTACATAACTGGTCCTGAAGTTTATAGATATTGGTATTTTATGTAAAAACTTTAAATTTAAGTTTCACAAATTACACACATACCCCTAACTTAGTTTAAGTTTAACTTTTAAGTATTTTATTTAAATTTTAAACTTTTATAATTATTATTATTAATATTGTTATTTTTATTATAATTATTATTATCCCTTTTTATTACTACTAACATTATTATTATTATTATTATTAATATTATTATTATCATTATCAATGTTTAGCAAAATGTTTTATTAACTTCCGACTTAACTCAACATGCATAACAAGCACTCAAATTTTCACAAATGACATAAATGACCCTTACAAGAATTTAACAAAGTTAATTTTCACTTAACGAAAAAATACGAGATGTTACAATGATCATCCTTTGAGATCCAGTACACCATCAACATAGTGTTGGTTCATTATCATCCTCTCGGATTAGTTTGCCTCCTCTGTTTTCTCCCACTTTGGATATTCCTGTTTGAAATGTCTAAATTTATTACATTTGAAACATCTTATATGATCTTTGTTTTGATGGACTTAATTTCATTTTTTTATTCTTTCACGTGTTCCTTTTTTGACTTTACCATGACTTTTGTTTTCTTGATTTGAACCTTCATGACTACAACATTCACAGCTTTTTTCCTTAACTTTCTTTTTCCTTCTTTTTTAGTGAATAGAAGTTTAAAATGACTTTCTTTCTCCTTAACTTTCTCTTGGAATGGCATTGTACCAAGATCAACAAACTTCATGATTGCACAACAATCTGTGTAAACTATTCTCCGGTACCGAACCAAGTAGTTTTCGGACTAGTCTCTTATCATTCATGGTGTGCCCAAGATTGTTGCTTGTAATGCAATATCATTAATTATCCCGACATAGATATCATGTGATTCATTAACACTCATTTTTGGAGATTCAAACTTTGACTCAATTGTTTGTAACCGAGCCTCTTTCACTCAATCAACTCCTTTGTGTCAAACATTTAGCGTGTCTCAATTGCTTTTGCTTAAGTAAGATTATTAATTTTCAATAACATGTTTTTAGGAATTACTTTGCATAGTAATGCCATTGTTCTATTGTTCTTTTTTCATCGACTTCGGTTCCCGCTTTTGGTTCAACGGCTTCCTAAATTCTATGGACGTTAAAGAATCGATTTGATCTATATGGATCAAATGGCGTAATTTGTGGAGTTTAACATATTCCCTCCTTTCTTTGAAGTTACAACTTCTTTTCTTTAGACTCAACCATCTTACAAGTCTTATTTTTCCCGATTTTTATAGATTGACTATTACTGGTTCGGATCGAATTTGATTTCAACTATACTAGTATTAGATCAAATCGGTATCAACCTTTAATTATAATTAATTTGATATCAACTCTATAGTATCAAAAACAATTAAACAATCTTTTTTACACAAGAACAGTGCACATGTTTTCCGGTTGCCTATGAACTTAGGACGAACTAAAACCAATTGTTAGTTCAACAACGGTACACAAGTTTTCAGTCACAATGTGAGTAAAAAATAACCACGTTAACACTACAAGGTTTTTAAAAACCCACTGTTAATAATAATGGTTCATAGTGTGAATCAAAACCAACTGCTATATACCAAGAATAATGCATGGGCTTTGTATGGAAAATATAAACCAACTGTTTCAAATTGACAACAATATGCACGTTAACCAACTGATCTTGATAGTACATTGGTTTACCAACTGTTCTCAACAGTACACGGGCAAACCAACTATTTCTATAAGTACATGGGCTAACGAACTATTGCAGGATCGATATTGGTCACTTAACACTTTGTTTTCTCTCAAACTCACCTAGACCAACACTCGGGTAAAGATAGAATCAGTAAGAGTTGATCACAATATACAAAGTAATAAAGAACACAAGAAGTAATTTTCAAGGTACTTTTATAATTGCTTCTCAACTCAATAATACAAGACTCTTACAAGCAATGTGTAATGAGTTACAAAGAGAACCTATATATAATACTACCAACGGCCGATATATTTTGATACCAGCTGGATCCTATAGCTAAAGTCTATACTACAAGACTATAATTAAGGTATCTCGGATAAAGTCTTATCTGAGATTTGGTAGTCAGGACATGTCTCTGACTTACCTTTTGTCACCAACTAAAGTTGGTAACTTGTACTATCATAAAAGATGAACAGTAGAATAAAGTATGGTCAACTGCATGGCTCTTTAGGAAGAAGCCATACAGTATCGAGGTCTGCAGCGGAGTGTCAGAGACCATACTTGTGTCCACTGGTTCATAGCAGTGTCTTTCGAAGGTTAAATGGCTTGGAAGAGTAAGTACTTCTGAAGCCACTTTTACTTCGGAAGAGGCTGCTTCTTCCAAGGCTTGGAGACTTCTTCTTTTCATCATACTTCGGAAGTAGTCTTCAGGCTTTTCTTCTAAGACTTGATCTCGGAAGCATGCTCTTTGCTTTGGAAGTAGAATTCTGTCTTCGGAAGTTTATCTTTCACTTTGTCTTCGGAAGAACTCTACAACCTTCGGAAGTACTCTACAATCTTCGAAGTTCCATTCTAAGCTTTGGAAGCCCTTGCATATAGTACTAAAATGTCTAAGTGAATTGGTTTGGGTTGCACCAGCCTTCTTCTTGATCTAACAAACTTCCCCTAGGCTGATGCTACCAAAACTTCACTTGTCTCTACTTCTCAAAACTTTCAGCACCAAGAGAGTAGATATTGTTTGTTTCCTTCCTGTTCTTTCCTGATGTGGTGCTGAGAAGTTTGTACAGATCCTTGGTAGACAAGAAGTCCAGTCTGTCACCTTAGATGACATGTACCCTCTGTTGTTGCCCTCTGAATAGAGTTAGTTGATGGGAACTGTAATCATATTTCCATCTAACTATAGGTTTCAATTCTGGACCCTCCACCATCTGTAGAAAGGCAGCGCCCTTGGTGGGAGATCTTTCCTTGTCTTCCTGTCTTCTCAACTTCAACTTTTCTTCAATCTTGGCTTTTGCAGTTAGCTCGGCTAGATGAAGACTGCTGAGATGATTTCTGATGAGTGCAGCAGTTTCAGAGTTGGAGGGGTTGGAGAATGGCTTCCCTGCTAACTCAGCAATATCAAACATGCTGGAGTGTAGCAGAGATGTTGCATTAAGTCTATTGACTTCACCATTCTCCCTTTCCACAACAAAGTTGTAAGAAGTTTCATCGAACCTCCACTGGATTATTTTCTTTCTAGGCACAAGAGACTGACTGGGAATCTTGTCCTCTTTCTTGGTATCCAAAAAAGTCACCAGTTTCCTTCTAAGTTTCTTCTCTTCATCATTTAGTGAATCTGAGTTGAGACCTAGAAGTCTAGCTGCCTGGTCCAATGTTCCTCTAGGTAAATCAAGAAATTGATCTCTTGTGAGGGAACAAGAGGATCCATCAACATAGGTAATGTTGACAGAATCTTCATCACATGAGACTTCGCTCAAAGTTGTGCAGTTGATGAGCTTGGTCTTGATTACCTTGAACTCCTTAAAAGAAGATGTTAAAGGCTGAGGGGATAGTTTGGATGGTTGTTGGGTAGGTTGAGGTTCAGAGGTCTGGGAAGTGTTTTTGGTTGGAGGATGGGAAGTTTAGGTGGTTGGGTGATGAAATGGATGTGGGCAAAGATGTGGGTTTAGGGGTGAAGGGTTTGGTTTTGATGGTGAAAGGTAGGGGTGAGGGTTCAGGTTGTGGTTGGGTGGGGTTGCAGTGAAGGTCATCCCCTTTACATTTCTGTACATCTCTTTTCTCTTTCCCAACCAGATGTCAGCCTTGATTTCACTAACAATCCATTGGAGTGTCTTCTCAGACATGGGACCCACCTGCCTTCCAAAGAAGCCATGGGCCCGAAGATAGTCTTTCATCCAGGCCTTTTCACTGAGCTTCCTGGTTGCAGTGACCCTAGCTTTTTCCTCCTTATTCTTCTCCTTTGTCTTTTCTCTTGCAGCCTTTCTTCTTTCTTTCTCCATTTGATCCTGCTCTTTGTTGTAGAGCTAGAGGATCATCTCATCATTGTGCGGAGAGAGTTCTTGAATATTAAAGCCTCTGGAGATTAGGAAATTTATCATGTCTCTTCTCAACTGCAATTCAGCTTCCTTCTGTTCTTCTTCTTCTTTCTCCAAGGCCAACCTGGCTTCTTCTTCAACTTTCAGCCAGGTTGCCTTCTCCAGATTCACCAACTCCTCTAGTGGTAGTATGAGTGTTCTTTTATTGGCAGCTCCTAATTGGATAAGCTGGTCATGATCTCTCTTCCTTCTCTTATTGTTGACATCCTCCTAATTGGCTGCAGCTGCTTTTGTACTAGTAGCTAGCAACTTCTCAATTAGAAGTCTTCCTTTCTTCTGGAGTTTCTCAATGTTCTACTCTTCCTGTAGCTTTTCCGCAGTCATCTTTCTTTTCCCTTTATCTTTTGAAGAGCCTAACTGTGGTGGTTCTTGGAGAGTGGATTCTGATTGTAAGAGAGGCAGAGATGGTGTCTGGGATGGAGGTAGATTCAGAAAGTCATTGCTGTTCACCTCAGATACCATTTTAAGGATTGCATCTGTGATGATCAGTTCCTCGGACATTTTGAAAAGTCCTTCCGCAGCTTCCATTTCTGCTTCGGAAGATTCAGCTTGTTCTTCCGAGGCTTTAACTTCAACTTGGGAAGTTGGAGGAGATGCAGATTCTATCCCAACTGTTTAAGTTGCTGGGCCATCAGTCCCTATTTCCCTTTCAATTGAATCTTAGTTCCATGTGGACCTTAGGTTGACCAACTTCTTCCATAGTGGTAGAAGGTGCAGTCAGCCTTTAAAGCTCTTCAGCTCCAAAGCAAATCATTGTAGCATCAGGGCTTGGCTGATCAGTGGAGGATCTCAACAGAAACTTGGCGAAGAGTCTATAGAGATCGCTGAGCATCTTTGAATCAATCTGAAGGATAACTTGAGATGACTCAGACACAATGATGATAGGAGTAGAAGAGTTGAAGTTGAAGATTGGTTCTGTGGTTCCTTAGATGTTTGTCTTTGAACATTCTCCCCCTTTTTTGTAGCATCATCTTGAGAGCTAGATGAGCTGGAGAAGAAGTCAATGTACATGCCTAACAGACCTCTCTGTCTGTTTCTCAGCTAGTTTGGCCTTGAAATTGTCAATCTCAAGTTGCTGAGTGGCGGACCTTGCTTCTAAAGTCCTAACCAAAGATTCAAGGTTTGAGACTTTAGATAGAAGGTCTTTAATAAGGAGTTTCATGCTTCCCTCATCTTCTTTTGAAGAATCACGGGGAGATGACATAACATACCTAGTATGTTCAGCCTCACCACCAGATGTGGTTTCTTGGCACCCTGGTTTCCTGTGCGTAATGATGTCTCTTTCAGAGTCATCAAAAGGCTCGATTGCCGCAGATTCAGTCTGAGATATGTTACCACTGTCCATAAGGTCCATTGAGGCACCTTCTGTAGTGGCAGCTGAATCTGCATGAGTCCCCTCCACATTAGTGGGACTCACCTCAGTTATATATTGCTAATGGGGGCTAGATATAAGGGATTTCTCCGGGCTCTGTTGATCTTTAAGAGGGTGTTGTAGATCAACTTCATTGCCATGGAGAGATGTTATCTCTTCATCACTTTTGAAGAGAAGGTCAGTAAAGATAGGAAGGTTAAGCCTACTGACCCGGGACCTTGGTCAATGTCTACAGGCATTGAGACTTTGGTGGGCTGTCCCTAGTTGGTTGCTCAGAAGAGTGTAGATACTCATCCTGAGGGCCGTTGGTTTGGGTGTCGGGCTCCTGGTTTGAGACTGAGGAGACTCAAAACCCATATTAGGTCAAAAGAGAAGGATGGAGAGACCTCAGACTGAGTGAGAGCCCATGTTTCCACTCTAGTCTTTTTGGATTGAATAGGAGGGGCTTGTTCAATCAGAGTAGATTGAACAAGGGTTCGTTTGGGGCGTCTTTGGTATGTGATGGGATGGGTGGAGAAGGCAGTGTTGGCATTGTGGTGGAGGTTACTGGTGTGGGGTCATCACCTGTGGGGTGAACAGGGATGTCACCAGGAGCTATGTGCTCAATCATACCTGGAAGCAGAGTAGTGTACCTTCCAGTGAAGTTGGTGGACACCTTCTTCAAAGTCTTGAAGATAGTGGGCCTCATCTAAGGAACAGTCAGAGCAAGAGGAACTTCCAGTTGTAAGAGAAGTTGAACTTGTAGACTGTTCCTGCTTATGTCTCCACCATATCCCATTAGGATGTAAGTGATGTCCAAATCTTCCTTAGAGAATTCAGTAGGAGCTCTTTCATCATGAAGCTCTAGATGCTCGCTGATGAGTTGTTCAGTGATGATCAACTCCTGTCCATAAATGCTGGACCTTAGTACACGAATCCCATTTAGGGTTTTGGCTTGACCATTGCCCCAAAATTCGGCTATTTGGTTGGAGTAAACAGTGGGGTTAACAGTAAGTGTTGTGTAGTAAGATGATTGGGTGAGAAAGGAGATGATTTCTGAGAAGTCAGCATCTCTTGATAAATCAAGAAGTGTGACTTGGTTGTGCTGAGGGTTAAGTGCCATTGGAGAAAGGTGAATGTACATGATTTTGAGCTTGGGTAAAGTTGGAGAGGAGAAAAATTTCTAGGGTAGTAAAAATTGCAAAAAAGAAGATGAAATTGAATAGTCGAGATTATTTAAAAGAGGGTGGGAAGGCGGTAATGGGGGTTAGGATAAGGTGATGTGATGTTTTAGTGGATGGATTGACAGTGGCGATAAGGTTAATAATCAGTTAAATAATCCGACATCATTAACAAAATCTTTGCTTTTTACAGTGTGGGGCCCAAGAGATTTACGTTACACAGTAGAATCTCTCTTCCGAGTGTGAAACAATTCCGAAGGTAATTGTCTTCCTAAGGCAATTCTTACTTCCGAAGCGAAAACTTTGCTTCCGAAGGTTAGGATTGCTTTCCGAATGGAGAGTGTGTAAGTCTTGGAAGTAGATCTGATATGTAATCAATCGCTTCTTCCGAAACCAAAAACTCTTCCGAGAAGAAAATTATCCATTGAGAAATTTTTGTTCTGAAGATATGAAAATAACTTCCGAGGGTTAATTTCTCTTCGGAAGGAATTTACACTTAGAAAAATTTTAGAGTGATCTTTTGTAACAGGGCTTAAATTGTATTGACATAAAACTTACATATTAAAAAGGTTTTCCAAAGAGTTTAGGTTAACCAATGTTTATCATCAAAATAGCTGTTATAAGATACTTAAATCTTTGCTCATCAAAAGCTTTGGTGAACAGATCAGCATATTGTTCATTTGAATCATCTTCGATTAACTTAATTATTTTTCTCATGAATATCTCTAATGAAATGGTACCTGATGTCAATATGCTTTGTTTTGGAATGCTTCACTGGATTTTTAGTAATGGAGATAGCACTGTTGTTGTTAATATGGATAGGAGTACTCACAAAGTTGAATCCATAGTCTAACATCTGATTTTGAATCCATAGCAGTTGAGCACAGCAGCTAGCAGCAATAATGTATTCAGCTTCGGCAGTTGATGTAAAGACATAGGATTGTTTCTTGCATTGCCATGAGATGATCCTTCCACCAAGAAATTGACATCCTCCTGATGTTGATTTCTTGTCAATGTTGCAGCCATAATAGTCACTGTCAGAGTATTCATAGAGATTAAAATCCTTGTTTCTGGGATACCAGAGACCTAGTTTAGGTGCTCCTTTTAGGTATCTGAGGATTCTCTTAACAGCAGCTAGGTGAGACACCTTTGGAGCAGCCTGATATTTTGCACAGATGCAAGTAGCAAACATGATATCAGGTCTACTGGCTGTGAGATACATCAGAGAACCGATAATTGCCCTATACTGATGTTGATCAGTATCCTCCCCCTCAAGGTCAGGACAAAGATTATGGTTTCTGGGTATGAGTGTCTTGGCAGGCTTGCAATCTTTCATTTCAAATCTTTCTAAGATGTCAGAGACATACTTAGATTGATTAATGAAAAACCCTTCCTTCATTTGCTTTACCTGAATCCCAAGGAAAAAGTCCATTTTTCCCATAAAACTCATCTCAAACTTTTTCTTCATAATGCTCTCAAAGTCCTTACACATTTGGTCATTTGAAGAACAAATATGATGTCATCGACATAGACTTGAACAAGCAAGATGTCATTTCCAGACTTTCTGATGAAGAGAGTCTTGTTAATAGTACCTCTAGTGTAGCCATTCTTCAGAAGAAACTGAGACAGAGTCTCATACTATAGCCTAGGTGCTTGTGTAGCCCATATAGAGCTTTATCCAATTTACACACATAGTTGGGGTGTTGTGAGTCTTCAAATCCTCGAGGTTGGCATACATAGACTTCCCTATCTATATCCCCATATAGAAAGGCACACTTGACATCAAGTTGATAGACAGTGAAGTCCTTGGATCATCATAAGCAAGGAAGATCCTAACTGCCTCAAGTCTTGCAACTGGTGCAAAGACATCAGTATAATCAATTCTTTCCATTTGGGTGTATCCCTGAACTACAAGTCTTGCTTTGTTCTTGATGATCAAGCCTCTATCATCTCTCTTGTTTCTGAAAAGCTATTTAGTGCCTATTGGTACTTGACCAGATGGTAGCAGACATAGGTTCCATACCTTCTGTCTTTTGAATTGAAGCAGCTCCTCTTGCATCAATTCAAGCCAGCTGCTATCTTTCAAGGCATCTTCTACCTTTTTGGGTTCCATCTGGGATAGAAAGCATGAGTACAAGCAGACATTCCATGATGAGTCTGTCCTCTTGTTCTCACACCCTCAGTGACATCCCCTATGATGTTCTCAGCAAGATGAGTGTTATGAATCCTAAGGCGAGAATTACTTCCAGTTGTAGAGATATGCCCAGGTTGGACATATTCTGCTCAGGAACTGAACACTCTATCCAGCTACTGTTTTAAAATCATTCAATGAGGACTGATTGAATGAGTGAGAAACATCATCAATGGTTGGCTGTGAAGTAGTATTAACAGTTTCGTGTTCCTTCAAAACACTATTTCCTTCTGCCTGGTGTTGTGGTGGATCACCTGATGAGTTTTGAGGCTCAGTAAGTGATTCACTTGTTGAAGCTTCACTATTCCTTGATATAGTTAGACTATCAGATCTATGAATGGTGGAAGCTTAGTGTATTGCAGCACTTGGAGAACTTGGACTAGGCCTGGGTAGCTCAAACAGTTGATCATTAGTAGTAGCATCAGCATCACTTTAAGCACCTGTTCCAACTAAAACATTCTCACAAGATGGTTTAGAATAGTTTGGAAACAATTCTAAATCGAAGATATGATCAGAGCCATTCCCCCTAACACAAGGAGTGTGCTCATTAACAACTATGTTGGATGACTCCTCTTGTTGATTCCTAATGTTGTATACTCTATAAGCTTTGGAGCTAGAAGAGTATCCAACAAAGATAGCATCATCCGACTTTTTAACAAATTTTGCTAAATTGTCTTTTGTGTTAAGTATGGTACACCTGCTGCCAAAAGACCTTACAAAGCCAATAAACGGTGGCCTCTTGTTCCATAGCTCATAAGGGGTTTTTCTATGGGGCTTAACTACAAGAACTCTGTTCTGCATATAGCATGTAGTGTTGACTGCCTCTGCCCAGAATGTTAAAGGTAGTTTTGAATCAGCTAGCATAGTTTGAGCAGTCTCAATAAGTGTCCTGTTCCTCCTCTCAGCAATATCGTTTTGTTAAGGAGTTCTGGGAGCACTATATTGTTTGGAAATCCCTTTTGAGTTACAGAATGAGTCAAGAACGAAGTTCTTAAACTCAGTCCCTTGATCACTTCTAATTATTTTGACCTTGTGATCAATTTGATTTTCTATTTTAAGAATAAAAGATTTTAATGTTTCAGCAGTTTCATCTTTGGTTCTAAAAAAGAATACCCATGTAAATCTTGTAAAATCATCAACTATCACAAGGTAGTATGATTTCCTTCCAATGCTCATTATACTTGTGGGACCAAAGAGATCCATGTGCAATAAGTGTAATGGAGTAGTGATAGAGTTAACACATTTGGATTTGTGAGATGTCCTGTGTTGTTTCCCTCTCAAGCAAGCAACACAGTTATCTTTGCAGAAAAACATCTTTTTAGGCAAACCATGTACCAAGTTATTTTTCGCCAATTTATTCATTGTCTTAAAATTTACATGACACATACGTTTATGCCATAGTGTTGACTCATCACTATCATCTTTGGAAAGAAAGCATGATACTTCACCTATTGGGGAAGCATTGTTCATATCCAGCTTGTACATATCCCCTTTCCTGGGAGATCTAAGAAGCACTAATTCTAGAGGAATTGTCATCCCTGGTTTGAGGATAATGCACTCATGTTCTATGAAAAGCATTTGGTGCTTTTGATCACAGAATTAAGAAAAACTGAACAAATTGTGTTCAAGATATTTGACAAAGTGAACTTTGTCAACCTTTAATTTACCATTGGATATACTCCCTCTGCCAGAAATATATTCTCTGGCCTCACCTCCGAATTGGACAGGACCTCCATCATAGTTCTGAAACTATTGAAGGAGAGATCTGTTCCCTCTCATGTGCCTAGAGCATCCACTGTCCATAATCCAGACATTGTTGTTTCAATCATATGGATGTCCCTACACATAAGATGAGATTGTTAGTTTTGATTGGAAGCCCAAGCCTTGTTGGTCTTGGGTTCTTCCAAAGATAATGACATAATTGAACCAAAAGATATGCATGGGGGTTCAACAGAGGTCTTTGAAGAAGAAGTTTGGGCTGCAACATCTTCCTTGATTTTCCAGTCCACCCTTTGGTTGATCTTGGAGGATGAGCTTGTTGAAGCTTTTGCAGCATGGCCATCTTTCGAAGCTTCTTCCTTTTCGGCAATATGAGTGAAGTTCTCAAACTGCTGCTTCAGCGAGTCCTTCTTTGATTCGTTGGAGCTTGAGTACATCTGAGCAAGTGCATCAAGCAATTCTTTAGCAGTCTTGCAATGCTCGAACCCCACCATGATGGAGTTCGGTATTGCAGTCATAAGAATGGTCATAGCATTGCTGTCGATGTCCATCTTCTTTCGATCATCGTCAGAATAGTCCTCAATGTCCTTTTCTATCATGGCACCATTTCCACCAGGTGATGCCACCTTTGGCTTATATGGGCCATTGACAATGGAGTTCCACATCTTGCTGTTTTGGTATCTGATAAAGCCTTCCATTCTCCTCCTCCAAGACCTGAAATTTTCAGGAGTAATGATGGGAGCCTTTGTCATGGTTCCTATCTCTACCTCGGACTTGTTAAGGGCCATTTTGAGTGAGTGAGTTGTAGGGAGGAGTGAAAAAAAAGTTGATTTGGATGGTTAGATCTCGCAATCAAGAGCCTGAGAGCTCTGATACCAATTGCAGGATCGATATTGGTCACTTAACACTTTGTTTTCTCTCAAACTCACCTAGACCAACACTGGGTAAAGATAGAATCAGTAAGAGTTGATAACAATATAGAAAGTAATAAAGAACACAAGAAGTAATTTTCAAGGTACTTATATATATTGCTTCTCAACTCAATAATACAAGACTCTTACAAGCAGTGTGGAATGAGTTACAAAGAGAACCTATATATAATACTACCTACAGTCGGATATACTTTGATATCACTTGGGATCCTATAGCTAAAGTCTATACTACAAGACTATAGTTTAAGGTATCTCGGATAAAGTCTCATATGAGATTTGGTAGTCAGGACATGCCCCTGACTTACCTTTTGTCACTAACTAAAGTTGATAACTTGTACTATCATAAAAGGTGAACAGTGGAATAAAGTATGGTCAACTACATGGCTCTTTAGGAAGAAGCCATACAGTATCAGAGGTCTGCAGCGGAGTGTTAGAGACCATACTTGTGTCCACTGGTTCATAGCAGTGTCTTCCGAAGGTTAAATGGCTTCGGAAGAGTAAGTACTTCCGAAGCCACTTATACTTCGGAAGAGGCTGCTTCTTCCAAGGCTTGGAGACTTCTTTTCATCATACTTCGGAAAGTAGTCTTCAAGCTTTTCTTCTAAGACTTGATCTTCGGAAGCATGCTCTTTGCTTCGGAAGTAGAGTTCTGTCTTCGGAAGTTTATCTTTCACTTTGTCTTCGGAAGAACTTTACAACCTTCGGAAGTTCCATGCTAAGCTTTGGAAGCCCTTGCATGTAGTAACAAAATTGTCTAAGTGAATTGGTTTTGGTTACACTAGCCTTCTTCTTTTGAACTTTCAACTAAGAACAGAACCTGTTTTGAACATCTTTGGACTGTGAACCCAGCTTCATTGATCGTTTTTCATCCAAAAACAGACGCATCCATCACAGCGCACTTTCCAGATCGATTGTTAGAACCGCTTTGATTTTCAAAAAAATCGATGGATTCCTTTCTTGCCAATGTTGAGGCCCCTTCGGATCAATGTTAGGATCAATTATTGGATGAACATGATATGATTTGAGTATGCATATGCATATATGCAGGGACTCACGATGAATACAGGGTGGAGAAAAGTTAGCGATACACACACAATAAACACAATGAATTCCACACTTGATAATCGTACATGATTAGGGTATTTATACCCTTTGGTTTTACGGTTAAACAACGCTTATCTAACCGACACTTTTGTGACTTTCTAAATAACACAGTTTGACTTTTCTAATTGACTTCTAATTAGACTAATTTAACTAAGATTCTTGATTAATTCTAATTCCAACAGCCAATCAATTCGTTTTGGTCGATGATTGTAAGAGAGACTATGATCGCTGATTATAATAGGCCGCTCCCTTGATTGATTTTAAAAACAACTCGATATTGACCCTTCATATTGATCAAATTCTTGGTCAATTTCAAGTTGTTTCTAGTTTGATCGATCCAAATTTGTGAAAAAGACCTGTTCTTTATTGATTTCACAAGATTCTGAACGTAATTTTCTCCCTTTAATCGATTGAATGTGCAACCGCTATGAGACCACTGTTGGTAATCAAAGAGCAAATCACAATCTAAGAGAACATGAACAAGATGGAAAACACACAAACTAGAAATTCTTGAATATCATACTTTAAATTATACATACCAATGTATTTATAGGTATACTTTATGATGGGTAAAGACCACAACTTGTTTTTGACCCGACGGGTTAAATAACCGCGATTAACTAACTTTAACTACATAACTTATAATAATGATAATTCTAACCCTTGTACTTAATAAATTAAACAAGTTTCAAAAACAGCCAAGTTGGTGATGTGTGAATATTTAAGAAGATTAAAAAGGGAGTTTTTAGTATCTAGTACACATTTCCCATCTGTTATTTTACAATAAGAAATTCAATTTTTAAGGAATAAATAACTTTTGTCAACAATTTAATTGACTGTTAATAAGATTCTCTTTAATACTTTTGCATTTTCAGTAATTAACATATCCATAATTGTTGTATATCTATATAAAATTTAGAGGCTTGTATTTGAGCTTCTTCTTTCACTTCTTACTATATACTTAGGAGTAGTAAACTACACTATTTTATTGTTTACTATTAAATAAATAGACCATATTCTATGATACTGAATTTTTGATACTTCAGCATATAGTTAGTGATACGATTTCAACATGCTATTATTATTTGGCTTCCTATTTACAGATTATTCATAATCGTACAAATTTATTATTCACAATATGAATGAATGAGAACCTCAGCAAATCATTCGAGATCAAAGTTTATAAAAGGAAAGTCTGACAAACCAACTTAAAGTTTTTCCAAACGATTTGTTGGTAAACGCTCTATTGTTAATATTTAAAGTAAGGTGGGGTTATTTTAGAAAAAAAACTAAAAATAGCTGTTGAAAAGTATTATCATCCATTAGATGTTATAAACAAAGGGTAAGAAAATTTACGAGCATAATTGTATATAATTAAAACTTTAAATGGTAAAATAATGTTATTTTAGTGTTAACCACATTTTCAAGTTCCACGAGTTTTTTAAACGCTAGTAACTTTTACGTACAATATTATTTTTAAAAGTATTACACCATAAAAACATATATTTTTTATCATTAAAAATCGTATGATGTTGATACATAAAAAACAAAGTTTCATGTTTAACACGTATCTCTTAAAACAATTTTTGTTAAAAATAAAGGCACACATTTCTAGGAGAGTGTATAGATTATGTATAGGTTGGTGTATCGTATTTTCATAAGTGATTTTACTTAAAGATGTCTTTAGTGATTATAGAGTTATAGATTATATTTCCTCTAGTTTGCCGTGTTGGAACCGTTTGTCAAAAATAATAAAATAACACTCTTGTATAAATTTCAATTCAATAAAATAATCAAGGAAAGCAATAAATTATAGTACAAATTACAACATGAATAAAAGAAAATTAAAAATACAAGATACTTACAAAACTAATTTCTTGACCAATGTTTCATGTTTAACACATGTCCCTTCAAACGAATTTTGATCTTCAAACGAATTTTGATCTCCAAGAAAACTCGAATGTTTACCAAGGTAAAACGGCCAAATTTGTATGTAGAGCTAGGGAGCTCTAAACCCAAAAGAATATCTTGTATTAGAGAGAAAGATTTTTAAAATTTTAGAGAAAGAAAAGAAGACTCCAGTACCAGAATGTTAGTGTGTTTTTGGTGTGTCTAAAAACTAAGGGCCATCATGTGTTTATAGTGAGCTCAAAGTTAAAATACTTTTTTTGAGTCATACTCAAAATTGAATCAATGTTGAAACATAAAAAAGTAAATTTAAGAAGTAAACACCCAAAGTTGTAACAACCAAATAAAATTCAAATTGAAATATAAAATAAAATTATAATTTTATTTATTTATTTTGACATGAGAAAATTATAAAAATAGTCTTTTTGATTTGATCGAATTGCATTTTTAGTCCCTAGGATTGAAAAATTACAAAAAACTAATCCAAAGTTTTTTTTAAAATGTTTAAGAAATAGTCCCCGTCGTTAAATATCTATTAGAATTAACTTATAAAATGACATGTGCTATCCGTGTGAGGGCCTTTTTTGTTTATTCCCTTAAAATCCTAATTAAATAATATATTCTTTCATAATACATTAATGGCCGCTTGAATTCCTTGGACAAAGCATCAACAACGTACGTGACAACAACAAGCATATGTGAACAAGAACTGCATCTTCGACTTCTACAACTGCATTTTTGGACTGGTAAGATTTGGTTTTGTCATAACATCATCATCTTCCTAACCCTAATCATACCTGAGGAGGTTTACAGTGATTTTGTTCATACTTCACTGATTTTGGTTAAAAAACTATTTTTAAAAGACCTAACCATCCCTAGGTTGAGTGTGTTTTGTTTAATGTACAGATAGATAACCAAACTTGTTTTCTTCTAAGATCCATTGTGATGGTTTGTCTAAATTTTTTCCTTGGAAGAGATATGCATATGGTAATCTTAGATTTGTTGATTACTTGTATATTCATGATCATTGCATGTAATTAGTTCTATGGTGGAGGAACTAGATTTGAATCATCTAAAGGAAAAACTATATTTTCACTTTAAAATACCAAACAAGAATTTAGATATTGGTTTATTAGCGTTAGATGCTGATATGTTGGGGTAATATGTTAAAGATAATAAAGTTATTGATTTTTAGATTGATTATGGTAAGACTAGAATACAAAGTTCTTGCACTTCTTTAAGATCAACAAAAGTTAACATTGAAGAATTAGAGGATGTATCATTTGAGATAACTAGAACCATTGGAACTGGTGTCTCCCAAGTGTGGAGTAGCAAGTTATTTTCTTTTTGAAGGTCTAAGATCTCTTGTCCAAAAGGACTTCACTGAAATGGCCATAACTTGGACTAGAATTCTTCGTATTGAGCTTGCGACAAGTCGAAAAGATTGTTGGACCGAGGAGCACGTTTTCACAAGTCATCGTTTCGGCCTAAAAGTAGTTTATTTTATGAGTTCTTTTACTTTTCGTCTTATTTCTAGATTTTGTTGAACTTTATTTATTGTCCAGATTTTGACCCGTTTATGTTTTGTGGCACATTCGAATTTTGGTTTGCTTTTAATATACATGTAAGCAATTGGAGAAGTTTATTTTTGAAGTTTATAAAAAATGCTTTTTCCTCTATCCTAGTGTGTGCTAGTGTGTGAATCCCTGATTATCGGCATTCTTAGTGAATCAACGATAGTTAGATGAGTTGTTCCTTGTATTCTTGGTGAATCAACAGATTCAATTATTATCTTTTGTTTCCGCCTAGATCAGGAACTAAAAGGAAAGGGTCAAGAGGATTAATTTTGAAATGGAAAGGTGGTGATGAAGTTATCAATATTGATGATGTTAATGAGGTTGTGAATAAAGGTGGTGAGGTTTTGAGACAAGAAGGTGTGGATCGTTGTCGCCCCCTTTAAACCGCCCCTTTTGCCCTAACTATTAAAACCCAATGATACTCACATGATCATTAACTTCAATTCGTAAGCAGATCTTCACCCACTTTTCTCGAATTCTTCACACATCGCAACTCAGGTCAATCGATCTTTACTTTCCTAATTCACCGTTATCAGTTGATCCAAATTTCAAGTTCTACATATCAGATTTCATATGCTTTCATTGATTTTTTCTATATGTGTTTTTCACGATCAGAATCTGAGTTGTGATGCTATTGTTGTTGTCACAATCGTGTAGAATTGTTGATTATTGTGTGAACATTCTATGATCTTGGGTTTTATTTTCGTTTGATCGATTTAGACAAGCTAGAATGTTGAATTATTTCAAAACAGGACATTAGATTTGATAATTTCTTGCATATATATTTGTATCGGGATCTTCATCGGTTATTACGCCCAAAGCTGTCGATTGTTCTTTTGTGTTTATATCTACTAAATGCCTAAATTAGATCATGAAAAAGTCAACCATTTTGGCTTCTCAAAAGTCAAAGCTATCTTCTTTGATAATCTTATCATCGATGATCTCCCTACATAATGCCACATTCAAATTTAAAAGTAAAAAAACTGGTTGTAGGTTTTGATCATGCATATGCTATACATATTTGGATGAATGATTCCTTGGTTGGCAGCAAATTGCCTAATTATCATTAATAATGCTTTATGCTATCGAATTAAGGAAAATATCAAAGTTTTAGGCTCTTACAGTAGTGATTTAGTGTTTGAATTAAAAGGAAAATACTAACATTTTAATCTTTATAGACTTATAGCATTAATAGTCTTATTATTGATGATTATCACATTCATACATAGAAATTGGTTTTAGTGTTAAGGAAAAGATCATGATCGTAGGTTGTTAACTTGTTATAGGTAGTGCTTTAGTGTTTGAATAAAAAAGGACCTTCTTGTTATTGTAAAATTTTACAAAATTGTTTATTGCATGTTTTAATTAATAGATTTTTCTAGAGAAATAGTTGAAAAAAGGATTAGGATTAATTGAAAGCATGAAGGAGTTGATAAAACCTTTCTAGAATCATGTATTCATGAAATTGCACTTCATGGATGTGAGGGTAGTAGCCTGAAAGCGATTTCATGGAGGAACGTTGCTGAAAAGTTGAAAACAAAACATGAGTTTATAGTGGATCAAAAACAAATGAAGAACCGCTATGATTACTTGAAATAAAAATTTGCAGCTTAATCAAAGCTTAAGAACAAAACCGGAAATGTTTATAACCCTCTAACAAATACCTTTAACTTAACGAAAGAGAAATGGCAACTTGAGATCAATAACGTCATAGTAATTTATATTTTTTCCACATAGTCCAACAAATTTGTAGAAAAGTTTAGAAGAGCACCACTTGATTATCTCGACTTGTGTATTCAATTGTTTGAAGGATCTACTTCAAATGGTTTTGATAGTTGGGGGCCATCTTCTACACTTCCTCATCCTTCTATAGAAGTGATTGATCAAAATGCTCTTTTAGACATTGATGGTAGTCAAATAGAACATGGGGCTAGTGAAGAGTCTTCTGATCGATCTAAACAAAAAAAAAATCATCAACTCCAAATGTTAGTAACGAGTCATCAGGTCGGTCTAAAAAAGGGAAATAAACATTCAATGCACATCTCATGGAAGTTGGGGAGGATATCAGGAATGTGGCAAAGATGTTACTAGAGAAACACAATCAGTCTAATGATATAGACACGTTGGGATGGTTAAGATTTGAGGCGAAACATCAACGACGCTTTTGCTTTTCGGTGAAAGTGCAGATTTGAGGAAAGTGTGGTTACGACTTAAGCCACACACCTATGAATATGGGTTAAGAACACAAAAGCAAAGTATGGATTGTTTTGATATTGTGTTCTAGTTGTCTTTTAATAGCTAAATATTAAGCTATATATGTATTTGTCTTTTTGGATAGCTAAACATCAAGCTATGTTTGTATGGTCTTTTGGATACTAAACTTTGTATGCTACTTTTGGAATGTTATTTGAATTATATGATATGCTTTTAAATGTTATTTGAATTCAAAGCTATGTTTGTATGCGTCTTTTTGCAATGTTATTTGAATTCTAAGGTATGTTTGTATGTGACTTTTTCCAATGTTATTTTCGTTTCTATTGTTTTGATAGTTTTGGATGACAGGTACTATTGTGCAATCATTTTAAGCAAAGAAATTGATTGCAAAGTAGTAGGTCCAATAACCTTTGAAGAAAATATGTCTATGTTTTTTATTGTCATAAGACATAATAAGCAATTTCGAATGGTTAAGCGAAGGTTTCTGTAACACCCGGTTATTTCCCTTGAAGCCAAAGAAAGAAGAAAAAGAGAAAGAAAAGAAATAAAGTCTGAAGTCAAGGGACCAAACTTGTCAAACGGGAAAAACTTCAAAGAGTGGAAGATTAAGAGGGGAGGGCAGCTCACACCCTCCCCCACACTCACAAAATCAGCCAAGAGAGAAAATAGGAGAAAAAGAGGGTTTCAAGCTTCGGTTTCGTGGATTCAAGCACAAAAGTTGAGGTGTAGCTGGTTGGATTGAAGCTCTACTTGACGGGGTTGTTTGTGTGAGTTCTAGGACCCCTCTTTTACATGTTTTCAACTGATTTGGGGCCGAAACACATAGTAAAACCCGTTTTTGAAATATGTGTGTTGAACCCGTGTGTATGTGTTTGTGTGTGATGAGAATAGGGTTTGTTTTTGGGCTTGTGTGTGCTTGAATGGTGTTGTGTTATGTATTCCTAAGGTTTAGGATGGTTGATTTGGGCTTAGAACAGGTTTGAGAGGGTTTGGAGGCCCCGAAAGTTCAGATTGGGTTTGGGATGAACTCCATTCTGCATCAGCTCTAGGGCTATGTGATCGAATAGCATGCGACTGAGGTTCATTCGCATGCGATTCATGCGACTAGATTCCATACGCTTGTGAGTCGTGCGACTGAGGTTCATTTTCATGGGGTCATGCGACTGGGGTCCATACGCCTAGGTTCATCCGCATTAGGTCCATCCACATAGGTGTTCATCCGCATTAAGTCTATTTGCATAGGTGTTCATCCGCATGAGGTTCATTCGAATAGGATCCATCCGCATTGGGTCCATTCGCCTAATGTTCAGTTGCCTAGGAGGCCATGCGAATGGAGGTTGCCGATATGCCCAAATAGGGCTCATGCGCCCGGGAAAGCATGGTTTAACTTTCTGACTTTCCGGGAGATGGGTAGAGATAAGCTTTGACTTGGAAGGTTCCCGGGGGTTCCTGTAAGTTTACTTTGGAGGTCATAGATGATATGTGGGGCATGTACGTTCATGTAAGATTTTTGCTCATGCATGTTGTTATGTATGTATGATTTATGCCTTGTATGATGATGTTGTATGTTTATTGTGTTCCTTGCTTTACTTGATTGTCTTCCCATGGCTTTACTTGTATGTTAATGAATGAAATGAAAAGTATTATGTAACATAAAGTGGAAGATAATGAAAAGGGGAACAGGATGAAGAATGCATGCATTAATGAATGAACGAACGTAAGAAAGTCTTGCAAGCAAATATATGGAGGTTCACACTCAATGAGGAGTGTTAGCTCCACCATGTACAGGTTAGCTACCCCATGAGGATGCACACTGGGGCTTGATCCGTGTGATCAAGCATATGCATGGAGGTTCGCACCCAATGAAGGGTTATTAGCTCAACTGTGTGCGGGTTAAATACCCCATGAGGATGCACATAGGGGTTCAATCTTTATGATTGACCTGACGTATGGGGTCCTTGTCACTTAACCCTAAATGAATTTCTTGGTGCTCTAGTGGGAGGTTAAGCACATGATAGGACCTAGATGAAAACGAAAAGATAATAAAAGCACGAAATGAACGATGCTGAAGATAATAAACATTATCTATGTGTACGTATGATGTGTGATCATGTTCTAAGACTGTGATGATTTGAAAGTAAGTAAATGATGGTTTTAAACGAAAGATAAAGTATGTTTTATTATAAAACTAGAACTCACTCAACAACGCTGACTTTTTATGTGTTTCCAGTTGGCAGGTAATGTTGCTGAGGATGGCACGGGGCGGCAACTCAACTCTCTTGGATGGTATCCATTTTTATAATGCTTTTATGATATAATTCAACATGTATTTGGTAACTTGATAACGATGTATTATTTTGCAAAAGCTTTTATAATGAAATGAGATGTCTATTTTGATGATTCTGTTGCACTGTTTTTCTTTAATTTAATGAAAATATATGTTTTATATGCATTGATTGACCAGTTGTAAGTGTCCCAGGAACAGGGCCGTACAAGTTGGAATCAGAGCTAAAGTTTAAGTGAAACGGGTAAATTTTCAAAATAAACCTAAACTTAAACTGAAAATGGGACGGAAAGGGAAGGGATGCCAACTGAGTAGCTGCATGCCATCAGGTATTTTTGTAATGTTAACCGGTATTACGTGCGCATGTTATGTGGTTATGTGTTGCTGGTAGATTTAGATACTGATGTAGTCAGGATAGGTGATGTTTGGGGTATGAAGAGTAAAGTAAGTGGCTAATCACAACTGCCCACTGTAATTAGGGACTTACTATACTTGACATAAACTAAGCTATTCCCTTGAATGACCGTGTTGGTGTTTGAATCTTTTAGTGTGTGTGTGGATGGCCGGTGGTAGATCTTCAAAAGCTTCACGTGGTGGAAGTCGTGGTGCTGAACCGCGACCCAAAAGACAAAGACCCAAAGTTGAAAAGGTGGTTCATGAAGAACCAGAGACCCCTCATCCAAAGGGCGGTGATGAGAGTGCAAACTTAAGGGCCTCAGTGAAGGAGGCTGTTGTTGAAGAGGTGCATCAGGTCATGCAGACAATCTTACCGCCTATGGTGACCGAAGTTATTAAGGCGGTATGAGAAGGAGAAAGGAAGGAAAGAAGTAGACTTACGGGCGAAAGAAGACAGCCCGAGACTAAGACGGTTTTGTCAGATGACAAAGAAGAAGAGGAAGAAGAATAGCCTGCGCCGGAGGTGCACGAGGCCGTAACTACGAGGCATTTCAACGATGCAAGCCCCCTACTTTTGATAGTAATAGCACTGCTGCTGCTGCTCACCGGTGGGTGAGAGAAATAGAAGCTGTATTGAACATCAGCGAGTGCCGGGAGGATCAGAAAGTAAAGTTTGTTGCCCACTCTTTTGTAGACTCGGCTATGTGTTGGTGGGACAATATAGTCCAAGCCGAGGGTAGTCGGGCTATTGGGAGGATGAAATGGTCTGAACTAAAAAAGTTGGTGATTGAGGAGTTCTATCCTCATAGGGAAATGGACAAGGTTGAGAGGGAGTTCCTGCAGTTGGAGGCGGGGACGATGACACACCAGCAGTACACCACCAAATTCAATGAGATGGCACGCCTGGTGCCGGACCAAGTGACACCCATGTCACGAAAAATCAAGCGGTATGTTCAGGGCTTGCCGGCGGATATCCGTAAGCACATGATCGTTGCCCGACAGAGCACGTTTAGATCGGTAGTTGATTTGGTGGGAAGATTGTATGACGAGCGAGAGGTGGTGGTGGCTGAGGTGAACAAGAAGGGTGGTGGCGATCGGAACTAGAAGGGGAAGAGGATTGGTCGGGGTGATGCCTCGACAGGTAACAAGAAGGCACGAGTAGAGGCACGCCATGTGGTCACATCAGGGGCAGGATCAAAGAGGTGTGGCAAATGTGGGAAAGAGCATTCGGGGGAATGCAAATGGGGATCAAACATCTGTTTTAAGTGTGGGAAGTCTGGTCATATGGCTAGAGACTATGGGGGTATGAGGTGTTTCAACTGTGGAAAAAGTGGTCATATGAGTAGGGATTATAAGAAGCCAAGGGCTGAGGGTTCTGGCGTGAAGAAGGCTGGAGGAGAAGGATCGAGGGCGAGCGCCAGAGCATTTATGATGACGTAGGAGGAAGCTAGAACGAACCCTGATGTCGTGTCAGGTACATTTCTAGTAAACCAAACTTTAGCCTCCATGTTATTTGATTCTGGTGCCAGTAAAAGTTTTATTTCTGCTGCTTTCTGTGCTAAACTGTCTATTAGTAGTAGGAGTGTTGATGCGCCCTTTGATGTAGAAACTGCCATAGGTAAGTCTACCAGGATTTCTAAGATGATAGAAGACTGTGAAGTGGAACTAGAAGGTCATAAATTTCCTGTTAGACCGTTCGTGATGACCTTAGGTGGTTTCGATGTAGTTCTTGGGATGGATTGGTTAGAGGATTACGAGGTGAACATTGTATGTCGCAAGAAGATGATTCGACTGACAGCGCTTGATGGGAGTATGGTGGCGGTTTATGGGGACCGGGTCACGACAATCCCGAAAGTAATCTCAATGGTGGTGGCGGGAAAATGCATTAGACGTGGATGTAGTGCCTACTTGGACTATGTAAATGATGTGGATACGCTAACATCACAACTGTCTGATGTACTAGTTATGTGTGACTTTCCAGACGTGTTCCGAGAAGACTTACCAGGAGTGCCACCTGACCGTGAGATCGAGTTCTAGATTGACTTGATACCGGGTGCCCAACCTATTGCCAATTCACCGTATCTGTTGGCTACGACTGAGATGAAAGAGTTGATGGAGCAACTGTAAGACTTGATAAGGGGTTCATTCGACTGAGTATCTCTCATTGGGGTGCTCCGGTCCTGTTTGTGAAGAAGAAAGATGGCAGTATGAGGATGTGTATTGACTACTGTGAGCTGAATAAGTTGACGATAAAGAACCACTACCCCTTACCAAGAATTGATGACTTGTTTGATCAGCTTCAAGGTGCCAGTTAGTTTTCAAGGATAGACCTTTGATCTAGTTACCATCAGTTGAAAGTGAAGGAGCAGGATATCACTAAAATAGCTTTTCGCACGCGTTATGGTCATTACGAGTTTCTTGTCATGTCTTTTGGTTTGACCAATGCGCCAGCTGCTTTTATGGATCTGATGAATCGAGTGTGTCGGCTGATGTTGGATAAATTAATGATTTGTTTATTGATTATATCCTGATTTATTTGAAGAGCTAGATAGAGCATGCCGGTCACATTCGGGAGGTTCTAGAGACGTTGAGAAAGGAGAAGTTGTACACCAAGTTCTCCAAGTGTGCATTTTGGTTGCCCAAGGTTTGGTTTTGTGGTCATGTGGTGAATCCCAAGGGGATTATGGTGGATCCGGCAAAGGTGGAGGCGGTGATGCAATGGAAGTCTCCAAAGACGCCATCCGAGATTCGTAGCTTCTTGGGTTTGGCGGGCTACTATAGGAGATTCATTCAAGACTTCATTAAGATCGCTTCTCCACTAACCAAGTTGACCCGAAAAGAGGTGAAGTTCGTGTGGGGTCAAGCTCAAGAGAAGGAGTTTGAGGAATTAAAGGCGAGGTTGACTCAAGCTCCTGTTCTGTCGTTACCCGATGGAAGTGAAGATCTGGTGGTTTATTCTAATGCTTCCTACTCAGGGTTGGGGTGTGTGTTAATGCAAAGAGGGAAGGTTATAGCCTATGCATCCCGATAGTTGAAGGTTTATGAGGTCAATTATCCTACTCATGACTTGGAGCTAGTAGCTGTGGTCTTTGCGTTAAAGATTTGGAGGCACTATCTTTACGGGACGAAGTGCACCATATTCACTGACCACAAGAGCTTGAAGTACTTCTCCGAGCAGAAGGACCTGAACATGAGGCAGAGACGATGGTTGGAGTTCATAAAGGATTATGATTGCGAGATCCATTACCATTCGGGCAAAGCCAATGTGGTGGCGGAAGCCTTTAGCCGGAAGGAGAGACCCGAACCGATTCAGGTGAAAGCATACCAGTTGATCATGAATTCTGATGCGATGAAGCAAGTCAAAGAGTTTTAAGATGAGGCATTGAAAGAGGATCATCTTAACTCTGAAAGAATAAGAGGTCTAGTTGCGGAATTAGGTGAAAACACGCTTGGTGTTAGAACCCGATTTGGACGAATGTGGATTTCTTGTTTTGGGAATCTACGCATAAAGATCATGGATGAAGCTCATAAGACTCGATACTCTATTCATCCTGGTGCTACAAAGATGTACCAAGATATGAAGAAAGATTATTGGTGGTCGGGTATGAAGCATGATGTGGTGGAGTATGTGAGTAAATGCCTTACTTGTTTACAAGTGAAGGCCGTGCACTAAAAGCCGTATGGGAAGATTCAACATTTGGATATATCGGAGTGGAAGTGGGAGCACATCACCATGGATTTTATTACTGTTTACCCCGAAAGGGTATGATGCCATATGGGTGATAGTTGATCGTTTGAAGAAGAGTGCTCACTTTCTACCGATCCGTGAGACATATTCATCCGAGAGGTTGGCAGATCTTTTCATTAAGGAGATTGTAATTCGTCATGGTGTGCAGGCGTCTATCATGTATGATCGTGACACTCGGTTTACATCTAAATTTTGGAAGAAATTTCACGATGCGATGGGGACGAAGTTACATATTAGCACGGCTTATCATCCCCAAACGGATGGTCAGTCAGAAAGGATCATTCAGACCTTGGAGGATATGCTTCGTGCTTGTGTTATCAAGTTTGGAGGAAGTTGGGATAACCACTTACCGTTTGCTGAGTTCTCATATAACAACATTTATCATTCCAGCATTGGTATGCCCCTTATGAGATGCTATACGGTAGGAGATGCAGAACACCCGTCTGTTGGGGTAATATTGGTCAGAAAGAATTAGGAAGCGTCGAGGTAATCGAGGCTACGACTGAGAAGCTTGAAAAGATCAAGTCCTTCATTAAGGCAGCCAAAGATAGACAAAAGTTATATGCTGATAAACGACGTAGACTGATTGAGTTCCAGGTGGTTGACAGGGTTATGTTGAAAGTCTCACCTTGTAAGGGTATCATTCAGTTTAGAAAGCGGGGCATGTTGAGCCCAAGGTACATAGGGCCTTTCCAAATCATTACTAGAGTAGGAGAGGTGGCCTATAGATTAGAGTTACCAGACGAGTTAAGTGGAATTCACCCGACATTCCATGTATCTCATCTGAGAAAGTGTCTAGTAGACAAGGATATGATTGTTCCACTGGAGGATATCGAGATAGATGAACGGCTCAATTATGTGGAGCAACCAGTGGCGATCATTGATCGAAAAGAGAAGAGACTGAGGAAGAAAGTGGTTCCCCTTGTGCATGTACAGTGAAAGCACAAGAAACGATTTGAGTCTACGTGGGAGACTGAAGAAGAGATGAGACAGCATTACCCACTTCTGTTCGAGGAATAACAGGTTTCAAGGATGAAACCTATTTAAATGGGGTGGACTTGTAACACCCAGTTATTTCCCTTGAAGCCAAAGAAAGAAGAAAAAGAGAAAAAAAGAAATAAAGTCCAAAGTCGAAGGACCGAACTTGTCAAACGGGAAAAACTTGAAAGAGTGGGAGATTAAGAGGGGAAGGCATCCCACACCCTCCCCCACACTCACAAAATCAGCCAAAGAGAGAAAAGGGGAGAAAAAGAGGGTTTCAAGCTTTGGTTTCGCGGATTCAAGCACAAAAGTTGAGGCGTAGCGGGTTGGATTGAAGCTCTACACGATAGGGTTGTTTGTGTGAGTTCTAGGACCTCTCTTTTACATGTTTTCAACTGATTTAGGGCTGGAACACATAGTAAAACCCGTTTTTGAAATGTGTGTGTTGAACTCGTGTGTATGTGTTTGTGTGTGATGCGAATGGGGTTTGTTTTCAGGCTTGTGTGTGCTTGAATGGTGTTGTGGTATGTATTCCTAAGGTTTAGGATGGTTGATTTGGGTTTAGAACAAGTTTGAGAAGGTTTGGAGGCCGAAAAGTGTAGATTGGGTCGGGATGAACTACATTCTACATCATCTAGGGCTATGCGACCGAATGGCATGCGACTGAGGTTCATTCTCATGCGAGTCATGTGACTAGAGTCCATACGCTTGTGAGTCATGCGACTGAGGTTCATTCACATGGGGTTCATGCGACTAGGGCCCATACGCCTAGGTTCATCCGCATTAGGTCCATTCGCATAGGTGTTTATCCGCATTAAGTCTATTCGCATAGGTGTTCATGCGCATTAAGTCCAGTAGCATAGGTGTTCATCCGCATGAGGTTCATTCGCATAGGATCCATCCGCATTGGCTCCATTCACCTAATGTTCAATCACCTGGGAGGCCATGCGACTAGAGGTTGCCCATATGCCCAAATAGGGCTCATGCACCCGGGAAAGCATGGTTTAACTTTCTGACTTTTCGGGAGATAGGTAGAGGTAAGCTATGACTTGGAAGGTTCCCGGGGGTTTCTGTAAGTTGACTTTGGAGGTCATAGATGATATGTGGGGCATGTACGTTCATGTAAGATTTTTGCTTATGCATGTTGTTATGTATGTATGATTTATGCCTCGTATGATGATGTTGTATGTTTATTATGTTCCTTGCTTTACTTTTTTTTCTTCCTGTGGCTTTACTTGTATGTTAACGAATGAAATGAAAAGTATTATGTAAGGTAAAGTGGAAGATAATGAAAAGGGGAACGAAATGAAGAATGCATACATTAATGAACGAACGAACGTAAGAAAGTATTGCAAGCAAATGTATGGAGGTTCACACTCAATGAGGAGTGTTAGCTCAACTGTGTACGGGTTAGCTACCCCATGAGGATGCACACTAGGGCTTGATTCGTGTGATCAAGCATATATATGGAGGTTCACACCCAATGAGGGGTTGTCAACTCAACTGTGTGCGGGTTAAATTCCCCATGAGGATGCACACAGGGGTTCAATCTTTGTGATTGACCAAACGTATGGGGTCCTTGTTGCTTAACCCTAGATGAATTGCTTGGTGCTCTAGAGGGGGTTAAGCATATGACAGGACCTAGATGAAAACGAAAAGATAATAAAAGCACGAAATGAACGATGATGAAGATAATAAATATATCTATATGTACGTATGATGTGTGATCACGTTATAAGACTATGATGATTTGAAAGAAAGTAAATGACGGTTTTAAACGAAAGATAAAGTATGTTTTATTATAAAACTAGAACTCACTCAGCAATGCTAACTTTTTATGTGTTTCCAGTTGGCAGGTAATGTTGCTAAGGATGGCACGGGCGGCTACTCAGCTCTTTTGGATGGCATCCATTTTTATAATGCTTTTGTGATGTAATGCAACATGTATTTTGTAACTTGATAACGATGTATTGTTTTGCAAAAGCTTTTATAATGAAATGAGATGTCTATTTTGATGATTTCGCTACAATATTTTTCTTTAATTTAATGAAAATATATGTTTTATGTGCAATGATTGACCATGGGTCACGGCCACAAAATTCTGGTTTTCTTGGCCCTTTTCTCGAATTTCCCGGCACTCGACCGGCTCGTTTCCCCAACATCTTCCTTTTCTTTGCTCCCCGACCCAATACCCTGTTCTCACCATCTCATCAGTTAGAGCGCCAACCTTCAGAATTGCACTCTGGATAGTAGGAGGAGCAGCTGCGGTTACCATTGCTCGGATTTGAGGCGCAAGTCCCCAAATATACCTCTCTATCCTTTTTGATTCCGGGGTGACCAAATGCGGAACCAACTTTGCTAGCTCATGAAAATGATCGGTGTAAGCTGCGTGCCCAGCCCCGACCATAGCATGATTCCAGAACTCATGCTCTAACTTCTGTATCTCGTTGAGGGGGCAGTACTCCTCGGTGATCAAAGCTTTAAACTCATCCCATGACATCTGCATCGCAGATTCTCTTCCGCTAGCTTGAACCTGGGTGTTCCATCAGGTTAGGGCCTTGCCCTGCAGTGAGCAGGTGGCATATTTGATTATCTGGCTGTCGAGGCACTCACTGATGTCAATTACCGCCTCCATCTTTTCAAGCCATCTAGTCAGGGCTATGGCTTCACCTTTGCCATCAAACTCTCTCGGCTTACAAGCCACAAATTCCTTGTATGAACATCCCCTTCGAGTATTAACAACCCCAGTCTCATTACCGGCTGTACCACCATTTTCGGTCTCCTGATTGCTTTCGTTCCCAGTCGGGTTCCCGTTATCCTTATTATCATTGCCACCATCACCGTGGGGGTGAGAATTCTGAAGAGCATCGCTCACTTGGGCCACAATAGTAGGAATCAATGCAGCCAGCTGTTGAGCGATCAGAGCTGCCACATCAGCGTTTCCTGTTCCCTGATTATTGCTGGCAGGGCCATCATTTGTTCTTGGGGCTCTACCTCTTCCTCTGCCCCAAGGGGACACACGTATCAGATCTTATGTAGATCCAAGTACCGGAAGGAGTCGTCATTGCCAATAACATGCGTATAAAGATCCCATGGTTGCAAAAGATAGTACTTGTTAAATATTTGTAGTCCCAAATAGGTTGTCGATAATTGTAAAATGTTAGGTTGCTTTAAATTGAAATAGTATGTGCCTGTTGATGGCGTTGATTTTAATCTTTGTGGTCAAGCAATGACATTTTTACTGATGTTACCTTATCATCATCAGACGTTCAAGAGGGGAATTCACACACATAACATCATCAGTCACACAACAGAACCAGACGCTCGACTCAACACTCCATTCGTACGAATCAACCTTCAATCGTACGAATCAGCTTCATTCGTATGATTGAGTCTTCATTCGCATGACTGCCATTCAGTCGTACCACACAACACCCAATCGCACAACTTAACCTCCATATGCACGAATCAACCTTCATTCGTACGAATTAGCTACTTTCGTACGATTGAACCTTCGTTCGTGCGATCGGCCTTCAGTCGTGCAATACACGTGCAATCGCATACAACATTCATCCGCATTGACTCAATCGCACACAACATTCGATCGCACGACTCAGTCGTATGACATCCCCAGTCGCACGTCTCAGTCGCCCGAATGACACAGTCGTATGACTCAGTCGCACGACTCACCCAGTCGCATGACTCAGTCGCATGACTCAGTCGCATGACTCAGTCGCATGACAGACCCAGTTGCCTGAACTGCAGGTTCGCGACTGCTGAAGTGCAGAGCAGCCTTCGGCTGCTCCGAGCACGGGTTTTATACAAGGACTTCCAGAAACACACTACAAACATACACAAACATGAAACACAAGCAGAAAGACCTCACACACACCCACACGACCTCATGTGTTCGGGTTGAACCCGAACACCCGAAACCCTAGTTTGGATAGCCGTGAATAAGCAAGAAAAGGGACAACCAAAGGTCGTCTACCTGCTAGAATAGAGTAGACTAGGCTGTAGATGGAGTCTAGACGACGAAAACGAGACCAAGCGGTTCGGATTTGGTGCTAGTTTGAAGATGAGAGGAGAAGAAGAGTATGAAGAAGATGAAGATGAAGTAATGAGGCTAGGGCTGGAATATGGGTTTATATACGCAGCCCAAGTTTGCAAAATGACGAGTTTAGTCCCTGCACTTAACCCCCGAGTTCCCAAATTTGTTTCGGTTGAAAAACGACTTTGTTAGGGTAATTGTATTAGTTATAAAAATGCATTTAACGATATTTATAACTTAAAATTGGTTTTATTAGTGCTGCTATTTATTTATAAAAATGATATATTTGGCGGTTACGATGATGAAGGTTTTAAAAGTTTTTAAAGTTAACACAAGATTACAACGGAAGCACAAGCACAACGATGATAAAGCAAGTATGATATCCACATAAAGAATTAATAAAGATGAGGATTGATCGATCAAGGAATAGCTAACGAAAACCACGTTAATTGACGGACCTTAAGGTGACGGATGTCACATAAATCAACTTATCCGGGATGTCTAGTTACATTAGACCTCACTGCGGAGTCCCTAGATGAATGCCCACTACATCCTAGCAGTAATTTGCCAAAGTTTCAGTTTACATGTGAATACTATGAATCTCGACCCTTATCAAGTGGAAATCTTGAGAAGCTTCTGTCTCTTGGTCTATGTCCTTGCATACAGCTTGAGTCCTTTTCAACAAGCATTTGTAGTTTACAATGTATAAGAGTGCTTAGACTTGACGCCAGTATTCCAGAGGTGCCCAAGGACTTGGGGCAGTTAGAGAGTCTAGAAAAGCTAATATTGACGATGGAGAATATTAAGCATCTTCCCAATAGCATTTGTATGTTGAAACATCTGGAATATCTCAATCTTAAATTTTGTTGTCTTCTAGAGGAGTTACCCAATAGTCTTGGCAGATTAGAGGGTTTAGAGGAGTTGGATTTAACAAATTGTCAATCTTTACGAGATATTCCGAGCAGCATCTGTAACATGAAACGTTTAAGACATTTACGTCTCCCTAATTGTATTCTTGTGAAGGAATTGCCAGAGGAACTTGGACGTTTAAAATGTTTAGAAAGGTTGTTTGTACTAGGTGCGGGTCTAAGTCATCTTCCACAAAGCATTTTTCAAATCAACGGCCTGGACGTTTATGTAAGTAAATTAAAACTGTGGGCATTTAAAGTAAGTAAATTTAAATATAAAAAAAACTTTACAAAATAGTAATCAAGTTTAATGAGTGTTCTAATCAGGTCATTCAAATTTTTAACTGTTTTAATTACATAATTAAAATTAGGGGTGATGTTCTAATCCTATATAATTAACCTGCTTAGTAGGTAATTGTTTATTTAAAAAAAATCAATTTTCAAAATCCCAAAAAAAATAATAAAAAAACCCTAAAAGAAACCAACCATATTCAACACCACCACCACAAGCCTCGCCACCACCACCAGGATCGCCACCACCAACGTCCAGCCACCACCATCGACGTCCGGCCCACCATCGCCACCACAGGATCGCCATGCCCCCACCATCAAACCCGTCGCCATCCCCCACCTGTCGACCCCCGAACACCATCGCCGCCCAACACCATCGTCCCTCTAACCAAAACAGTACCCGAACATCGCAGCCCACATCCCCCCCCCCCCCCCCGACATCAAACCCGACCCCCCAACACCATCGCCGCTCAACACCATCCCCCCCCCCCCCCCCCCCACCATCATCCCCCAACATCGCATCCCACCACCGTCTGTCAACTAGCGTAATCGTTGTCAACCCACCTTCGACCGTCACCTTTGAAGCTATGTCAAGTGTTATTAATGCTGTGAATGATACAAATGATGATAACTTTATTCGGTATCAATAGAGCAGTAGGTATGACATATGTAAACTAGTTTTTTGTTAGTTTTTTAAGTTTTAAATCATCACTAGTTTGATTTAATTGAGAATATGATTTGTTATTATGATCGTATATATTATTTATCATATTTATAGTAGTGTGATTTGATTTTTGTCAAATGTTTGATCATGAAGATGTTAGTATGATTGATCATTTTCTAAATTTACTTTGTTTTGACAACAATGATAAAGATCAATTTGATGCTAATTCTATTGATTATTGGAGTGGAAGTGAACAAAATTATGATAAGGATATAGATGAACTTAGTGTAGAGGATGAAGAAATTAGAATTGCGAGAAGGAAGCCCATTATTAGTATGTTTGAAGAAACTAGAACATTTGTTATGCGTAGAATGTTTTTAATGGTGATAAAATCACGAAGCTTTGAACATGAAGTATGTCCTAGAATCAGAAAAAAATTAGAAGATATAAAAAAAACAAAGGTAAAGGTTATATTTTTAAGTTTATGTTATTTTGTCATGAGTTTTAACTGACTTTTGAGTTGATTGTGTAGGCTTTACATTGTTGTCCCTAGTAGTAACAACATATTTGAAGTAAGAAGTGAAAAAAATACATTGTAGTAAAGATTGAAGAGCAGACTTGCATTTGTGGATCATGGCAATTGTCGGGCATACCTTGTGTTCATTCGGTAGCAGCTTTAGGGTTTATCAACAAAGACCCTGAAACTTGTGTTAGTAACTGGTTTAAAAAACACATGTTTAAGGAAGCATATAAACATGGTATTAAACCACTAAAGGGAAGTATGCATTGGCCTACAACAGATGACATCAAATCCCTACCACCAAAAGAAAGACGAATGTCTGGTAGACCAATAGTATAAAAAAGAGACCCTTTAGAAAAAGAGAAGAAGACAACAAAGGTTGAAGTTGGAAGAAAAATGACTTGTCAAAATTGTCAAGGAAATGGACATAATATGAGGTCTTGTAAAAACGAGAAAAAAAGACCCACAACCAAATGAAGCAAGACCTAAAGGTAGAAATAAAAAAGTGTGACCCGTTTAGGTGTATTTGAGTTAATTTTGTTTCTTTTGGACATATTTTGTTGTCATTTTGACCCGTTTGGGAACGTATCTTGGTAGTTTTTGACCCATTTGGGAGTATTGTGATGTAATTTTGACTTTTTTTGATGCATTCATATAATTTTGACCCGTTTGGGTATATTATGATGTATGTTGACCCGTTTGGGCATATTTAGGTGTATGTTTGTGTATTTGGGTATGTTGACCCGTTTAAGCATATTTAGGTGTATGTTTGTGTATTTGGGTATGTTGACCCATTAGGTGTTTTTTGGTATAATTTGGAATGTTGACCCGTTTAGATATATGGATGTATATGGTATAATTTGGTATATTGACCCGTTTGGATATATAGATGTATGTTAGTATAATTTTAATTTTTTTTTAATTTTTACTATTATTGGACAATGAATTTATTCATTTTTACAATCAATTTTTAGATATATGGATGTATGTTGGTATAATTTGGTAAACATTTTTTTAAATTTTTTTAAATATTTTAAACATTTTTAAACGGGTCAGCATACTATGTATATTATGATGAAATAAATTTAGGTTAAATACACAAGATTGAATTTTAAACATTTTTAAACTATTAAACAATTTTTTAATAGTTTACCTACTATTCAGGTTAATTATATAAGATTGAAACATCAAAATAAAGTTTAATGACCTGATTGGAACAAAAACGTTTATGAGTGACCTAATTAAAACAATTTTCAAACTTGGTTACTATTTTATAAAGTTACCCCTAAATTAAAACATTGTTTAATTTTATTTTGTAATTTACACGAGACTATTAAATTTTATCTATTAAATATAATAAAAATTATTTTTACATGTCACATCTCAACATAATAAGTATTTTTATTTTTATTTTTCCGTCTCTATCTCTTATGGTAATAGTATATTTAATGATATATTATTTAAACATTTCTAAACTAAAAAAATAGATATTGTGAAAAATTAAAAGCTATATTTTTAATGAAAAACATACTTAAAAAATGTATGATATGAAAATTTTTTATACGAAGTGTTTTAATACCATTTTTTCTAAGTTTTATAAGATGATTTTTAAATAAAATTAAAAAAGACTATAATGTTTAAAAAATAATTAAAAACTCAATCTTATAAAACAAAATTTTAAAATGATGTTATTGTTGTTTTTACTTGAATTACTTATTTTTATGTAACTAAATCATGTCTTATTTACAAATATTATTTATAATTTTTAAAATTTTATTACAAATTATTTAATATTTTATTTATTCAACCCGCGTATTGTACGAGATACTATACTAGTAACCTATATTTTATAGATGTGGATACTTGAGGTGTTCCCGAGATGTCGTCATTTCACCAAAAATTATACGTTACTTATATACGTATTTTTTTTAGTTGGGGTGTAGAAGTTGATTGGATTCTAGGAGTGGAGATATTTAGTACTTTCGAGGAGGCGTGTATGTTTTTAAACTTGCTTTTAACTAATTTGAAGATATATTTATAATATTAACGTTACTTAATATACGTATATTTTTTTAGCCTAATCTGTTGCCGGTTCCACTCACACCAAATTGACAATCTAGACATTGATCAAGAGTGGTGAGATTCGACTACAACTAGAAGAGTTAAAAAGAGAAAATCAACGTTTGCGAGGGAAAATGAGATATCAAAGACATATGATTTTACAGATATTGAAAACAATTACCGACAAACAAACTGTACAGTAATATCAAGTTTGAAACGTAATATAACTAGTAATGATGCTCGCGCTTCGCGACGGGAATATGCATACGGTTTGACCCATCAAAAGTAGAATAAAATATTATATATTTTTGGCCAGTTAGAAGCAGTGTAAAAACATGAAATGTCATAAATAAGTGCACAAAGAATTAAATTCCAAACAGATTTTACTAGCAGCAATAAGTGGTTTCAATTTGACTTCTTGTGGTAGTCAAATTAGTGCATGGACAACTTTGTGAGATTTAAAAACATTATATTATTCAACCATCGTAGAAAAGATAAGCACCTAAAAATTCAGCATCGGTTCGTTATCTCGACTTTTATTGCTGATGATAGTTGTGTTTGTTTTTTTTTTTTGTTATCAATCTGCATTTTGACAAAACAAATGTTAGAGTGATAATAATTTAATATAGATGTTCAAGTAAAAGAATGTAGCTGGCGGTTCAAGGAGCTCTTGTTCTTTGCTTATACGTATTGCTTGTGTTTTTGATCGCTTATTGTAGCTAACATAAGTCGTCATTATGAAGATTAAAATGTGTGTATATATGCATGTAATATTTTAAAATTATTTTAAAAGACTATTAACAATATACAATATGTGCAATTTATCAAAGATTTTACTTAAACACTTCATCCTCGTGTTTTATTGAATGAAAAAGGCTTCTTCGTTATAAGCATTAATGACCAAGTTAATAATAGATTAAAAAAATAACAAAATCATAAGATAGTTAGATTTCACAAAAACCACTCATAAACTAAAAATAAGTATGATTAAAATGTAATTTAAAATGTAAGTCTATTCATTTTTAAACACGAGCAATAAACCTCCCTAAATAACATAAAACGTAGAGCCTTATAATTTTTATAATCTTTTTTGACAAGTAATATAATAAATACTAAAAAAACATGTTTTAATACTCTTTAAACGTCACTGCCTGTGCAACTTACATGAGGCTGTTCAATATCCATAGATTGGTAAGAAGCAAAACTAAAAGCAGATGGACAATTCATAGAGCAAATTGTCACTAAAGAAAAAGAAGGCACACAAGGGAGAAGGTGATTTGACTTGCATGCCTTTTAAATCATTGCTTTCTTCGGTTTCCTCTTTAAAGATTTCTATATTTTTGACAAAGAGCTTTATAAGTAAGAGCATAAGAAAAATAACACAGTTCCTATCAACAAATGCATAAAAGCTACTTAATTTCAAAACACAAACATATCAAAAGCAAGGCAATCTAAACCAACAACCACAACTGAAGTGGATAAACATGACACTTTTTACTTTAAATATCTAATTTCCATTCTGAAAATGGACATGTACACCCATGCATGTACACATATGAATTTAAACTAAGCTCTTTATATGATTATAGTTTTACTCAAAATTTACACATGGACTTCTTGGGTTGTTTTGAACCGGAAAACAATCAAAACTCTCACTTTACGCGGCAACAATACACTGTGTAACCGTCTCAAATTTCACAATCGAAATTACATATCATCTCTAAAGCATATAATGCAAATTTTGAAGCAAATTGTTGTTGAGATAATGAAAATTGATATTTTGATCATACGCCAATATCTGAATCATATCATACTCTTGGCACACTATGAAAGCAGCTTTACGTGGTCAAAGAACCAATACATACTAAAATTGTTGGAAAAACTATATATTATTATAGACCCTCGTTTACACTTCAAACATGTCAAAACACCGTAGTTTATGACCAACACTCTTATAACACACCATGAAAAAAGCTATATTTCAAACGGGTAAAAAAACCATAGTTTTAAAAGGTATTCTTTTATGTCACATCCTGACGAAAGCATGAAATGCTTTGGATGTGACTAGCTTGTTCAGAACACATTGATCAAGAAAGTTAAATAATTTAATACAATAAATCACAACATAACATAATATATTACATATTACATCATATCAATAGTAGTTAATATAACATAATCTTGTTACAAAACATATTATCTAACTGTTTCATCTTCAGTAACGATGGAAATGAGCATCCATTGCCAGGCTGAGATCGTACAGATTAACAGTTAGATTTACACAATCTTTTCCCATGATTTTCTCCTCAACCATTGTACACATCAAAAGAAAACATTAAACTATTAGACATTTTGGATGTGACATCCGGTAATTTCCGTTACCAAACTCCATTAGTTCCGTTAAGTCTTGCATACACGTGTCGTAAACACACACTAGTTGTCGTTTAACGTTGGTGACCTAATATAATTAATAATGTTACATTATTGATAATCTAATTGATTAGATGATTATTGTTTTATGCTTATGTGTCTACACAATTTAAATGTTAGCGGTGAATTTTATCGCGTAACATGGAAACACGTATATTTAAATTGCCTATCTTGTGACTAGTGGAAATAATGTAAATATTATTATTGTTGATTAATAATGTTGGTATTATTAAGTTAAAACCTTTTAAAAAGTGTTTAAAAGAATAGTTTTTATATAATATAAAATAAAGGGGATTAAGTGTAATTACCTAAAACTAAAACATAACAAAATTAACAAACCCTAATCCCCCCCAAACCCCATTCGGCTGCAACTCTCATTCCAAACCCTCTCCACTTTGAAATTCAGCCTTCAAACCATCTTGGTGCTACGGTTTTGGTCGATTTCAAGGCTTAGAACATGTTGGAATCATCAATTGCAAGTTCACACACGTTTAAAGATTAGATTTTTCAAGTTTTTATGAATTTCTTGTTAGGGCCGAACCCTAATTCGTTTTTGTATGATCATGGGGTCGAAATTGATGTTAATTGATGATGTTAGTATGTTAGTTGGATTGAATACATGTTGTTTAACATTGATTATGCATGAATTGTATGTTTTTAATAGATTAATCATGAAATTCTAGACAAACCCTAATTCAAAATTGATGAGATTATGTATGATTGATGATTGTTTGATGAATGTATGATGATTAGTAGGTTGTATGAATGTTAGGATACATTGATCTTGCAAGAAATTGATGAATTGAAGTTGGTGTTCATAGGTTAATAATAATAGTAACTTTATTTTCATGACATGATGATCTAGTGATGGATTGATGTTGTTGATGTGTTCATGGTGATGATTAGATGCTAGATTGTTGATATGAATGCTAGAAATCTTAGAATGAATGTTGTTGTTCATATCTTGCCAAAAGTGGAAACTTTTGTTCATGATGATCATTAGATTATGATGATTAGGCATTGTTGATCATGGCTAGATGTTGTTATGAACTTGAAATGGTATAACTATGATGAATTCAAGAATCCATTGAGTGGTTGATAGATGTTGGAATGTACTTTCCTAAAAGGGAAAATTTATTTGCACAAAGTTTGAAAGATGATAGTTTGAACATGTTTGGGATATTAGGAACATGTTAGTATGTTTATGGATGAATTCTAATATGGTAGAACATGTTAATTTAGTTGTATAGGATGTTTGGATAATCATGGATGATGTTTGGACTTTGATGATCATGTATGATGTTGATGTAGGTTAGTAGTTAAGACATCATGTTTGGGACTGGAAATTGATTGTTGTGGTGTATGTTGAATGCAATGAACATGGTTAATGAATATGATTGTGATCATCATACATGCGTGCGAATCTGAGGCCCCTACTTAGTAGGATTGGCAGGGTTTAGGATGTGAAGTCGTGAGTGGCTTCACATGGCATGTGGTGCGTGATTTGATCTTTGTGTGGCGTGTTAGTTATGTTATAACTAGTGGACATGTTAATGTTCTAGATTCGCATGACTTGTATGATACGTAGTTGTATGATGATCTAAGTGATACACCTGGATAATGTAGCATACATATGATCCATTTGAATGTTAACCATGTATGATATATGTGTATGATTGCTTGAATGGTTTACAACACATAAAGTCACCAACGAGTCAAACGGGTCAACTGAGTCAAACGTGTCTGTTTTCTGAAACATTGAGTCCTTGGTTATAGTGTACTTAGGGTTTCACATGTTCTCTGTTTGCACGTACTCATGTACTTATATGATCTAGGTAACCTCTGAAGGTTGTCTGTCCACTCTGTCTGTCAAGTAAAACTCTAAGTATCTATTACGCATATCAGGTGAGTTCATGCCCCACTCTTTACTTAATCTCTTTTGGGGGAGATAACATAATGGTAAACTACAAACGCTTTATATATTCAAGTTGTGTATAATATTAATATAGTGTTGATATCATGGAAAAGTCCTCACACTTTCGAATTGTTTATATTGAATAGTGGGGAAATTTGGGTAGTACTACTGGGTCTGACGAGCCCCACCTGTATGACTCGAGGTCAACCGGGTGCAATTTGTCCTATTGAACATCACGACCTGTTATGTCGTGTCAGGAGGCAATAACGTAACATAGTCAGCTTCAATTGTGAAATCACTATGAGTTAATATTTACTGTTAATGGACTAGCTATCTGTTATAATGCACTACTTTTATATCTCTACTATTAAACTGCTTATGTTTGAACATCAACTCTTGAACTCACCAACCATTGTGTTGACATTTTAGTATGCTATTCTCAGGTCGTTAACTTGCTTGCCTTAGGAGCACTACACGGATTCACCTTGCATTCTAAGACTTGGTCTTCAAGACATCTTTATGGTTTGTAATGGTTAATGTTTACTCATTTGGGTTGGCGCATGTTTTGCCATAGTATTCATTTTTTATTCTTTGGGTTGTTTTACAAAACGCTCCTGCATGGTTTCAAGTTTATACTTTGGTTGATTTTATTTTAATTGTGGCATATAGAGTCGTTCTGAGTAACTATTGACTGTGATCCTGGTTTGTTTGCATGCCTCGCGGTAAAACTCCGCACCTGGATTTTGAGGGTGTGACAAAATGGTATCAGAGCCACTCCTGTGTCATTCGGGGTGTGGGATATACCTCACCAAGGATGGTGACTTCTCGGGCTCATCGAGGACGATGATTCCAAATAGGGGGTGCTTGTGACACCCTACACATATCCCACATCGGCCGTGGACAGAAGAGATTCCTGGTTCATAATAGATGTCTGGCCTCTAATATCAACAATGCGTTTTGGGCGTATTGGCTGTGGATGAGAGGAGAACTCTACAGTTAAGCGTGCTCAAGTGAGAGCAATCCAGGGATGAGTGGCCTCACTGGGAAGTTTTCACCTGGGCAACCAAAAGTAAATCCATGAGCACACAGTTAGTTAGTTACCTATGCCTTATTTTCAGCTACTGTAACTCATTGGAATACACGTCACACTCTCTGCAGCATGGCATCGTCATCGAGAGCTCCGGGTAAGCGACCTGAATCACCTTCACGATCTGAATCCCCACCTCCCGCACCTGTACCAGACAATGGACCCGACTAGCTTATCCTCGAGGGAGATCGATTGGGATCAACCTTTTGCACTGATGGAGCGTGACCCCCACGAGATTGGAGTTTCTACCCAGATTCGTTGATCATATGATGTATAGGGAGTGCGTACCTATCCTGAGGCCCAGAAATAGGAACAACGCCGATCTACCAATGCCTTCACTTCCACGGACGGTGTAGTCCAACGAGCAACTAATTGCTGCACTGGTGGCTGCACTAGACACTGAGCAGCATTGAGTCAGGCGGCTCACGGGTGATGTTTGTACATTACAGCATGAGGTGTACAAATTAAGACACCGAATGGATGAACTCGAGGAGAAACACGGGAAGACCCTAACGGGTGTCATCATATGGAAGACGGCTTCCTAGCACTTAGAGGACGTGTTACTGCTCGTGAATAGCGGGACGCAATATTTGATAATAGGGTTTCTATCTTAGAAGCCCAACTAGCAGCGCTTCAGATTGCTATAGCTCCTGCTCCTGCAGCAGACCCTAAGGATGAGGATCCCGAGGAGGAATCCGAGGAGGTGGAACCGATGGAGATGGAGGATGACAGTGATGGGTCAGATGTAGTCGATTGACTTTCTTTATATGACTTAGACTACGTAGTGTTTTTTTTTGAAACCTATGTGGGAAGGGTTGTTTTCCCACACGAACAACAAACTTAAATTTTGACATTGATGAATACATTGTGACTCATTTACAATTTATTCACTTTGGTTATCATTTTTGTTATGACTGTTGTGTTTGTGATGATTCATTATTTTTTTTATTTACTGTTTACTGTACTTCAATGAGATAAATGTGTTTGATGTTACTTATTATTGTATTTGTGAATGTAAAGTGAAAAAAATGGACCCCCGTGGACGTGAACGTGGACGTGGCCGTGGACGCGGACATGGATGTGGACGTGGCACTGGAGAACAGGGCGGTGGTGCTATAAACACGACCCCCACAGAATTAGCTACTCTAATTAATGAGCATGTTCAGGCGGTAGTGACTGCTGCCCAGACGAATCAGGCAGCAGGTAAACAATGATAGAAAGATAAATATGATATCCTTCATAACTATATGGGATGTCTGATTAATGTGTGTTGTGTTAAAACAGGACGACCGATGTGTACATACAAGTCCTTTATGGACTGTAAACCACACACCTATAGTGGTACTGAAGGTGCTGTAGGGCTTGTATGATGGTTCGAGAAGACTGCGTCTATCTTCTCCAAATGCAACTGTCACACTACTGATCAAGTGAGTATGCCACCGGGACTTTAGAGGGTGCTGCTCTGTCTTGGTGGAACGCGCAAGTCCAGATGTTAGGACAAGCGATGGTGAATGGGCTTCCATGGGATGAGTTCAAAACAATGATGACTGAGGAATACTGTCCTCGCAATGAAGTGCAGAAGCTACAGATGGAGTTCTGACAACTGAAGATGCAGGGCTCAAAAATCGAGGCCTACACCACCAGAACCCATGAACTAGCAACTTTGTGCCCAGGAATGGTGAATGAGGTGCACATGAGGGTGGAGCATTACACACAGGGATTAGTACCCGAAATTCAAAGTATGGTAACTGCTTCCAACCCAACCACAATTCAGCAAGCCATCCAGTTAGCTCATAAGCTAACTGACCAAGCCGTGGAGCAAGGACGTCTACCCAAACAGGGCGCTGTGGCTAGCGTGCCCGACAACAAAAGAAAGTGGGATAGTGCCAACAACACCAAATCATCATCATCATCTTCTAGCAGTCAACCTCAACCTCAACAGTAACAACAGCAACAACAACCAGTTCAGCAACAACGGAGGTTCGACAATAACCGTAACTTCAACCAAACGGCTGAAAATTATCAAGGACCCAGTAATTATGGTGGTAGACATCCGAAGTGCACTCGGTGTAATTACCATCATGTGGGAAGGTGTGATAGCTTCAAGTGTCAACGCTGTGGTAAAATCAGACACGCTGCTAAGGATTGTCGTGGTGAACTGGTAGGGAGGCCACAACAACCTCAGGAAACTCCCAAAGGTTTTTTTGAATGTAGGAAAGAAGGGCATCACAGGCGAAACTGCCCACAACTAAGGAGAAATGGTAATGGCAACAACGACAATGGTCACAACAACAACAACAACGGTAATAACAACAATGGTGGCAATGGTACTGGTAATGGCAGCAACAAAGATGGAGCCAAAGGGAGAGCCTTCGTCATTGGCTCAGGTAAGGCTCTAAATGATCCCACAACTGTTACTGGTAGGTTCTCTATTAATGGTTGTTTTGCTACGGTACTATTCGACACTGGAGCCGATAGGAGTTTCGTGTCCTTAAAGTTCTGTAGTCTTTTAAGTGACATACCCTCTGCCTTAGAATCTAAATACACCGTAGAATTAGCCGACGGTAAACAGATCCATGTAACGCATATCCTTAAAGACTGTAAGATAGAACTTGCTATTTCGCTATAGATCTTATGCCTGTTACGCTGGGGAGTTTTGATGTTGTGATAGGCATGGATTGGCTCTCTAGCAAGCAAGCGGAAATCATATGTCATGAGAAGATCATACGAATTCTTGTTGGTGACAAGATCCTTACCGTCAGAGGTGATAGGAGTGGTGCTATGATAGGCATCATCTCATACATGAAAGCCCAAAAGTTATTACGAAAGGGTCGTGTGGCTATTCTAGCACTTGTAACCGATAAGCAAGCGGAAGAAAGAAGAATGGAGGATATTCCCATAGTGCGTGACTTTCCAGAGGTGTTTCCAGTGGATCTTCCTGGATTACCACCTCACCGCCAAGTGGAATTCCAGATTGAGTTGACTCCCGGCGCAGCCCCGATTGCTAGGGCACCTTATCGATTAGCACCGAACGAACTACAAGAGTTGTCATCACAACTTCAGGAGCTTTTAGATAAGGGCTTTATTCGACCTAGCACATCACCATGGGGACCTCCTGTTCTTTTTGTTAAGAAGAAGGATGGCACATTCCGGATGTGCATCGATTATAGAGAGTTAAACAAAGTAACAGTCAAGAACCGATACCCTTTACCTCGTATCGACGACTTGTTTGATCAGCTTCTGGGATCAAGCTGTTATTCGAAGATTGACCTAAGATCTGGTTATCATCAACTTAGATTCCGTGAAGAAGACATTCCCAAGACCGCGTTTCGTACTCATTACGGTCATTATGAGTTCTTGGTCATGCCTTTTGGGTTGACTAATGCACCTGCTGTGTTCATGGACCTCATGAACCGTGTGTGCAAACCCTATCTCGATCAGTTCGTCATTGTGTTTATCGATGATATACTGATATATTCTAGGACAAGGAGGATCATGAAGAACACTTACGAATGATCTTAGAACTATTGAAAAATGAGCAGCTGTATGCCAAATTCTCAAAGTGTGACTTTTGGATACGAGAAGTGCAATTTCTAGGTCACATTGTTAATGAGAAAAGGGATACATGTTGATCCTGCCAAAATTGAGACGATAAAGAATTGGACTACACCCAAAACGCCAAGTGAGATAAGACAATTTCTTGGATTAGCAGGATATTACCAACGATTCATAGAAGGATTTTCTAAGATCGCACAACCTCTCACGGCCTTGACTCACAAAGAAACGATATACAAATGGAGTGAGAGCCAAGAATTAGCTTTTCAATTGTTAAAACAAAAACTCTGCACTGCCCTGATATTAGCACTGCCAGAGGAACGTATGACTTCATGGTGTATTGTGATGCATCCATTCAAGAATTGGGTTGTGTCTTGATGCAACGAGAAAAGGTGATAGCCTACGCCTCGAGACAACTAAAGGTTCATGAGAAGAACTATACCACTCATGACTTAGAATTGGGTGCAGTGGTTTTTGCCTTAAAGATCTGGAGACATTACTTGTACGGTACCAAGTGCACTATCTACACCAATCACAGAGTTTTCAACATATCTTCGAGCAAAAGGAGTTGAATATGAGGCAACGACGTTGGGTGGAACTACTAAACGACTATGATTGCGCAATTAAGTACCATCCGGAAAGGCGAACGTAGTTGCCGATGCCCTAAGCCGAAGGAAACAACTTGAAAGGATCAGGATCTAGTTTGGTCAATTAGATTAAGATTTGCAGCGGAATAGAACACGAATTAGATGAAATTTAAGCAAGAATAATATAAATCTTCAATCAAACAGTGACAGTTATAGAGAGAGAAAGTTTTCTACAAAGATAATATTTTCATTTATGCACAAGCTTCAGATCGAAGCAATTAGGTCAATATTCCTTTTATAGAGGAATGTGACATCAGCTGATGTCACTTGATAGTGACATCTAACTAATTTATAGAAACAACTGAAAGAAACTAAACTACTGAAGATGTCCATAACAACTAAGGACACCTTCACAAAAAGCTAAGTACAAACTAAGATTACAACTACTGAAGTTATAACATCTGAAGTGTAAGAACTTCAGATGTTTTACATGAAATAAAACTACTAATTACAACTACTGAAAAGTAAACCATCATAACTACTGAAGAGAACTACTTCAGCTGTTGTGACAACTTCTGAGAACTTGGTCTTCAGACTTTGTCTTCAGCGGTTGTCATCAGACTTTGTCTTCAGCAGTTGTCGTCAGACTTTGTCTTTAGCAGTTGTCTTCAGACGTTGTCTTTAGATTTTGTCTTCAGGATTTGTCTTCAGACTTTGTCTTCAGACTTTGTCTTCAGTTGTTGTAGACCATTTCAGTTGTTTTGTCTGTGGGACTTAAAGGTTTTTCTGATCTGGCTCATTGGTTCTTTGGTCCAACAACTACCCCTGAACCAATGCAGCCAAAACCTTTAAGATTATTGAAATCCCACTTATTGGCAGAAACATTTTCTGGATCAGCTCAGAAATCACCAAATTAAGCTCAGGCCAGGGAAGAGGTTTCAGAAAGTTTGATTGGCAAAGGATGAATGGGAACTCTATCTTAGGGAATTAGACACAGAGCTGTTACCCCATCCATGAGACCTACTTCCCATTGATGAGTCTGTAAGACTCTCTAACATAGGCCTCAAGAAATACAACTTTTTCTTCTATTGTGAGTTCTTCAGCTTCACTTTCAAAGAAGAACTCAGGCCCATAGTACTCTGATAAGTACTTAACATTTTTACCATTCTTTAGCTCCACAGTTGTTATTTCTCTGTATGCAAACTCATCAGGATGAGTACCTTCAAGTAACAACTGGAGCTCATTTCTTCTTATTTCTTCAAGCTTCTTGTAGATCAACCCCTTCTTCACTATTTTGTTTTCTAGTAAAGTTTGTGGGGTCATCTTAGACTTGTAAGCTCTCTTGATGTCTTCAAGGATTTCCTAGTTGACACTACAATGGCCAGCATTATCACAGCATCTACAGTCTTCTTTACTTGGCCATAGTATCGACTTGGAATTTTCTTTTTGTGAATTATGTCACTTACTCTGGGGTCAGGCCAAATTCTCACTCTCTCTTTCTAAAATTGGAATGTAAATCTGAGAACATACAACCTCTGAGCATGTTTCTTCATAGGTTGTATGGATGAAGACTTAGGAAACTCTTTATCAACCATTCTTAACACAGCTGCTCATCTTGTTGTTTGTGTTGCTCTTCTTCTTCAAGTTGAACTTTTACCATTTGCCTTTGAATGTCAGGTGTGATTGTTGTTGGTTGACTCCTGGGCTCAGGCATCTTTTTTTAAGAACAGCAGAGATTGGCAGACTATCATCCTCATCATCTTCTTCTTCTTCTTCCATCCTCACACCTTCTCTTCCTCTTGGGTGCATCATTGGTAGTGGTTGAGTAGGGTTCTTGGGTAAAGGAGTTGGTTTTGAGGGTTGTGAAGTTGGTTGTTTTGGTATGGGAGATTGTACAGGCTGTTCTAGCATCTTAGTTGTGAGTGAGGATTTGGATAACTTTGCCATATCAGACCTTTTCCCAACACCAGCTTCATCAAGAGCTTCTATGATCAATCCTTTGTTGAATACTTCACAAGAAAAGATTTTGTTGGTTATCTCCAAAATACTGTCTCTGGACTATGACTTCACTTCAATGATTGATCTTCCCAAATGCTTTGATATGAATCTTATCATAGCTTCCAGCCTTTCCCTTCTTTCTCACTACAACTTGCCCATCTATGTTCAATCTCTTGAATCTCTAGCCTTCTAATTTCAGAGTCAAGTTTGGCTGTGTCAAAACCTTGTCTGAAGAGTTGATCAATGATCTTATCCATAGATCTGCTATGTTGCTTATAGCTTCTTTGATCAGTTCTTCTAACTTTTTCTATCTTCAGTCTTTTCAACACTCTTCTTTCTCTTGTAAGTAATCATCTCTTTTTCTTTCTTCTCTTTGTCTTCTTCCTCTTCAACTCTCTTCTTTTATCTACTTTCACTAACTTAAACTCCCCCTTTTGGTTGCATTGGGTTCAGGGGTTTGAATGTCAGAAAGTCTCTTAGAAACTACATCATCAACTAAGGTTTGTAGATTTGAGGAAAACCTCTCATCAATGGCTTGATGCACAATGTTAGCGATGATGGGAGTGATGAGAGGTAAGGATGATTGAAAAGCAGCAACCATTTGCTCAGAGGGGTTCTGTCCCTGAGAAATGGTGCCTGAATCAAAGGCTGGTGGCATAGTTGTTGGGAGTGGCTTAGTGTTTGGGAGATCTTCATAAGAAGATGCCATCTGTGGGTGAATTTGGGCAGATGGACTTGATTCTTGAGACAATTTCGCAAGCAGTTCTTGTAGTCTGCATACCTCAGCCTCAAGAATGGTGTTGTGGGCTAGAACATCAAAGAAAAAGCCCAGGTCATCATCAGTCTTTGCTGAATCATCTGACCTCCTCATTAAATCAGGATGAACATGTGCTGAGTGTAGATCAGTATTCATATGTGCCCCTATTTCTTGGAACTGGGGACATCCTGCCTCAGGACTATGTCCCTCATTGGTAGTTGCCTCTGGTGAGGTCCTAGAGATGATACCACCTTCATCCTGTTCATGTGCTGAAACAGGAGAAGAGGCAGCCTCACCAGATGTTCGAGTCTCCTCCTGCTACACAGGGAGATTGAACTCTGTAATCCCTGTGCTGTGGGTTATCAGCCTCATTATAATCCTCTCCCTTAACTATTGAGGTTTTCCTAGTGGTAATAGGTTTCTAGGGAGGGGTAGAGGAATGTAGTTGAGTCAGCACTTGTGTAATAACCACAGTTGGGCTTGTAGGGGTGGCTTCAGTGCGAGATAGGTGTGAAGAGGATTGCACCTGGGGAGAATGGTGCTCTTCAATGGCAATCTTCTCAAGTGAGATAGATTCCAGTAATGTGGTTTCCCCATTTTTGGTTGCATCAGGATCCTGTTGAGAGGATACTTGAGCGGTTTCAGCTGGTAGAGTCATGGAAACTACAGGGGGATTACTACCAGTAGTTTCATCCTGCCTTTGTGTTGCAGGATCATCATCAGGGGACTCAACTCCCTGAGTAGCCTTTTTGGTTTGTTTGGATTTTGGTTTGGAGGGGACTTTGGATCTGGAGGATGAGGCTGTGGGTTCCCTCTGCCTGGGTTTTAGCAGTTTGGCAGCCTCTTTGAGTTATGGGTCAGAGTTGTGCTTGGAGTATACCTCAGGCAAAACTACCAGAGCAGGGACTCCAAGGCCAACAGGGCCATCAATTTTAATTAATTTATGATTATGGCCATAAAAAACCTTGGATATAGTATCCATCTGTTAGCCACAGGTTTCATTGCCAGATCTTTTAATTCCAAAAAATAATTTCAGAAAAATTTAAGCTTTGGCATTCAAGGATAGAATACAATACCTGCTGCCACCTGGATGACATTTGATCCCATGAAGAGGATTTAGGGGCAAGGCACATTGATCATATGAAAGATTAGGCGTTCAGCATCATGGAGTGCTTCTTCAGAATGGTATAGCACTTAGGTCGCCCTCATACCCATGGTTGATGAGTGATAGATCAGTGGTGCCTTTCGGTATTTGGTGACAAAGGTGGCATCATTCAGATCTAGGGTTTGGTGAATGATAGCAGGAGTGATGACCACCTTTTTCTGGTTCACAAACGACTGGAGAGTGATCGCGACATCATTCTCACCAGTATGGACAGTGACATTTGTCCAGAATTGGCGAAGGGAATCGAGATAGATGGTTGGATTCAAAAGAAAAGCAGTTCGATACGGGGAATCAACCATCAGATCAATGGCAGCATCAAACTTAGTCCAAAAGGCCGATTTTGTGAAGTATGCAACACAGTTGTGTCGTGGTTTGATTTGCATGGTCGCCATTAATGGATAATGAAAGTTCAGAAAACGACTTATGAAAAGTTTGAAGTTAGGGTTAGGTATTTATAGGTTATGAAGCGGCTGAAAGAAAACAACTGAAAGTTTTGGTGTTAGTCACCAGTTGTTAGAAAACGACTGAAGACATGGTTTTTACTTTCAGATGTTGTAAACAACTGAAGACTTGGTGTTAGTCATCAGTAGTTTGAAACTACTGAAGACTTGGTTTTGGCTTCAGTTGTTTTGAAATGAAACAGCAGTTGTTTGAAACAATTGAAGAGTAAAATTACTCATCAGTTGTTGTCGTCAATTCACAGATCTCAGTTGTTTCATTGACCTTAACACTTACTCAGCAGACTATCTAATTTCAGTTGTTTCATTGGTCATCAGTACTTATCTGTTAGAACAGACATCAGTAGTTGTAACCACATCAGTAGTTGTACTACATCATTACTTTCACAAATAAAGTACTCAGTAATTTTAAGTAATTTAGTCTTTAGTAGTTATGAAACTGCTAAAGATAAAATAACTTATCAGTACTTATTTTTGACAGCTGTATACTAATGCTCATCAGTACTTGTGAACTGAAATCATCAGTAGTTGTCAAATCATTCTAGCTGCAGCATACCAGCCTTAGCACAAGATTTTGGAAAGTTGCACTGTCCAAAGGCTTAGTAAATATATCTGCAAGCTCATCAGCACTAGGAACAAACTTTGGATCAATCAGACCTTTTTCATAACAATCCCTGATAAAATGATGTCTGATCTCAATATGTTTGGTCCTAGAATGCTGGACAGGATTCTTAACAATACAAAGAGCTGAAGCATGCCCATCAGTAAAGGAGTCTTAGTCTCTGTAATGTCATAATCCAGTAATTGGTTCTAAAGCCAGAGTACCTGAGATGTATAACTTGCAGCAGCAATGTACTCTGCTTCAGCAGTGGATGTAGTAACTGAAGTTTGTTTCTTACTCTGCGAAGAAACTAAACAATTGCCTAGAAATTGGCATCCACTAGAGGTTGATTTTCTGGTTAATTTACACCCTGCATAGTCACTATCAGAGAAAGCAACTAATTTGCAAGAGTGCCCAGTGGAATACCAAAGTCCTAGAGATTGAGTTCCTTGCAAGTATCTAAAGATCCTTTTGACTACAATCATATGGGATACTTTAGGTGCAGCCTGAAATCTAGCACAAATACAAGTTGCAAACATAATTTCTGGTCTAGAAACTGTAAGGTACATCAAGGAACCAATCATACATCTGTAAAGAGTTTCATCAACTGCTTTACCTTTCTGATCAGCATCCAGTTGTGTGGTGCTGCACATGGGAGTAGAACAGGGCTTACAATTTTGTAAATCAAACTTTTTCAACAAATCCTTTGTATATTTTGACTGATGAATGAAAGTTCCATCAGCCATTTGTTTGATTTGCAAACCCAGAAAGAACTGTAATTCTCCCATGGCACTTATTTCAAACTTTTGTTGCATCAACTTAGTAAAGGCATCACATAACTGTGGATCAGAGGATGCAAAAATAATATCATCTACATAAATTTGAACAAGGAGCTTATGCATGCCTACTTTCTTAATGAATAAAGTTTTATCTATGGAGCATCTAGTGAAATTATTTTGAAGAAGAAAGTTAGACAGTGTCTCATACCAGGCTCTAGGAGCTTGTTTTAACCCATAAAGAGCCTTATCAAGCTTATACACCCAATCTGGATGTTTATGATCTTCAAAACCTGGTGGTTGACACATATAAACTTCCTCTTTTATTTTACCATATAAGAATGCACTTTTGACATCCATTTGAAAGACTTTAAGATTATGGAAAGCAGCATAAGCTAAGAACAATCTGATTGCCTCCAGTCTGGCTACAGGGACAAAGGTTTCATCATAATCAATACCTTCTTCTTGTGAAAACCCCTGTACAACAGTCTGGCTTTGTTCTTGACAATTTGACCTTTTTCATCAGTTATTCCCTAACACCCATTTAGTGCCTATTGCACACTTACCTTGGGGTAGATGAACCAGTTCCCACACTTGCTGCTTTTGAAACTGAAGAAGCTTGGCTTCAACCCATCCATTGTCTCTTATGCAATATGATAGTTCTTTGGCTCTTGCTGACTGATGAAGAGAGCATAAAAGCAGAAATTGTGAACAATTGACTTCTAGTTGAAACACAACATTGATATCACCAATGATCTAAGACATGGGATGATTCTTCAGTTCTTGGTACTCAATAAGATCTGTGCAAGTGTTTGTAGGAGATTCAGCAGCAACAAATGTTGATCCAGACTCTTGGAACCTAGAATGAGATGGCAATTCAAATGAAGTAGAGGATTTAGAGATCTCATCAGCATTTGTTGTGGATGGAACTGCTGAAGCTACAGGAACATCAAGTTTAGTAGACTCAAGCAGGTGATCACTAAAACTTGCATTTATACCAACAGATGGATAACTAGTTGCAGAAGATAATGGATTCACAGAAGCTGCAACAGCTGGAGACTGATAAGGAACGTATTGCAGTATGTCCAAATCAAATAACTCCACAGGGTTTTGTGGAATTTTGTCCTTTGGAGATTCATTAAACTTTACATGAAAGGTTTCTTCAACTATCTTTGTTCTGCAATTAAAAACTCTATATGCCTTGCAAGTAGATGAATACACAACAAAGTACCCTGCATCCACCTTTGATTCAAACTTCTGAAGTGGATCCTTTGTGTTAAGAATGTAACAGGGACACCCAAATGCTCTAAAAAGGAAATCAGAGGGGCCAAATGATGTAACAACTCATAAGGAGTCTTCATCAGCCTCTGATTTACTAACACTCTATTTTGCACATAGCAAGCTGTGTTGATAGCTTCGGCCCAAAAGGTTAGTGGCAAACCAGAATCAGCCAACATTGACCTTGCAGCTTCAATAAGGGTCTTGTTCTTTCTCTCCACCACTCCATTTTGTTCAGGAGTTCTTGGAATGCTATACTGCCTCTTGATTCCCTTAGATAGTAGAATTCATCAAGTGTGTGTTTCTAAATTCTGTGCCATTATCACTCCTCACCACTTTGACTGGAAGGGAGTACTGCTTTTCCACATACAACACAAAGTAGATGATGATTTGAACAGCCTCATCTTTTGAATGTAAGAAGAAGGTCCATACAAATCTGGAATAATCATCCATAATTACCAGACAATATTTTTCTTTGCCATGCTCATCACTCTTACTGGACCAAAAAGATCCATATGCGTAATTGCAAGCAGGCAGTGGACTTTGGTTCTTCTATGGGGGGAATGATACTTTGTGTTGCTTTCCTTTTAAACAAGCAGAACAATTTTCATCACATTTGAACTCCTTTAATGGCAGACCTCTCACTAAACCATGATGGATAAGCTAGTTCATGTTTTTAAGATTCACATGACCAAGCCTTCTGTGCCATAGTTCAGATTCCTGAGGAGAGGCCTTGGAGAACAGACATGGATGGCCTTTTAGATCAATTTTCTTTGATAAATCTAAGGCATATACTCTTCCAATCCTGTTAGCCTTCAGGAGAGTATACTCATCCAATATCTTGTCAATCATTCTCAAAACATTGGAAGACAGAATCCGACAGTTCTGGCTGGTGAAAAGTGCAACATGCCTTTTATCACACATTTGACTGACACTCAAGAAGTTGTACGTGAGATTCTCCACATGGTTAACATCATCAAATCTTATCTCACCATTTGACACAAAGCCTTTGCCAATGATGTAACCCTTGGCATCATTACCAAAAGATACAAATCCCTTCTTTCCTTGAGAGTAGTCATGAAGAAGAGAACTGCACCTTGTCATATGCATAGATTCTCCATTGCCCACATACCAAATGCTTCTATGGCATGCTGAAGAACCTTGCATTTGTCACAAGAACTAGTTAGATTTTGAGACCCAAACCATTTTGGTTTTGGGTCTGTTCTCATCAACAGATTTCATACTAATTGATTTGTCATGATTAACAGCCTTTGAAGGTGGAGATGGTGCTGAAAAGGATTCCTTTGATTTTGGCTTAGTTTTCCTTTTCAGTGGTTTAATCACAGGTACATCTATTTGGTTAACTCTCCCCAACAGATGTTGAACCATCATAACAAGTTGTGTCTCATTGGTTGTTAAAGCCTTCAGTTCAGCAGACACATCAGTACTTGTTTTTGTTGGTTCCTGTGACTCACCATGTCCTCCTTTTTAATAGACACAGACTTAGTCTGGGGTTTTGATATTCCATAAGGAATATTTTCAGCTATTTTTGATAAACCCCTTCCTTCTTTTTAGATTTTTGTAAAAAATTTGGTTTATCAGTTTGAGATGTTTGTGGAACAAACTTAGTTTCAAATTCATCTTTCATTTTATTAATTTTCTTTTTAATGATTTTATCTTTGTTGAATTTGGAACCCTTTCTGTACCAACATTCATCAGTGAGATGATTGAATAGACCACATATTTCACATGGCTTTTTCTTCATCTTCTGTTGCTCAACTGCTGAAGAAGATGAAACTACTGAAGGTGTGTTCTTCAGTACTTTCTTCCTCTCAGTACTTATGTTAAGTACTGAAGGATTTGTAACAACTGAAGATGTGTTCTTCAGAAGTTTTCTATCAGTACTTTTGGATTTCCTGATAGACTCTCAGCAGTTGTCCAACCATGTTTGTTTTCATTTAATTTGAAATGCTTTTCAGGTGTTGTTGCTTGCCCTTCAGTACTTTGAATACTTTGTGAGACAACACTTGAAGTGCTCAGTTCTTCTTTGATCATGTGTTTATCAACAGTGAGACCATCAGCAGATTGATTAGCTGAGGTACTAATACTGACTTCATCCTCTGATTTTGGATTATCACTTGAGGATGAGACACATGATGATGTGTTTGGGAATTGCTTTCACCTTCAGATTTTACTTCTATCTTGGGAGTAAAATCTGTAAGGGGTACAGTGTGATTATCCCAATCCCAAACTTCACATTTGATGTTGTTTGCTTGCTGAGAAGCATTTCAAACCCCTTGCAGGATGTTACCCAGCGTGCACACTCTACTTGAGTAGTTGCAAGTGTTTCTTTGAGATTATTATAATTCTCTAAAATGACCTCTACCTTTGCCTTTTCATCGGTGATTTGGCATTTTAATTTGTAAATCTCATCACCTTTTGCATTTAAGACAGACTCAAACTCAGCTTTTCTTTTGGAAATCACTTTCTTTAGGTCAAGATTTTGATTAATTAAAGCTACATTTGCTTCTCTAATTGAGACAAAAGCAGCTATGCATGACTCAGAACACAACTTGGCCTTAGCCTCAGAAGATACCTGTGGTACCTGTGATGATGAAGCATTTGAGCATGAACCATCAGTAGACTCCAGGGCCATAAGAGCAAGATTTCCAAAAGGATTTTCACCACCATGTTAACCAGCATCAGAAAACAATTGTTCAGGATAACCAGAAAGATCATCTGGTAAGCTACTCCAGTCAACAACTCCAGGTGTGAAAAAGCTTTGATGTGATTGAGATTGAGATTGTTGATTTGATTGAGATGGTTGAGGCTCAGGTAGGGCATGTGGTTGTTGAGCTATGGGTACTTGAACCTGACTTGACTGAGGCATGTAAAAACAGGGATAAGGATATGGCATTGGACCTTGAGGGAGAAAATATGCAGGAGATGATTGAGTTTGTGAATGATGACCAGAACTGGTAGAATGTTGCCCTTTGTTTTGTGAGCTATTGCCTAGAAAAGTCACAAAGGGTGCAGAAGAGTTAGATCCAGATGATCTACACTCTCTTGTGAAATGTCCAAGTCTATGGCACTTATGACACCTCAACTTCCTCTTGTCAAAACCAACTTTGGTTTTTCCAAAGAGACAAGGAAATTTTCTACCTGTCCTTTTGTAAAATTTTTGAGATCTGATATTGATTAATGCCATTTGGCTCAAAATATCCATCTCTTCCAGATCATCATCAGCAATTCCTTTCAAATCATCCATCAAAAAGCACAATTATCACTACTACACCTGGATTACTATCAACACCAACAAAAGCAGGATCTCCACTGTTTGAAGAGAAATCTATATGCTCATCATAAGAACTTTCTGATGCAGCATATTCTGACTCATGACCGACCAGAGCAGTATTCCCTGGTACAAAATCATCAGTGAGCTTCCCAGATGAAGCCAGTTTCCTTTTCTGTTCTATCTCTCTTTCAAATGTTAACAGTTTCCCATGAAGTTGGATGAGAGATAGATTGTCCAGATTTGCACTGGAGCGTAGGACAATAGTATATGTATCCCATCTCTCATGTAGGGATCTGAGGAATCTGTTGTTCATCTGACTGTTTGTATATTCATGTTTAACCATTTTCAGCTAGATATCAAACAGGAAAATCGCTCAAACTCTTGAGTCAGTGACTCACCCTTTCTATGAGAGAATGTCTCATATGCTGGGCAAGGATCTCTCTATTGTTTGCCAAGACCTCATCAGTTCCTTCAAATTTTTCTTTCAGAGCAACCCAGAGGTCATGAGCAGTTTCATGATGCATAAGTCTAGAATAGATTTCATTAGGCAGTGCCATGGCCAGAATTCCATGGGCTTTAGCATCAATTTCAAACAGTTTCAGATCTTCATCTGAGTATTGCTCTTTCTTCTTCGGAACCATCTTATTGGTTTCCGGATTACTCACCATAGGCTTATATGGTCCATGAACCACAGATTTCCAACAACCTGAACTGTTGACAGACAGGTGATGGAGCATTCGGCGTTGCCATATGTTATACTCACTCCTAACAAGCATCAGAGGCTTTGTTGAGGAGCCAGTATTGTGAGGATCAATGATTGATGAAGCCATTTTCACCAATTCAAACAGGTTCAATGAAATTTTAACAGATCTAGCTCAACAACTCAACAACTCAGTTTGAAACAAGACGAATCTCAAATTAATTCACCGGAAGCAACAGAAAATCAATCTCTATAACCAATTATTGCAAATTTGCTAATTTGATCAAATTTAGATATCAAAAAGAGTAGTTTCAATGATCAATTGTTAAATCGATCAATGATTAACCTTGCTCTGATACCATTTAAAAGGATCGGGATCTAGTTTGATCAATTAGATTAAGATTTGCAGCGGAATAAAACACGAATGAGACAAAATTTAAGCAAGAATAATATAAATCTTCAATCAAACAGTGACGGTTATAGAGAGAGAAAGTTTTCTGCAAAGGGAATATTTTCATTCATGCACAAGCTTCAGATCGAAGCAATTAGGTTAACATTCCTTTTATAGAGGAATGTGACATCAGCTGATGTCACTTGATAGTGACATCTAACTGATTTATACAAACAACTGAAAGAAACTAAACTACTGAAGATGTCCACAACAACTGAGGACACCTTCACAAAAAGCTAAGTACAAACTAAGATTACAACTACTAAAGTTATAACATCTGAAGTGTAAGAACTTCAGATGTTTACATGAAATAAAACTATTGATTACAACTACTGAAAAGTAAACCATCACAACTACTGAAGAGAACTATTTTAGCTGTTGTAACAACTTCTGAGAACTTGGTCTTCAGACTTTGTCTTCAACAGTTGTCGTCAGACTTTGTCTTCAGCAGTTGTCATCAGACTTTGTCTTCAGCAGTTGTCTTCAGACATTGTCTTCAGATTTTGTCTTCAGACTTTGTCTTTAGCTGTTGTAAACCATTTCAGTTGTTATGATGTCTGTGGGACTTAAAGGTTTTTCTGATCTGGCTCATTGGTTCTTTTGGTCCAACATAGTTAAACCCAGACGGGTGCGAGCTGTACAGCTTACTATCAGTACCCAACTGCCCGAACAAGTTAAGAAGGCGCAGATAGAAGCTTTAAAAGTAGAAAATGTTAGTTCTGAGTCGTTAAGGGGAATGGATAAACAACTGGTGGTGATAGAGGATGGAATTCGGTATTTCATGGACAGACTTTGGGTGCCTGTCTATGGAAATCTGAGAGATTTAGTTATGAGTGAGGCACACAAATATAAGTATTCTATACATCCTGGATCCGACAAGATGTATCATGATCAAAAGGCGCACTACTGGTGGCCTAACATGAAAGCGGATGTAGCTACGTATGTGAGCAAGTGTTTGACTTGCTCGAAAGTAAAAATGGAATATCAAAAACCATCCGGACTGTTACAACAACCTGAGATACCAATGTTGAAATGGAACAAATCTCCATGGATTTTATTACTAAGTTACCCCGAACTAATACTGGTTGTGACACGATATGGGTTATTATGGATCGATTGACAAAGTCTGCTCATTTCCTTGCAATTAAGGAAACTGACAAGATGGAGAAATTAACTCGACCGTACCTTAAAGAGATCATTTCGAGACACGGTGTACCGATATCGATTATTTCCAATCGCCACGCTCATTTCACGTCACATTTCCGGCTATCATTGCAGAAATTATTGGGTACACGATTAGATATGAGTACTGCTTATCATCCACAGATAGATGGTCAGAGTGAGTGTACCATACAAACGTTGGAGGATATGCTACGTGATTGTGTGATTGACTTCGGGAATAACTAGGAAATTCACCTGCCATTGGTGGAGTTTTCTTATAACAACAGTTATCATACTAGCATACAGGTAGCACCTTTCGAGGCGCTGTATGGGAGAAAGTGTAGATCACCAGTTTGCTAGGCGGAAATTGGTGATAGTCAGCTAACATGTCCTGAGTTAATTCATGAGACAACCGAGAAGATTGTACAGATACGAAACCGTATGGCTGCAGCGCGAGACAGACAAAAGAGTTATGCTCATAAGAGAAGGAAACCTTTAGAGTTTCAGGTTGGTGACAATGTTTTGTTGAAAGTCTCACCATGGAAAGGCGTAGTTCGGTTTGGCAATCAAGGGAAGCTAAATCTGAGGTACGTTGGACCATTTGAAATAGTGGAAAGAATAGGTCCAGTGGCCTATCGACTAGCCCTACCTGATTCGCTAAGTAGAATCCATGATGTATTTCACGTGTCAAACCTAAAGAAGTGCATAACTGATGAAACAATGGTCGTACCACTAGAAGAAGTTCAAGTGGATGAACAGTTGCGTTTTATTGAAGAACCAGTCGAGGTGATGGACCGTGAGGTGAAGACACTTAAGCAAAGCAAGATACCTATTATCAAAATCCATTGGAATTCGTGACGTGGACCAGAATTCACATGGGAACGAGAAGATCAAATGAAGCTTAAGTATCCTCAACTATTCGAAAAGACGATGCCAGCAGACGAAGGTATTGATTTAAATTTCGGGAAGAAATTTCTTTCAACATGGGGATGATGTGACAACTCATCCAAAACTCACTCGTTTTTTATTTCTGTGTGCCAATGCAGTAGACCAGTGATTGAACACTCTCACCATGTAACGCAATTTTCGGGACGAAAATTCTTTCAACATGACATCCGGTAAATTTCCGTTACCAAACTCCGTTAGTTCCGTTAAGTCTTGCATACACGAGTTGTAAACACATACTAGTTGTCGTTTAACGTTGATGACCTAATAATAATTAATAATGTTACATTATTGATAATGTAATTGATTAGATGATTATTGTGTTATGCTTATGTGTTTACACAATTTAAATGTTAACGGTGAATTTTATCGCGTAACATGGAAACGCATATATTTAAATTGCCTATCTTGTGACTAGTGGAAATAATGTAAATATTATTATTGTTGATTAATAATGTTGGAATTATTAAGTTAAAACCTTTTAAAAAGTGTTTAAAAGAATAGTTTTTATAAAATATAAAATAAAGGGGGTTAAGTGTAATTACCTAAAACTAAAACTTAACAAAATTAACAAACCCTAATCCCCCCAAACCAACACTCATTCCAAACCCTCTCCACTTCGAAATTCAGCCTTCAAACCATCTTGGTGCTATGGTTTTGGTCGATTTCAAGGCTTAGAACATGTTGGAATCATCAATTGCAAGTTAACACACGTTTAAAGGTTAGATTTTTCAAGTTTTTATGAATTTCTTGTTAGGGCCGAGCCCTAATTCGTTTTTGTATGATCATGGGGTCGAAATTGATGTTAATTGATGATGTTAGTATGTTATTTGGATTGAATACATGTTGTTTAACGTTAATTATGCATGAATTGTATGTTTTTAATGGATTGATCATGAACTTTGATTCTAGACAAACCCTAATTCAAAATTGATGAGATTATGTATGATTGATGATTGTTTGATGAAGGTATGATAATTAGTAGGTTGTATGAATGTTAGGATACATTGATCTTGCAAGAAATTGATGAATTGAAGTTGGTGTTCATAGGTTACTAATAATAGTAACTTTATTTTCATGTCATGATGGTCTAGTGATGGATTGATGTTGTTGATGTGTTCATGATGATGATTAGATGCTAGATTGTTGATATGAATGCTAGAAATCTTAGAATGAATGTTGTTATTCATATCTTGCCAAAAGTGGAAACTTTTGTTCATGATGATCGTTAGATTATATAAGGCCCCGTTCCCAGGATGATTACAGCTGGTGATTCATCACAAGCAAAACATATACGTTACATTTATTCATCAAAACATTGCAGCGGAAAACTTAAAATAAATGGCATTTCACTTGTTCATAAAAACTTTTGCAAAATAATGCATCGTTTGTCTGTTACAAAATTTCATTGGTGTATTACATCACAAAAGCTTTAATTAAATAGATGCCATCCAAAAGAGCTGCGTTGCTGCCTCGTGCCATCCTCAGAAACGTTTACATGCCAACTGAAAACGTATAAAAGTCAGCGTTGCTGAGTGAGTTCTAGTTTTAATAATAAAACATGCATAAATCGTTATTTATTTTGTTACAGAGTCCATACTATACGTTTCGTTCGTCCGTGATCACACATCATACATACATACAGATAACATCATTATTATCTTTCATTGCGTTCGTTAACCATCATTCATTCATTACATCTTGTGACATGTATATTGCCCCGAACATTGTGCACGAAGCTAGTTACTGGGCCTTAGGTCTATCATAGACCCCAAACATTGTGCACGAAGCTGACTCCAGTACCTGAGGCAAGTACATTCACGGTCATCTTTCAGTTTTATTCCGGATCAATGCCATAGGCTATACCCCGAACATTGTGCACGAAGCTGGTTACTCGGCCTGAGGTCTTTTATAGACCCCGAACATTGTGCACGAAGCTGACTCCAGTACTTGAGGCAAGCGGAAAGGATCCCATACATATGGTCAATCACAATGATTGGACCCTAGTGTGCATCCTTCTGGGGTAGCTAACCCGCACACAGTTGAGCTAACACCCTTCATTGGGTGTGAACCTCCATACATTTGCTTGCAAAACTTTTTACGTTCGTTCATTCGTTAATGCATGCATTCATTCATCATGTTCCTCTTTCATTATCTTTCACTTTACGTTACATAATACTTTCAGTTCATTCATTAACATAACATGTAAAGCCATGGACAGATAAACATTCATCATCATAGGAACATAACATAACATATGATACATACATCATCACAGGGCATCATACATACATAACATACATCATGCATAATCATGCAACATCATCATCATCGTCATCATCATCATCATAACATGCCCATCATACTATATATGACCTCAAAAGTCAACTTATAGTCCCCCGGGAATTTCCCAAGTCAAAACCTACTTTACACATTTTCCCGAGAAATCAGAAAAATATTCTAAGTCCTAGGCGCATGGGCACTATGCAGGCGCATGGACACTATTCAGGCGCATGGGGAACACTTAGGCGCATGGGCCACTTTCAGACGCATGGGGACTTCTGGACGTCTGAACACTTGGTAAATTCCAGCCCAATCTAGGCGCATGGATACTATTCGGACGCATGAACATTTAGGTGCATGGGTCACTTGGGCGCATGACCCTTAGTCATCCGACTAACATTTCTAGGTGCATGGGCCACTATTCAGGCGCATGAGCAGAACTTAAACATTTCTAAGGCAAATTTTTGGGCGCATGAGTTACTGTTTAGGCGCATGACTTACACTTAATTCCTTCTAAGGCACTTTCAGACGTATGAACACTTATCTAGGCGCATGAGCATTCTGTAAAAATGTTTGTAGGATATTTTCCATCCTAATCATCGAACCAATCTGTTCTAAGCATAATGTGCTATTCTAAACATGAATAACCTATAAACATTCAAGAATCAACGTCCAACATACACAATACACACGGGTATTCATACATAAACTAGTAAAAAAATCGTTTTAATACGTTTTCAGCCCCAAAGGTAGTTTAAAACATGTAAAAACGGGGTCTAGAACTCACCTGGTGCGACTTGGGTGTTCTTCCTTTTAACCCACTTGCAAAGAGTTCAAAACACCTAGAAACTACACCAAAAACACACACACCCGAGCACAAACACAACCCATAAGCATACAAGCATAAAACCGAGACAAAACCCGTCATAAACATGTAAAAACCACGAATTCTTACCTTGAATTCGTTCACTTCTTCTTCTTCTTCTGCAAACAGAGAGTTTCCCCTGCTCTCTCTCTCTAAAAAAACGGAGAAGATGTTGATGTGAAGTGAGGGTGGGCGGCCATGCCCACCTTTACACCAACTTTATCAAAGTTTTGTCCTTTTGGATACTTTTAGTCCCTCCACTTGGACTAATAGCTTTTCTTTCTTTTATTCTTTATTTCTTGCCTTTTAGAAAAATAACCGGGTGTTACAAGTCCACCCCCCTTATATAGGTTTCGTCCCCGAAACCTGTTATTCTCAAACAGACAAGGATAATGCTGCCTCATCTCCTCCTCGGTCTCCCATGTAGACTTCGATCCCTTCCTGTGCTTCCACTGTACACGCACAAGAGGAACAACTTTATTTCTCAGTCTCTTCTCTTTACGATCAATGATTGCCACTGGTTGCTCTACATAATTAAGCCTTTCATCAACTTCAATGTCCTCCGGTGGAAGCAATCATGTCTTCATCAGCTATACACTTTCTCAAATAAGATACATGGAATGTCGGGTGAATTCCACTAACTCACCTGGCAACTCCAATCTATAGGCCAACTCTCCTACTCGAGCAATGATTCAGAAAGGGCCTACATACCTTGGGCTCAACTTGCCCCGCTTCCTAAATCGGATAATACTCTTCCAAGGTGAGACCTTCAACATGACCCGGTCACCCACCTGGAACTCAATCGGTCTGTGTCGTTTATCGGCATACGACTTCTGTCTATCTTTAGCTGCCTTCATGAAGGCTTTGATCCTCTCCAGCTTCCCAGTCGTAGCCTCGATTGCCTTGACGCTTCCCAACTCTTTCTGACCAATGTCACCCCAACAAACGGGTGTTCTGCATCTCCTACCGTATAGCATCTCGTATGGTGGCATACCAATGCTGGCATGATAACTATGGTTGTACGAGAATTCGGCTAACGGTAAGTGGTCGTCCTAACTTCCTCCAAAGTCAATCACACATGCCCGTAGCATGTCTTCTAACATCTGAATGGTCCTTTCTGACTGACCATCAGTTTGGGGATGATAAGCCGTGCTAATATGTAACCTCGTCCCCATGGCATCGTGGAATTTCTTCCAGAATTTAGACGTAAACCGGGCGTCACGATCAGACACGATGGACACCGGTACACCATGACGAGTTACAACCTCCTTGATGAACAGGTCAGCCAACCTCTCGGATGAATATGTCTCACGAATCGGTAGGAAGTGAGTACTCTTCGTCAAGCGGTCAAAAATCACCCATATGGCATGTATCCTTTCGGAGTACGCGGTAGCTTCGTAATGAAATCCATGGTGATGTGCTCCCACTTCCATTCCGGTATATCCAAAGGTTGGATCTTCCCATACGGCTTTTGATGTTCCGCCTTCACTTGCAAACAAGTAAGGCATTTGCTCACATACTCCACCACGTCACGCTTTATACCCGGCCACCAATAATCCTTCTTCATGTCTTGGTACATCTTTGTGGCACCGGGATGGATAGAGTATCGGGTCTTGTGAGCTTCATCCATAATCTTCTCACGTAGATTCCCGAAACGAGGAATCCACACCCATCCAAATTGAGTTTTAACACCATGTGTGTTTTCACTCAATTCCCCAACCAGACCTCTCATTCTTTCAGAGTTTAGATGATCTTCATTGAATGCCTCATCCTGAAACTCCTTGACTTGCTTCATTACGTCGGAGGTCATGATTAGTTGGTATGCTTTCACCCGAATCGGCTCGGGCCTCTCCTTCCAGCTAAGAGCATCAGCCACCACGTTGGCTTTGCCCGGATGGTAATGGATCTCGCAATCATAATCCTTTATAAGCTCCAACCATCGCCTCTGCCTCATGTTCAGATCTTTTTGCTCGAAGAACTACTTCAAGCTCTTATGGTCTGTGAAAATAGTGCACTTCGTTCTGTACAGATAGTGACTCCAAATCTTTAGTGCAAAGACCACGACCGCTAGCTCCAAGTCGTGAGTAGGGTAGTTGACCTCATGAACCTTCAGCTGTCCGGATGCGTAGGCTATAACTTTTCCTCTTTGCATTAACACACACCCCAACCCCGAGTAAGAAGCGTCTGAATACACCACCAAATCTTTGCTTCCATTGGGTAACGACAAGATAGGAGCTTGAGTCAGCCTCGCCTTCAATTCCTTGAATGCCTTCTCCTGAGCCTAACCCCATACATACTTTACATCCTTACGGGTCAACTTAGTCAGTGGAGAAGCAATCTTAGAGAAGTCTTGGATAAACCTCCTATAGTAGCCCGCCAAACCCAAGAAACTACGAATATCGGATGGCGTCTTTGGAGACTTCCATTGCCTCATTGCCTCTACCTTAGCCGGGTCCACCATAATCCCATCGGGATTCACCACATGACCCAAGAACTGAACTTCGCGTAACCAAAATGCACACTTGGAGAATTTTGCATACAACTTCTCCCTTCTTAACGTCTCCAGAACCTCCCGAATGTGACCGGCATGCTCAATCTGTAAGGCCCCGTTCCCGGGACGCTTACAGTTGGGTTCTCATCGCACATAAAACATATAATTACATTTGTATTTAATAAATCACAGCGGAAAACTAAAACAAACTTTCATTTCCATGTAAAAGGTTTTTTTGCAAGTTAATACGACATTCATTACAAAATAGCTTGTTCGCATTACAATGCAAAAACATTAATCAAAAGAATGCCATCCCTAAAAGAGCTGAGTAGTCGCCCGTGCCATCCTCAGCAACCATTACCTGCCAACTGGAAACACATCAAAGTCAGCGTTCCTAAGTGAGTTCTAGTTTTATAAATAAAACATACTTTACTTTCATATAAAACCGTTCGTTACTTTTACATGATCACACATTGTACGTACACATAGATAATATCATTATTATCTTCTTCATTCATTCATTCGTTCTTTCATTACCTTACTTGCGCATCGGACATCATCCATACCAATACCATGTGCTACACCCCAGTTAGTCGTAGCTACCGGGCCAAAGTCAACAAATGAACAGCTAACGCATGCCACGGTACTAGGAGTAACCATCAGTCTTAGCTACTGGGCCGAAGTCAACAAATGAACAGTTAAACGTATGCCACAGTACTAGGGGTGAGCGGTAGAGGTTCTACATTCAGGGTCAATCACCAAGAAGGACCCGTTACCCGATGTGTGCAGGACATTTCATTCGTTCATTAATACATGCATTCATTCATCATATTCCTCTTTCTTTATCTTTCACTTTACGTTACATAATACTTCGTTCATTCATCATAATAGGTAAAGCCATAGGAAAGATGTTATACATACACTAAGGAACATAAAATGCATCAACATCACATCATACAGGGCAACATCATACATACACAACATGCAACATCATCACCCTCATCATGCCCAACATGCTTTCTAAGACCTCGATCGTCATCTTAAAAACTCTTATGGGAACCTTTACGTCAAAACTTACATCTGCACTTTCCCCCGAAAGTCAGAAGTCAATCTACACCTTCCTCGGGTTCAACAGCCCTATTCGGGCGTATGGACACCCTTCAGTCGCATTGCCTCCATGCGACTGAACATCATGCGAATGAACTAATACGGATGAACACCTATGCGAATGAACATCCAGTCGTGCGAATGGACAATGCGGATGAACACCTATGCGACTGGACCTTCAGTCGTGCGAATGAACCTTCAGTCATGCGAATGAACTTCACTCGTGCGAATGAACCCCAATCGCACCCTAATCGGCCGTATGGCCTCCATTCGGCCTCCATTGGTCGCCTAGCCCTAACTGATGCAGAATGCAGTTCAACCCGACTGCAGCCGAGGGTTTTCGGCCTCCAAACTCATCTAAACCCATTTTAAGCCTAAATCGAACATCCTAAACCTTAGGGATGCATACCATAACATTATTCAAGCACAACCAAGCAAGATATCAAGCCACAAACGCATCATACATACACATACACATACACAAACGGGTCAACTTACACACATACGAAAAACTCGATTTCAGATGTTTTCCAGCCCCAAATCGTTTGAAAACAAGGAAAAGAGGGGTCTTAGAACTCACCTAAACGAGCACAACGACAAGAGCTTCGATTTGGCTTGCTTCACGACGGTTTTGGCGACCCGAACCGACCCGAACCGGCACTTTTCCCCTTTTTCTCTTCTTTCTCTCTTCTCCCCTTTCTTTGGCTGATTTGTGAGTGTGGGGGAGAGGGTAAGGGCTGCCCTCTCCCTTATATACTCCCCCTCACCCGACTTTTTTTCGTGGGCGAGTTTGGTCCCTCGACTTTGGACTGTATTTTCTTTTCTTTCTTCACCGGCTTCAAAATAATAAATATTCGGGTGTTACAAGTCCACCCCCCTTAAATAGGTTTTGTCCCCGAAACCTGTTATTCGTCGAACAAATGTGGATAATGCTGTCTCAGTTCTTCCTCAGTCTCCCACGTTGACTCGGATCCCTTCCTGTGCTTCCACTGTACACGCACAAGAGGAACCATTTTATTCCTTAGCCTTTTCTCCTTTCGGTCGATGATTGCCACTGGGTGCTCCACATAATTGAGCCGTTCATCTACTTCGATATCTTCCAATGGAACAATCATGTCTTCATCAGCTATACACTTTCTTAGATGAGATACATGAATGTCGGGTGAATCCCACTTAACTCATCTGGCAACTCCAATCTATAGGCCACCTCCCCTACTCGAGCAATGATTCGGAAAGGGCCTATGTATCTTGGGCTCAACTTGCCCCGCTTTCTGAATATGATAATACCCTTCCAAGGCGAGACCTTCAACATAACCCGGTCACCCACCTGGAACTCAATTGGCCTACGTCGCTTATCGGCATACGACTTCTGTCTATCTTTGGTTGCCTTCATGAAGGCTTTAATCTTTTCAAGCTTCTCTGTCGTAGCCTCGACTACCTCGACGCTCCCCAATTCCTTCTGACCAATATCACCCCAACAAACGGGTGTTCTGCATCTCCTACCGTATAGCATCTCATATGGTGGCATACCAATACTGGCATGATAGCTGTTGTTGTATGAGAATTCAGCTAACGGTAAGTGGTCATCCCAACTTCCACCAAAATCGATCACACACGCCCGGAGCATGTCTTCCAGTCTCTGAATGGTCCTTTCTGACTGACCATCAGTTTGGGGATGATAAGCCGTGATAATATGTAACCTCGTCCCCATAGCGTCGTAAAATTTCTTCCAAAATTTAGATGTAAACCGAGTGTCACGATCAGACATGATAGACACCGGCACACCATGACGAGCTACAATTTCCTTGATGAACAGATCAGCCAACCTCTCAGATGAATACGTCTCGCGGACCGGTAGAAAATGAGCACTCTTCGTCAGACGATCAACTATCACCCATATGGCATCATACCCTTTCGGGGTACGTGGCAGCTTCGTAATGAAGTCCATGGTGATGTGCTCCCATTTCCATTCTGGTATATCCAAAGGTTGTATCTTCCCATACGGCTTTTGATGCTCTGCCTTCACCTGTAAGCAAGTAAGGCACTTACTCACATACTCCACCACGTCACGCTTCATACCCGGCCACCAATAATCTTTCTTCATGTCATGGTACATTTTCGTGGCACCAGGATGAATGAAGTATCAAGTCTTGTGGGCTTCATCCATTATCTTCACCCGTAGATCCCCAAAACGAGGAATCCACACACGACCGAATCGAGTTCTAACACCGAGTGTGTTTTCACCCAATTCCCCAACCAGACCTCTCATTCTTTCCGAGTTAAGGTGATCTTCTTTCAATGCCTCATCTTGAAACTCCTTAACTTGCTTCATCACATCGGAGGTCATGATTAATTGATAAGCTTTCACCCGAATCGGTTCGGGCCTTTCCTTCCGGCTAAGGGCATCCGCCACCACATTAGCTTTGCCTGGATGGTAATGGATCTCGCAATCATAATCCTTTATAAGTTCCAACCATCTCCTCTGCCTCATGTTCAGATCCTTTTGCTCGAAGAAGTACTTCAAGCTCTTATGATCGGTGAATATGGTGCACTTCGTCCCGTAGAGATAGTGCCTCCAAATCTTTAGTGCAAAGACCACGGCTGCTAACTCCAAGTCATGAGTGGGATAATTAACCTCATGGACTTTCAATTGTCGGGATGCATAGGCTATAACCTTCCATCTCTACATTAACACACACCCCAACCCTGAGTAGGAAGCATCAGAATAAACCACCAGATCTTCGCTTCCATCGGGTAATGACAGAACAGGAGCTTGAGTCAGTCTTGCTTTCAGCTCTTCGAACGCCTTCTCTTGAGCTTGACCCCATACAAACTTCACATCCTTTCGGGTCAACTTAGTTAGTGGAGAAGCCATCTTAGAGAAGTCTTGGATGAATCTTCTATAGTAGCCCGCCAAGCCCAAGAAACTACGGATCTCGGATGGCGTCTTTGGTGACTTCCATTGCATAACCGCCTCCACCTTCGCCGGGTCAACCATAATCCCGTCAGGATTCACCACATGACCCAAAAACTGAACTTCGCGCAACCAGAACGCGCACTTGGAGAATTTAGCATACAGTTTCTCCCTTCTCAACGTCTCTAGAACCTCTCGAATGTCACCGGCATGCTCAATCTCGCTCTTTGAATAAATCAGGATATCATCAATAAACACAATCACTGATTTATCCAACATAGGCCGACACACACAGTTCATCAGATCCATAAAAGCAGCTGGCGCGTTGGTCAAACCAAAGGACATGACCAGAAATTCGTAATGACCATAGCGCGTACGGAAAGCTGTTTTAGGGATATCTTGCTCTTTCACCTTCAACTGATGATAACCCGATCAAAGATCTATCCTCGAGAACCAACTGGCACCCTGAAGCAGATCGAACAAATCATCTATCCTCGGTAAGGGGTAGCGGTTCTTCACTGTCAACTTGTTCAGTTCGCGGTAGTCAATGCACATCCTCATACTACCATCCTTCTTCTTTACAAATAGGACCGGAGCACCCCAAGGAGAGATACTCGGTCTAATGAACCCCTTATCAAGAAGCTCTCGCAACTGCTCCATCAACTCTTTCATCTCAGTTGGAGCCAACCGATATGGTGCCTTGGCAACAGGTTGGCACCCAGTATCAGATCAATCTGAAATTCAATCTCTCTGTCAGGTGGCACTCCTGATAAGTCTTCTGGGAACACGTCTGGAAAGTCACACACAACCGGTACATCGGCTAGTTGTGGTGTTGGTGTGTCCACATCTTTTACATAGGCCAAGTAAGCACTACATCCACGCCTCATACACTTTCCCGCCACCTCCATTGAGATCACCTTCGGGATTGTAGTAACCCGATCACCATAAACCGTTACCGAACTTCCGTCAGGCGCTGTCAACCGAACCATTTTCTTGCGACACACAATGTTCGCCTCGAAGTCCGCCAACCAATCCATCCCAAGAACCAAATCAAAACCACCCAAGGTCATCACGAACGGTCTAACAGGAAACTTATGATCCTCAAGTTCCACATCACAATTCTCTATCATCTCAGAAATCTTGGTAGACTTATCTATGGCAGTTTCTACATCAAAGGGCGCATCAACACGTCTGCTACTAACAGACAGCTTAGCACAGAAAGCAGCAGAAATAAAACTCCTACTAGCACCAGAATCAAATAACACAGAAGCTAAAGTCTGGTTCACTAGAAACGTACCGGACACAACGTCAGGGTCCGTCCTAGCCTCCTCCTGTGTCACGGTGAACGCTCTGGCGCTCGCCCTCGGCCCATCACTACCCGTCTTCTTCACTCCTGAACCCTCAGTCCTCGACTTCTTACAATCTCTGCTCATATGACCAGTTTCCCCACAGTTAAAACATTTGCCCGACAGGCAATCCTTCGCCATATGCCCTGTCTTCCCACACTTGAAGCACAAGTTTGACCCAAACCTACATTCCCCGCCGTGCTCCCTTCCACACTTGCCACGCCTTTTCGACCCCGCACTTGATGTGACCACACGACGTTCATCCACCCGTGCCTTTTTATTACCCATCGGGGCATCACCCCGACCAAACCGTTTCCCGTTCCAGTTCCGATCACCACCACCCTTCTTACTCGCTTCAGTCACCACCACCTCCCGCTCGTCATACAGCCTCCCTGCCAAATCAATCACCGACCTAAACGTGCTTGGCCGGGCGGCGATCATATGCCGGCGAACATCCACCGGTAAACCCTGAATGTACCTCTTGATTTTCCGAGACAGAGGCGTCACCTGATCAGGCACAAGCCATGTCATTTCATTAAACTGGGTGGTATACTGCTGGTGTGTCATGGTTCCAGCCTCCAACTGCAGAAAATCCCTTTCCAACTTATCCATTTCCCGATGAGGACAAAATTCCTCAATCACCAACCTTCTCAGCTCAGGCCGTTTCATTTTCCCAATGACCCTACTACCCTCAGCTTGGACAATGTTGTCCCACCAGCACAGAGTTGAATCCACAAAAGAGTGGGTAGCAAACTTCACCTTTTGGTCCTCTCGGCACTCACTGATATCGAGAAAAACTTCCATTTCCCTCACCCACTGGTGAGCGGCTGCAGCGGTGCCGTTTCCATCAAAAGTAGGGGGCTTGCATCTCATAAATGCCCCGTAGTTACATCCCCGCACTGCCTCTGGCACAAGCTCTTCTTCTTCCTCTTCATCATCAGACAGAATCGTTTCCGGCTCTGGTTGTTCCCGTTCTCCAGAGGATCTGTTTCTTTCTTTTCTTTCCCCTTCTCGTACGGCCTTAATAACTTCAGTCACCACAGACGGTAAGATTGTCTGCATGACCTGATGGACTTCTTCTACAACAGCTTCCTTTACTGAGGCTCTCAGATTGGCGCTTTCGTCGCCACCCTCCGGATGGCGGGTCTCTGGTTCTTCATGAACCACCCTCTCAACTCTGGGCCTCCCTCTCTTGGGTCGCGGTTCAACATCGTGACCTCCACCCCTAGAAGCTTTCGAAGATCTACCTCCGGCCATCACACGCACACTGAAAGATTCAAACACCAACACGGTCATTCAAGGAAACAACTCAGTTTATGTCAAGTATAGTAAGTCCCTAATTACAGTGGCCAGTTGTGATTAGCCACTTACTTTACTCTTCATACCCCAATTATTACCTGTCCTGACTACATCAGTATTTAAACCTACATACAACACATAACCACATACCATGCGCACATAAAACTGGTTAACTTTACGAAAATACCTGATGGCACGCAGCTACTCAGATTGGCATCCCATTCCCTTTCCGTCCCATTCTCAGTTTAAGATTAGGTTTATTTTGAAAATTTACCCATTTCACTTAAACTTTGGCTCTGATACCAACTTGTAAGGCCCCGTTCCCGGGACGCTTACAGCTGGGTTCTCATCGCACATAAAACATATAATTACATTTGTATTTAATAAATCGCAACGGAAAACTAAAACAAACTTTCATTTCCATGCAAATTTTTTTTTGCAAGTTAATACGACATTCATTACAAAATAGCTTGTTCGCATTAGAATGCAAAAACATTAATCAAAAGAATGCCATCCCCAAAAGAGCTGAGTAGTCGCCCGTGCCATCCTCAGCAACCATTACCTGCCAACTGGAACACATCAAAGTCAGCGTTGCTGAGTGAGTTCTAGTTTTATAAATAAAACATACTTTACTTCATATAAAACCGTTCTTTACTTTTACATGATCACACATCGTACGTACACATAGATAATATTATTATTATCTTCTTCATTCGTTCATTCGTTCTTTCATTACCTTACTTTCACATCGGACATCATCCATACCAATACCATGTGCTACACCCCGGTTAGTCGTAGCTACCGGGCCGAAGTCAACAAATGAATAGCTAAACGTATGCCACGGTACTAGGAGTAACCATCAGTCTTAGCTACTGGGCCGAAGTCAACAAATGAACAGCTAAACGTATGCCACAGTACTAGGGGTGAGCGGTAGAGGTTCTACATTCAGGGTCAATCACCAAGAAGGACCCGTTATCCGATGTGTGCAAGACGTTTCATTCGTTCATTAATACATGCATTCATCATCATATTCCTCTTTCTTTATCTTTCACTTTACGTTACATAATACTTCGTTCATTCATCATAATAGGTAAAGCCATAGGAAAGATGTTATACATCACACTAAGGAACATTAACATGCATCAACATCACATCATACAGGGCAACATCATACATACACAACATGCAACATCATCACCCTCATCATGCCCAACATGCTTTCTAAGACCTCGATCGTCATCTTAAAAACTCTTGTGGGAACCTTTACGTCAAAACATACATCTGCACTTTCCCCCGAAAGTCAGAAGTCAATCTACACCTTCCTCGGGTTCAACAGCCCTATTCGGGCGTATGGACACCCTTCAGTCGCATTGCCTCCATGCGAGTGAACGTCATGCGAATGAACTAATACGGATGAACACCTATGCGAATGAACATCCAGTCGTGCGAATGGACAATGCGGATGAACACCTATGCGACTGGACCTTCAGTCGTGTGAATGGACCTTCAGTCGTGCGAATGAACCTTCAATCGTGCGAATGAACCCCAATCGCACCCTAATCGGCCGTATGGCCTCCATTCGGCCTCCATTCGGTCACCTAGCCCTAACTGATGCAGAATGCAGTTCAACCCGACTGCAGCCGAGGGTTTTCGGCCTCCAAACTCATCTATACCCATTTTAAGCCTAAATCGACCATCCTAAACCTTAGGGATGCATACCATAACATTATTCAAGCACAACCAAGCAAGAAATCAAGCCACAAACGCATCATACATACACATACACATACACAAACGGGTCAACTTACACACATACGAAAAACTCGATTTCAGATGTTTTCCAGCCCCAAATCGTTTGAAAACAAGGAAAAGAGGGGTCTTAGAACTCACCTAAATGAGCACAACGACAAGAGCTTCGATTTGGCTTGCTTCACAACTGTTTTGGTGACTCGAACCGACCCGAACCGGCACTTTTCCCCTTTTTCTCTTCTTTCTCTTTTCTCCCCTTTTTTGGCTGATTTGTGAGTGTGGGGGAGAGGGTAAGGGCTGCCCTCTCCCTTATATACTCCCCCTCACCCGACTTTCTTTCGTTGGCGATTTTGGTCCCTCGACTTTGGACTTTATTTTCTTTTCTTTCTTCACCGGCTTCAAAATAATAAATATTCGGGTGTTACACAATCTCACTCTTTGAATAAATCAGGAGGTCATCAATGAACACAATCACCGATTATCTAACATTGGTTGACACACTCGATTCATCAGATCCATAAAAGCAGCTGGCGCATTGGTCAATCCAAACGACATAACAAGGAACTCATAGTGATCGTAGCGCGTGCGAAAAGCTGTTTTAAGAATGTCCTGCTCCTTCACTTTCAGTTGATGGTAACCAGATCGAAGATCTATCCTCGAAAACCAACTGCCACCTTGGAGATGATCAAACAGATCGTCTATTCTTGGTAGGGGGTATCAGTTCTTCACCGTCAACTTATTCAACTCTTGGTAGTCAATACACATCCTCATACTACCGTCTTTCTTCTTCACAAATAATACCGGAGCACCGCATGGAGAGGTACTCGGTCTAATGAACCCCTTATCTAGCAGTTCTTGCAACTGCTCCATTAACTCTTTCATCTCAGTCGGAGCCAACCGGTACGGTGCCTTGGCAACGGGTTGAGCACCGGGTATCAAGTCAATCTGAAACTCAACCTTGCGGTCTGGTGGCACACGGGTAAGTCTTCCGGGAATACATCCGGAAAGTCACGCACCACTGGTACTTTGGATAATTGCGGTACGAATGCACCCACATCTTTTATGTATGCCAAGTAGGCACTACATCCGCGTCTCATGCACTTTCCGCCACAGCCATCGAAATCACCCTCGAGATTGTCATGACGCGATCACCATAAACAGTCACTCATTTCCATAAGGCGTTGTCAATCGGATCATCTTCTTACAACACACAATATTTGCCTCATAGGTTGCTAACCAGTCCATCCCTAGTACTACATCAAATCCACATAGGGGTATCACGTGTAACCTAGCAGCAAACCTATGGCCTTCTAGTTCTATGGCATAGTCCTCTGTCACCTCAGTAATTCTAGTGGACTTACCAATAGCAGTTTCTACATCAAATGGCTTACCAATACATCTACTCTTATTTGGAACTTAGCACCAAAGGCAGCAGAAATGAAACTCCCACTAGTACCAGAATCAAACAACATAGATGCAAGTGTTTGGTTTACTAGAAACATACCTGACATGACATCAGGATCAGCTCTGGCTTCCTCCCTAGGTCATGGTGTAAGCTCTAGCACCTGCTCTCATCCATCCTTCCTCCGGCTTCTTCTTCGCCCCAGAGCTCTCTGCCCTCGGCTTCTTGCAGTCCCTACTCACGTGACCTTCTTCACCACAAGAATAGCACCGCCCCATACTACAGCTCTTCGCCACATGTCCGGTCCTTCCACAACGGAAACAGACATTGCTCCCCAATCTACATTTCCCGGGGTGCCTGCGTCCACACTTATCACACCTGTTCAACCCTGCAATTCCAGTCGTCATCATTGTGCCAAAGCTCTCGTCCATGGCTTCTTACAGCCTCTAGCGATGTGGCCAGGCTTACCACACCTGAAGCATACGTTCATTCCAACCCTGCACTCATCGGTATGCTCCTTCCACATCTGCCACACTTCCTTATCCCCGCATCGGATGAAGCTACACACGATTATCCGTTCTGGCAACCTTTTTATATGGGGTGTGGCCCCCACATTCGACCCACTTTCCGTTGCGGTTTTTGTCATTGCTACCCTCCTTGTTCATTTCCATCGCGGTCGTCTCCTTTACTGCCTTAATTACCTCAGTCACTATGCCCGGACCAATCGTCTGCATGGCCCGTTGAACTCCCTCGACAACAGCCTCTGTCAACAGGGTCCTCAGACTAGCACTATCTTCACCGGCTTTCGGGTGATGGATCTCAGGCTCTTTGAGTGCTACTTCAGCAGCCCTAGCCATACTTCTTGTGACATGCAGTCCAGCACCACGTCCACCACAATCTTCACGTGACGAACCTTCGAAGATCTACCACGACCATCCTTTAAACACACACTATAAGATTTAAACACAAACGCGGTCATTCAAGGTAACACTCAGTTTATGTCAAGTATAGTAAGTCCCTAATTACAGTGGCCAGTTATGATTAGCCACTTACTTTACTCTTCATACCCCAAGCATCTCCTATCCTGACTTGATCAGTATCTAAATCTACATACAACACATAACCACATACCATGCGCACATAAACCGGTTAACATTACGAAAATACCTGATGGCACGTAGCTACTCAGATTGGTATCCCATTCCCATTCCATCCCATTTTCAGTTTAAGTTAAGGTTTATTTTGAAAATTTACACATTTCACTTAAACTTTGGCTCTGATACCAACTTGTAAGGCCCCGTTCCCGGGACACTTACAGCTGGTGATTCATCGCAAGAAAAATATATACGTTACATTTATTCATCAAAACATTGCAGCAGAAAACATAAAATAAATGGCATTTCACTTGTTCATAAAAACTTTTGCAAAATAATGCATCGTTTGTCAGTTACAAAATTTCATTATTGTATTACATCACAAAAGCTTTAATTAAATAGATGCCATCCAAAAGAGCTAAGTAGCTGCCTCGTGCCATCCTCAGCAATGTTTACCTGCCAATTGAAAACGTATAAAAGTCAGCGTTGCTGAGTGAGTTCTAGCTTAATAATAAAACATGCATAAATCATTATTTATTTCGTTACAGAGTCCGTACTATACGTTTCGTTCGTCCGTGATCACACATCATACGTACATACAGATAACATCATTATTATCTTTCATTACGTTCGTTAACCATCATTCATTCATTACATCTTGTGACATGTACATTGCCCCGAATATTGTGCACGAAGCTAGTTACTGGGCTGAGGTCTATCATAGACCCCGAACATTGTGCACGAAGCTGACTCCAGTACCGAGGCAAGTACATTCACCGTTCATCTTTTTATTTTATTCTGGATCAATGCCATAGGCTATACCCTGAACATTGTGCATGAAGCTGGTTACTGGGCCTGAGGTCTTTTATAGACCCCGAACATTATGCACGAAGCTGACTCCAGTACCTGAGGCAAGGCAAGGATCCCATACATATGGTCAATCACAATGATTGGACCCCAGTGTGCATCCTTCTGGGGTAGCTAACCCGCACACAGTTGAGCTAACACCCTTCATTGGGTGTGAACCTCCATGAATTTGCTTGCAAGACTTTTTACGTCCGTTCATTCGTTAATGCATTCATTCATTCATCATGTTCCTCTTTCATTATCTTTCACTTTACGTTACATAATACTTTCGGTTCATTCATTAACATAACACGTAAAGCCATGGAAAGATAAACATTCATCATCATAGAAACATAACATAACATATCATACATACATCATCACAGGGGATCATACATACATAACATACATCATGAATAATCATGCAACATCATCATCATCATCATTCATAACATGCCCATCATACTATTTATGACCTCAAAAGTCAACTTATAGTCCCCCGGGAATTTTCCAAGTCAAAACCTACTTTACACATTTTCCCCAGAAATCAGAAAAATATTCTAAGTCCTAGGCGGATGGGCACTATGCAGGTGCATGGACACTATTCAGGCGCATGGGGAACACTTAGGCGCAAGGGCCACTTTGGCGCATGGGCCACTTTCAGGCGCATGGGGACTTCTGGACGTCTGAACACTTAGTAAATTCCAGCCCAACCTAGGTGCATGGATATTATTCGGACACATGAACACTTAGGTGCATGGGCCACTTGGGCGCATAGGCACTATTGGGGCGGATGGCCCTACCCTTAGTCATCCGACTAACATTTCTTGGCGCATGGGCCACTATTCAGGCGCATGAGCAGAACTTAAACATTTCTAAGGCAAATTTTTGGGCGCATGAGTTACTGTTTAGGCGCTTGACTTACACTTAATTCCTTCTAAAGCACTTTCAGACGTATGAACACTTATCTAGGCGCATGAGCATTCTGTAAACATGTTTCTAGGATATTTTCCATCCTAATCATCGAACCAATCTGTTCTAAGCATAATGTGGCTATTCTAAATATGAATAACCTATAAACATTCAAGAATCAACGTCCAACACACACAATACACACGGGTATTCATACATAAACTTGTAAAAAATCGTTTTAATACGTTTTCAGCCCCAAAGGTAGTTTAAAACATGTAAAAACCAGGGTCTAGAACTCACCTGGTGCAACTTGGGTGTTCTTCCTTTCAACCCGCTTACAAAGTGTTCAAACACCTAGAAACTACACCAAAAACACACACCCGAGCACAAACACAACCCATAAGCATACAAGCACAAAACCGGGACAAAACCCGTCATAACATATAAAAACCACGAATTCTTACCTTGAATTCGTTCACTTCTTCTTCTTCTGCAAACCGAGATTTTCCCCTGCTCTCTCTAAAAAAACGAAGAAGATGTTGATGTGAAGTGAGGGTGGGCGGCCATGCCCACCTTTACACCAACTTTATCAAAATTTTTTCCTTTTGGACACTTTTAGTCCCTCCACTTGGACTAATAGCTTTTCTTTCTTTTATTCTTTATTTCTTGCCTTTTAGAAAAATAACCGGGTGTTACAGATTATAATGATTAGGCATTGTTGATCATTGCTTGATGTAGTTATGAGCTTCAAATGGTATAATTGTGATGAATTCAAGAATACATTGAGTGGTTGATAGATGTTGGAATGTACTTTCCCAAAAGGGAAACTTTATTTGCATAATGTTTGAAAGATGATAGTTTGAACATGTTTGGGATATTAGGTACATGTTAGTATGTTCATGGATGAATTCTAATGTGGTAGAACATGTTAATTTAGTTGTATGGGATGTTTGGATAATCATGGATGATGTTTGGACTTTGGTGATCATGTATGATGTTGATGTAGGTTAGTAGTTAAGACATCATGTTTAGGACTAGAAACTGATTGTTGTGGTGTATGTTGAATGCAATGCACATGGTTAATGAATATGATTGTGATCATCATACATAGGTGCGAATCTGAGGCCCCTACTTAGTAGGATTTGCAGGGTTTAGGATGTGAAGTCATGAGTGGCTTCACATGGCATGTGGTGCATGATTTGATCTTTGTGTGGCGTGTTAGTTATGTTATAACTAGTGGACATGTTAATGTTCTAGATTCGCATGACTTGTATGATATGTAGTTGTCTGAAGATCTAAGTGATACACCTGGATAATGTAGCATACATATGATCCATTTGAATGTTAACCATGTATGATATATGTGTATGATTGCTTGAATGGTTTACAACACATAAAGTCACCAACGGTTAAACGGGTCAACTGAGTCAAACGTGTCTGTTTTCTGAAACCTTGAGTCCTTGGTTGTAGTGTACTTAGGGTTTCACATGTTCTCTGTTTGCACGTACTCATGTACTTATATGATCTAGGTAACCTCTGAAGGTTGTTTGTTCACTCTGTCTGTCAAGTAAAACTATCTTTTACGCATATCAGGTGAGTTCATGCCCCACTCTTTACTTAATCTCTTTTGGGGGAGATAGCATACTGGTAAACTACAAACGCTTTATATATTCAAGTTGTGTATAATATTAATATAGTGTTGATATCATGGAAAAGTCCTCACATTTTCGAATTTTTAATATGAATAGCGGGAAAATTTAGGTAGTACTACTGGGTCTGAAGAGCCCCACCTGTATGACTCGAGGTCAACCGGGTGCAATTTGTCCTATTGAACATTGTCACGACCTGTTATGTCGTGACAGGAGGCAACAACATAACACAGTCAGCTTCAATTGTGAAATCACTATGAGTTAATATTTACTATTAATGGACTAGCTATCTGTTACAATACACTACTTTTATATCCCTACTATTAAACTGCTTATGTTTGAACATCAACTCTTGAACTCACCAACCATTGTGTTGACATTTTTGTATGCTATTCTCAGGTCGTTAACTTGCTTGCCTTAGGAGCACTACATGGATTCACCTTGCATTCTATGACTTGGTCTTCAAGACATCTTTATTGTTTTTAATGGTTAATGTTTACTCATTTGGGTTGGCGCATGTTTTTCCATAGTATACATTTTTTATTCTTTGGGTTGTTTTACAAAACGCTTCCGCATGGTTTCAAGTTTATACTTTGGTTGATTTTATTTTAATTATGGCATATAGAGTCGTTCTAAGTAACTATTGACTATGATCCTGGTTTGTTCACACGCCTCGTGGTAAAACTCCGCACGTGGATTTTGAGGGTGTGACATTGGATACCTGAAAAAGCATATTCAAAATAATCAACAAAGAGTTGGTGAGATCATAGGTTTGATATCTTAACAAAACATATATATTAATGCAACATAATTACAACTAAACCTGCTTATAAAACAGATGATTTATAACTGTTATAATATAAATCACAAATCAGATAATATAGCATCAGAACACTTATCATGTTATTTCCTAAGTAGCACTACCTATATTATCAGTCAGTTTCACATCCGAATTAATGGTCGTTTCATAATGACAATAAAACACAAAATCTATACATACGCATCAATCTCAAAACAGCATGTTTTTCCCCCAAAAAACTTTATAAATACTATAATGGGGCTATGAGTCTCACCTTTTACTCCGGTAGATTTTCCTATAAAACTATTTATGAACAATTAATATTTCCTTAAAATTTCAGCATTTCGGATATAAAATATCAATACATCAGCTATACACATTTTTATGTCACGAAACATTTAGAGTAGTTGTATAAAAACCTAATAAATTATGTCAAAAGTTCATAGGTTAACTATTTACAAATTATTTTGTAGAAATTTTATGATATCTGGATAATTCAGCAAAAATATTCACGGTTCTCTAAAATTTAGCAAAATTTTCTAGTATATATACAAACATATATATATATATACATATATATATATACAGTCCCATAATTTTCTGATGTGCTAAATCATTATAGAACTATTTTAAATAATTTTTAACATTCTGACAATATTGGTTAACAATATGCTTAATCTAATAATTTTTCCGGTCTCTAGAATGGAAGGTTTCATCAGGTCTCTAGATTCAAGAATGTGGGAGTCTGTTAAGAATGGACCTTACATACCAAGCACCCCTTCTGCTACTAGTGGTGGTATGATCCCCAAGGCTATGACTAAATTCTTTCAACATGGGGATAATGTGACATCCGGTAATATTTCGTTACGAAACTCCGTTAGTTCCGTTAAGTCTTGCATACAGTGTCGTGAGCACACACTAGTTGTCGTTGAATGTTTGTGACTTAATAATAATAATCTATGATAAACAATGATAATCTAATTAATAAGGTTGATTATTAGTTGTGATTATGTGGTTTTGATTTTATAGAATTTTAAATGTTTGTTTTATAAATTTTACGTGATAACGCAACAACGTGTAATATATATTTTGTGTGTTGTGTGACTTGTTGTAAATGTTTAGGATTATTATTAATGGTTAATAATACTTGTGTTTAGTTGTTAAAAACTATTTAAAAAGTATTGGAAAGATTTGTTTTTATAAAATATAATTAAATGGGTTATTTTATAAATACCTTTTTAACCAAATATTACCATAATTAACCCAACCCTAGCCCCCAAACCCCCATTCGGCCGCAACCCTTCTCCCCACCCTCCAACATTGCGAAATTGATCCAAGAACACATACACAAGTCGAATTCCAAGTGGTTTCAAGTATTACAAGTTGATATCAAGTGATAATAATCATCTAAACACATCTAAAGGTTAGTTTTGATTAGTTGTTCGTGTTGGTTGTTCTTGATGAACCCTAATTACGAAATTGATGATTATTATATAAAATTGATGATTGTATGATGATTATATGATGTTAGTTAGGTTGTATGAATGCTAGATTATGTGATTGTGTAAGAAATCTAGGTTTGATCATCTAGTTCATACATTGCCATAAGAGGAAACTTTTTGTTCTTGGAATTCATGATTTGATGATGCTAAGATGTTAGATGTAATGCTTAGATGTTAGTTTAATTGGATTGTACAAGAAAATCCATGAAATTGTGATATTGATCATTACTTACTAAAAGTAGAAACTTTTGTGTATGATGTTGAGAATTTGGATGTTTTGGAGGTGATTAGCATGTTAGAATGAATGCTATAAACTTGATTAGGTATATAATTATTGAAATAATGGTTGAAATGGATGCTAGACCACTTTTGGGTATTACTTTCCCAAAAGGGAAACTTTGTTTTTGTAGAACTTTGGATGTGATGATTTGGGCATGCTTATTATGTTAGGATCATCTTAGAGTGATTGTGGATGATGTTTGTTGTGTTAGAAGGTGTAATTGAGTTGTATGGATGCTTGGTTGATCATGTATGAAGTATAGATTTTGATGATTATACAAGATGATGAATTATGGTTAGTGATTAGGAGACCATGATTGGGTTTGAAATTTGGTTGTCACTATATATTCTAGTAATGTGGTTATGATTGTCTTACAAGCATGCAAATCCGAGGCCCCTACTTAGTAGGATTGGCAGGGTTTAGGATGTGAGGTCGTGAGTGACTTCACATGGCATGTAGTGCATGATTAGACTTCACGTATCAGTTGTTTGATGTGATGTAATTATAATTTTTGAGCATGATGATTATTTGAGATTTGCATGAGTGTATGATGATCTAATGTGGTATTATGACCTAGGTAGAACTTGGGTTAAATGATGTGATGCATGTAGATAACTTACATGATATTCATGTATGATAAGTTGAATTGCATGATAAAACAATATTCCAACTAATATGTCACCAACGGGTCAAACGGGTCAACTAGGTTAACCTAGAGTTGTTAAGTTTTATATGTACACGTACTTATGTACTTGTGTGTTCTAGGTAACCTTTGAAGGGTTGTCTTTGCATCTATAACGAGTCTCTTTATTCGTTATAATTATACACCAGGTGAGTTCATGCCCCTCTATTTTATAAGCCTTCTTCTGGGGGAGGTAGCATACTTGTACTCAAATGCTATTTTATCATTATAAGTTGTGTATGTATTAACATAGTGCTTAATACCTTGAAAACTCCTCACACTTTCGGATCATTAATAATGATAACTAGCGGAATTCTTGGGTAGTATTACTAGGTGTGACCAGCCCCACCTGTGCGACTCAAAGTCAAACGGGTGCAATATTGTCCAACACAAAACATCGTCACGACCTGGTAAGTCGTGACGGGAGGCAACAACGCAACACAGTCAGCTTCGATCGCGAATTACTATGTTTATTACTTGTGAATATAGACTAGCTATCTATTTCAATGCACTTCTTATGCTATACAATTGATAAAATTTATGTTAAACACAAACTCTTGAACTTACCAACCATTGTGTTGATATTTTTAGTATGCTATTCTCAGGTCGTTAACTCAGCTTGCCATTAGGAACACAACACAGGTCCAACATGCATCCTATGGTTTTATTTCATAGACATATTTGTTTATCTTTTATATATGGGTTTTAATCACTGGGATGGCGCGTGTTTTGCCATATTGTGCATTCATTTAATTTGGGTTTGTCTTATTTACAAAACGCTTCCGCATGGTTCTAGACATTTAAACTTTGGTTAGTTTGTTTTAAATGTGGCATATAGTGTCGTTTTGAGTAACTAGTGACTGTGATCCCGATTTGTTCACACGCCTTACTGTAAAAACTCTGCATGTGGATTTTGAGGGTGTGATAGATTGGTATCAGAGCCATTGGTTATAGGGAACTAGGTTGCATACACACTAGTCTATAATCGCACACAGTTAGTAAGTTACTCCTGACTTATCCTTTTACTATATACTCATTGGCATATACATCACATGCACTGCAGCATGGCGTCATCATCCCGGGTTTTAGGAAAAAGGCGTGCTCATTCTGAGTCCCCTCCACCTGTATCTCACCGAGTGTATGACTGGCCGCGACATCCTTACCCCTGTGGCGAGATAGACTGGGATTAACAGTTTATGCCACCTGTGCGCAATCCCCCACTAGATTGGAGTTATTACCCGGCTTGTATAGATCGCATGATTCGTAGAGAGCGTGTTCCGAAGCTGGCCACTGTTAGACCTAGGACTAGGTCAGCAACTACTTCTGCAACACCCACTCTCCCATCTCTAGATGTAACCCTTGAGCAGGTCGTGGCGGCATTGACCACGACACTTGAGACTGAGCATCAACGAGTTGGAGTGCTCACTGATGAGAACTCCACACTAAAGGATGATATGCGTCGATTATGGCCAAAGATGGCCATAATTGAGGAGCTGGTGTTGATGTTTATCAAAGGATTCGTAGAGAGCGTTTGTGCCACCTGTGCGCAGTCCCCCACTATATTGGAGTTATTACCCGGCTTGTATAGATCGCATGATTCATAGAGAGCGTGTTCCGAAGCTGGCCACTGTTAAACCTAGGACTAGGTCAACAACTAATTCTGCAGCACCCACTCTCCCATCTCTAGATGTAACCCTTGAGCAGGTCGTGGCGGCATTGACCGCGACACTTGAGACTAAGAATCAACGAGTTGGAGTGCTCACTGATGAGAACTCCACACTAAAGGATGATATGCGTCGATTGTGGCTAAAGATGGCCATAATTGAGGAGCGGGTGTTGATGTCTATCAAAGGAAATTTCAAGATGGCTGGTAGAGTGATTGTCACACCAGGACCAACGGCGGAATCATCGAGGCGGACGAATATGAAACGATTGTTCACAGCACATGGAACTAAATAAGTTGTAATAATATTAAATATTATTTTTATTTGATATTATAAGAGAATTAAAGTAAATACAACACAAATAAGATATACATAACAACATAAGACTTTCAATTAACTAAGTCCAAGTCCTATATGAGCACGAAGAGATCTTCAATTAGTAAACCTGAAACATGTTAAAAATAAAGAGTTAACTTTGAAAGTTGGTGAGATTCCATAGTTTTCCATACATAAGTATATAAAAGATGACAATTCATGTTATAGATTAGTGAACAAAGTAACTAGGGATGTAAGACAGATGCACAATCAAACCTTGACAGTTACCAGTTTCCACGTTTACAAGTTTATACGATTAACTAAGTGTACTTGGATTAACCAAGCAGGCTTGTCAGGCCCATAGATCTATGACGTCGCCAGGCTAGCAATAGTAAATGATTGTACATATAATCGTCAATACATGGTAATTACTAAGATCAACTAACCACAACATACAAGTGAATTGCCATAAGTTTACAAGAATCAAATGTTTTACAAGTGCAATGGTTATAATGTAACATGTTTCACCCCAAAGTGTAAAAATAAGAAAAAGGGGTATAGAAATACTCAAATGGAAAACTCAAGTATAGTGATGGTTGTAGAGTACATAAGAAAACTTGAATTTCAAGAGTCAAAGGTGATGTCCCAAATGATAAAACGAACAATAAGTTGAGCTTGGAATTCATTACGAGAAATTAGGACGTTTAGAGAATGCTAAAAATCGAAAGGTAGATTGAAAAAGGATTATTGCATCATTTTTAGATTTTGAACAGAATGTTTGGTATGTGTTTGAATAGGTTTTAAAAATAGAAAACGGTTTCATAAAATTATAAAATTTATACTTGACTAGTACAAAGTCTCCCGGACAACTTTCATTCAGAAACAATTTTATGAAAAGATCTTTAAATAGGTCAAACAAGCAGCACAAGACAGAAGGTGCTGAAATGCACACTTATCTTGTGAAGGCTATTGTTGAGTCGTTCGATTGATTTTGAAGACGTATAAACTTTCGTTGAAAAGTTAATTCAATGAAATTAACATTGGAGTCTGGGTTTACTCAAATTTAGTTTGTTATTATCAAATTATGGTCGGTTGAAGTCAGATTATATTCTGCTAGAATTGTAGTAAGGCACTTATATGCACTTTTAAAATCCTTAAAACATGAAATGGTTTTGAACAATTTATTATGTCAATATATGGTTTATTAGTATTCATTTGAGTTATAAAAAATATTCTAAGACTTTGGCATAGCCGTCATTTAGAACAATAATCTTGTGGAATAACCGAATGCGGCGGCATAGCCGTCCATATGCAAACGACATTCTTTGATTATGTTAGTGTGTTGTTAGATTGATTTAGGAATGTTAGTGATTGTTATAAGGTTAGTGATTATTAAAATGTTAATGATCAAATGATAATGATTAAAATAAAAAGAGATTTGATAAAAGAAAAAATAATGGTAAGAACATAAAGTCATGAAAACAATTGGATGTTAGAATGATTGAAATGTATAATATAAAAGCAATAAAAGATTACCTTAGTATTAAGAATTCTTAAAATTTCGTGTAAAATAAAATTTTTCAAATTGATCATAACCAATATATGAAAGAAAGATATGAGAGTGAGAGTTTTAGTGGATGAGCAATGAAAAGTGAGGCATAAGACTTGCTTTTATAGTTGAGGTTAGGAGTAGGTTATGAATGATGTTAATGGTGAGTTATAGGTCTTTAAAAGGGGGTTATGATTTTGAAATAAATACAATATTAATAAAAAAATAGATAAAAGAATAATTACAATTTAAACTTTTAATTTATTAAAACCTTAATTTAATTTAATTAACTTATTTTCTTATAAAATCGTTATAACTTTTATAAGATCTGTAACTTTTAAGTTTATTAAAATTTATTTTATAACTTTATTAGTTTTAATAAGTCTTTTCCATTTAGTTATTTATTATAAAATGATAAATAAAGATTTATATTTTTATATAAAAGATTTATTTATAAAATAAATAAATTATTATTCTTTGTTTAAATGATAAAATGAATAAAACAATTTTCAATATGCTTAATTGCACATTGAACGCATTTGATTCAATAAAATAAATAATAAAAATTTAAATATTAAAATTTTCATCGTATGAAAGTTTAAAGTGAGTTCGGGTTTGGTTCATAATTTTGAAATTCGACGGGTTACAGTCTCCTCTACTTAAGAAATTTCGTCCCGAAATTTAATCTCGAGAAGACTAATTCGAGGATATTAGGAGACTTGGATTTCATTCACGTTCGCAAGTGAACTCTTGGGAGCGTTTAAATTCAATATGTTTAATTATGATGTTTTGCTATGCTTAAGTTTGTTTAATTTCGTAATTCATGATTTCATGTCTTCATGGCAAAAGGGTGCAAGATTATTAATTTAGAAGTTGACAGGATCGGTGATCTCAAGTTTGATGGATTAGAGTGTAACGCAGCGGAATAAGAATAAGAATTAGACAAATTATAGCAAGAATTTGATATTCGTATGCATTAAGAACAAATACGGTTGTAACGAGAGAATATATTTCTGTGAAAAGGAATGTTTCAATAATATCAAATGTTTCTGCTCAATCATTCACCGATTACAATTAGGTTGACACTCCTTATATAGAGTGCAATCACTGCTGATATCACGGGATAGTGACATCTGGCAGATTTATTACAAAAATAACTAAAATTTAACAAACTACTGAAATGTTCACAACTACTGAGAACATATCAGAGTGCTAAGTATAAAACATAAAACTACTGATACGAAACTACTGAAACTACAACGACTGAAGAACAAGCTCTTCAGTCGTTTTACAAAACTACTGAAAAGAAAAACATAAAACTACTGAAAGAAAACCGTCACAACTACTGAAGAAGACCTCTTCAGCTGTTGTGACAACGACTGATACTTGGTCTTCAGCACTTGTCTTCAGACTTTGTCTTCAGCACTTGTGTCTTCAGACTTTGTCTTCAGCACTTGTGTCCTCAGACTTTGTCTTCAGCACTGGTGTCTTCAGACTTTGTCTTTAGCACTTGTGTCCTCAGACTTTGTCTTCAGCACTGGTGTCTTCAGACTTTGTCTTTAGCACTTTGTCTTCAGACTTTGTCTTCAGCACTTGTGTCTTCAGACTTTGTCTTCGACACTTGTGTCTTCAGACTTTGTCTTCAGCACTTGTGTCTTCAGACTTTGTCTTCAGCACTTGTGTCTTCAGACTTTGTCTTCAGCACTTGTGTCTTCAGACTTTGTCTTCAGCTGTTGTGGACTTTAGTTGTTGTTGTAACGTCTGTGGGACTTAAGGTTTTTCTGATCCGGCTCATTGGTTCTTTTGGTCCAACAAACTCCCCCTGAACCAATGCAGCCAAAACCTTAACTTTATTGAGGTCCCACTTATTGTTGGCGATAAGATTGGTCTTTTTCCTTCTTGATCAGCTAAGAAGATGACCCAATTAAGCACTGTCCTGGGAATAGATTTCTGAAATTTGGTTGGCATAGTATGGATAAGAGCCCTGACTTTGGGGAACCGGACACAGGGCTGTGGTCCTATCCATGAAATCTACTTCCCATGTATAAGCCTGTAGGATTCTATGGTGTATGCTCTGAGAAACATAAGTTGTTCTTCCATGGTAAGATTTTCAGCTCCACCATCAAACAGTCCTTCACGCCCATACAGCTCTGAAATGTACTTAGCCTGTTTGCCATTTTTGAGCTCAACTGTTGTAATCTGTCTGTATGCAAACTCATCTGGGTGAGTACCTTCAAGTAACAGACTGAGCTCATTTTGTTTGAAGTTCTCAAGCCTCTTGTAGACTAACCCCTTTTTAATTACTCTATTCTCTAACATCTTTTGCGGTGGCTGTTTAGTTTCATAGGCCTTCTTGAAATCTTCTACAATTTCCTAGGGTGATACTACAAGGACCATTGTGATCTCTTCATCTACGATCCTTTTTACTTGGCCCTTGTATCTCGAAGGAATGTCTTTCTTCACAATTCTGTGAGCCACCCTAGGATCAGGCCATATTCTCACATTTTCCTTTTGATATTGAAATGTGTTAGCAAGGGTGTACAATCTCAGAGCTTCTTTCTTCATACTGATTATTGATGAAGAAGCAACATAAGTTTTGTCTATGCTTTTCAGCATCTCATCATCATCAAGCTTTTGCTGCTGTTCTTCTTCTATCTTTACTCTCACAGCTTCCATCTGTGAGGTGGGAGTGATGGGCATAGGTTTAGCTTTAGGCAAAGTTAGGACTGCGGAAAGAGGCAGCCTATCTTCTTCCTCATCATCCTCTTCTTCTTCTTCTTCTAGCCTCAACACCTTTCTCTTCTTCTTCTTGGGTGCATCATCGGCTGTTGGTTTTGAGGGTGAAGGAATTGGTTTAGTGGGTTGTGGTAGTGGTGATTTTGAAGTGGGAGGTTTTGCAGGTTGTTCTAGCATTCTTGTAGTGAGTGAGGCTTTTGAGTGTTTTGCTAGTTCCTTTCTGTTTCCAGCACCTGCCTCATTTAGTGCTTCAATCACCAATCCCTTAGTGTATGCTTCAGACGAACAAATCTTGGTGGTTATTGCCAAGATACTGTCCCTAGTCCATGACTTAATCTCGATCAATGATCTCCCAAGGTACTTTGCAATGAATCTGATCATGATCTCTAGTCTTTCTCTTTCTAATGCATCATAACTTGCCCATCTTGATTTAATTTCTTCAACTTCAAGTCTCCTAATCTCTGAGTCAAGCTATGCAGTATCGAACCCTTGTCTATACAGTTGATCAATAATGGAGTCCATTGATTTACTGTGTGTAGCATCCGCCATTTTGATCATCTCATCGAGTTTGAGTTCTTTTTCTTTTCCTTCAACCTTCCTCTTCTTATATGTGACATGAAAGTCTTTGTGACTTTCACCCACTTGATCAATGTCGGCTCCCTTCACAAACTCCTCTTCCTTCTCAGTCTCCTTTTCTTTCTTCCCCTCTATGCTCTTCCTCTTTGCTTTCACTGACTGACTCTCCCCCTTTTTGGTTGCATTGGTTGCAAGGGTTTGAGTAGCAGAAAGCCTTGTGCTCACAATCTCCTCCACCAGGGGTTGTATGATTGAGGGAAGCCTCTCATCCATGGTTTTGATCAAAATGTCTGTGATTATTGGGGTGATGAGAGGTAGGGATTGCTGAAAGATAGCAGCTGTTTGCTCAGAGGGGTTCTATCCCTGAGAAGCAGTGCCAGAAATAGAAGCTGGTGGCTCGGAAGTTTTGAGTGGCTGAGTGTGTGGGAGACCTTCAGGTGAAGGTGCCATCTGTGGTTTTTGTTGGTGGCAGATGGACTTGCTTTTTGAGAGAATTGGTCAAGTAGTCTTTGTAGTCTACTGACTTCTTCCTCAAGAATTGTGTTCTGGGCCAGAACATCATAAAAGAAGCCCAGGTCATCATCAGCAGATGCTGAATCACCTGACCTCCTGCTTGTATCAGGATATACATGCACTGGGTGTAGACCAGTTTTAGCATGTGCCTTTTTTCTTGGAACTAGGGACTTCCAGCCTCAGGACGATGTCCTTCATCAGCTGTTGCCTCTGGTGAGGTCTTAGCTATGTTACCAGCCTCAGTCTGATCATGTTGCTGATTCAGAAGAGGTGGCAGCCTCACCAGATGTTCTGGTCTCCATATCCACACAGGAGATAGAACAGTAAACCCTTGTGTTGTGGGCTGTCAGAAGCATGTTGATCCTCTTCCTCAATTGCTGTGGTTTTCCCCTTTGTTGGTGTTTGTTGGGGAGGAGGAGAGGCATGTAGCTGAGTCAGCACGTTTGCAATAATGAGAGTAGGACTTTGTGGGGCGGTTGCAGTGGGAGATGGGGTAAAAGCAGTATGCACCTGGGGAGAATGGTGCTCTTCAATAGTAATCTCCTCAAATGAGGAAGATCCCAGATTAGTGGGTACCCCTTCTTTGGTTGCTGCAGGCTCCTTTTGAGAGGAATCCTGAGCGGCTGTGGCTGGTGAAGTCCTTGTATCTACTAGGGGGTTATAACCAGTGGATATAGCCTGTGTTTGTGTTGCAGGGGCATCCTCAGGGGACTCATTTCCCTGAGTAGCCTTTTTTGACTTCTTTTTAGTGGGTTTGGTGGGGATTTTGGATTTGGAGGTGGTGGCTGTGGGTTCCAGCTGAGTGGGTTTGCGCAGCTTGGCAGCCATTTTTAGTGATTGGTCAGAGTTGTGCCGGGAGTATACTTCAGGCAATACAGCCGTAGCAGGGACTCCCAGGCTAACAAGTCCCTCAGCTTGAAGCTGGTTTTCAATTATGGCCATTATGAACCGAGGATATAATATCCAACGGTTAGCAAGTTGTTTTTGGGCCATATCCTTGAGCTCTAAAAATAGTATTTCAGAAAAATTTAAAGGTTGTTGCTCAAGGATGGAGTACATTACCTGTTGCCACCTTGTGGACATTTGATCCCATGATGAAGTCTTGGGGGCAAGGCAGACATTTACTATGTGAAAGATGAGACGTTCGGCATCCTGTAAATGATTCTTCAATATGGTAGATGCACTCAGGTTACCCTGGTATCCATGGTGGGCAAATGATTGATCTATTGTGCCCTTTGGATAACCAGTTGGGAAAGTGGCATCATCCAGATTGAGGGTTTGGCGAAGAGTGTCTGGAGTAATGACACTTTTTGATGATGGACAAACGATTGAAGAGACTCTGTGTCATTCTCCTCAGAGACAAGAGTGACGTTTGTCCAGAATTGGTTAAGAGATTCGGCATATATGGTGGGATTTAACAGAAAAGCCGTTTTGTAAGGTGACTGAACCATTAAATCAATGGCGTTGTGAAACTTGGTCCAGTATGGCGATTTTGTGAGATGTGCGACATAGTTGTGTCGTGGTTTTAGTTGCATGGTCGTCATTGGTGAAGAGAGGTTACAGAGTTTTTGAACGTTAGGTTGAGAAGAGAAGAAAGTAAAAACTCTGAAGGTGGGATAAGGTATTTAAAGGATAGGGTTAGAAAACGACTGAAGGTTTTGGTGTTAGTCATCAGTTCTTGAAACTACTGATGACGTGGTATTAACTTTCAGAGGTTTGAAATGACTGACCGTATTGGTGTGATCAGCAGTTGTTATAAAACAACTGAAGACTTGGTTTTTTTACCGTCAGACGTTGAAACAGCTGAAGTCTTTGATTTAGTCATGAGTAGTTATAAAACTACTCAAGACAGTTTTGACTTCAGGTAGTGAAACAACTGAGGACTTGGTATTAGTCATCAGTAGTTGTGAAACTACTGAAGACATGGTTTTGCTTCAGTTGTTTAGAAAGAAACAGCAGTTGGGAAACTACTGAAGACAAAAAGGCTCATCAGTAGTTGTCGTCAATTCATTGCTTTTCAGCTGTTTCATACTGTCCTCAACACGTACTCATCAGACGTTTTCATCTGTTTTCAGATGTTTCATAGGACATCAGTACGTATTTGTATTTCTGACAACAGTAGTTGTAGCTACATCAGCTGTTGTAACTACATCAATTGTTTTATCAAATAAAGTACTTGAGTACTGAGAAGTTAAGCTCTAGTAGTTTAAAGAAAACTTCCGGAGGGAAAATAACTTCAATACTTATATATATGACAATAATAACTAATGATCATCAGTACTTGTGAGCTGAGATCATCAGTAGTTGTCACTTATTCTAGCTGCAGCATACCAAGCCTTAACACGAGGTTTTGGAAAGTTGTGCTATACAAGGGCTTAGTGAAAATGTCTGCAAGCTCATCAGCACTAGAACAAATTTTGGATCAATCAGACCTTTTTCAAAACAATCTCTAATAAAATGGTGTCTGATTTCAATATGTTTAGTCCTAGAGTGCTGGACAGGATTCTTGACAATACAAAGAGCTGAAGATTCCATTAACAATGGGGTCTTAGTCTCTGTTATGCCATAATCCAAATTGGTTTTGAAGCCAGAGTACCTGAGATGTACAGCTTGCAGCAGCAATGTACTCTGCTTCAGCAGTTGATGTAGCAACTGAGGTCTGCTTCTTACTCTGCCAAGAAATCAAGCAGTTGCCTAAGAATTGGCATCCTCCAGAAGTGGACTTTCTTGTCAACTTACACCCTACATAGTCACTGTCAGAAAAAGCAACTAATTTACCAGAATGTCTAGTAGAATACCATAAACCTAGAGATGGAGTGCCTTGCAGATATCTAAAGATCCTCTTGACTGTAATCAAATGAGACTCCTTAGGTGCAGCCTGAAATCTAGCACAAACACATGTAGCAAACATAATATCTGGTCTAGAAGCTGTTAAGTACATCAAGGACCCAATCATACATCTGTAAAGTGTTTCATCAACCACTTTACCTTTCTGATGTGTATCCAGTTGTGTGGTGTTGCACATGGGAGTAGAACAGGGCTTACACTTTTGTAAATCAAACTTTTCCGAAAGATCTTTTGTGTATTTGGACTGATGAATGAAAATTCCATCAGCCTTTTGTTTGATTTGCAAACCCAAAAAGAACTGTAATTCTCCCATGGCACTCATTTCAAACTTCTGTTGCATCAACTTTGTAAAGGCATCACATAACTGTGGATCAGAGGATGCAAAAATAATATCATCTACATAAATTTGAACAAGTAGATTATGCTGCCCAGCTTTCTTAATGAATAAAGTCTTATCTATGGCCTCTAGTGAAAATATTTTCCAGAAGAAAGTTTGATAATGTCTCATACCAGGCTCTAGAAGCTTGTTTCAACCCATAGAGAGCCTTATCAAGCTTATACACCCAATTAGGATGTTTGTTGTCCTCAAAACCTGGTGGTTGACATACATAAACCTCTTCTTTAATTTTCCCATACAAAATGCACTTTTGACGTTCATTAGAAAAACTTTAAGGTTGTGATAAGCAGCATAAGCTAAAAACAATCGAATTGCTTCCAATCTGGCTACAGGGGCAAAGGTTTCATTATAATCAATACCTTCCTCTTATGAAAACCCTTGTACACAACCAGTCTGGCCTTGTTCTTAACAATAAGCCCATTTTCATCAGTTTTGTTCCTAAACACCCATTAGTGCCTATTTCACACTTACCTGGAGGTAGAGGAACCAGTTCCCACACTTGTTGTTTCTTGAACTGAAGAAGCTCAAGCTGCATGGCTTCAACCCATCCATGTCCCTTAAAGCAATGTGATAGTTCTTTGGCTCTTGCTGACTAATGAAGAGAGCATAGAAGCAGAAATTAGACAGTTGACTTCTTGTTGAAACGCCAGCATTGATATCACCAATGATTTGAGACATAGGATGATTCTTCAGATCTTGGTACACAATAAGATCTGTGCAAGTGTTTGTAGCAGGCTCAGCAGCAACAGATGGTGATGGTGAAGCATTTCCTTGAAACCAATCAGTAGATGGTAATTCAAAGGAAGTTGAAGTTGTAGAAATCTCATCAACATTTGTTGTGGATTGTGCTACTGAAGCTACAGGAACATCAGGTCTAGCTGAATCAGGCAGTTGATCACTAAACTTAAAAGGTGATTACTGATATCATCATCTCATCATCAGTAACACCAGATGGATGACTAGCTATAGAAGATGATGGATTCATATGATCTGCAACGCAGCGTGGTTGATAAGGAACATATTGCAGAATGTCCAGATCAAACAACTCCACAGGGTTTTGTGGAATTGTATCCTTAGGGGATTCATTGAACTTCACATGCAAGGTTTCTTCAACTATCTTTGTCCGACAGTTGAATACTCTATAAGCCTTGCAATGGATGAATACCCAACAAAATACCCTGCATCCACTTAGAATCAAACTTTTGGAGTTGATCCTTTGTGTTCAGAATGTAACAGGGACACCCAAATGCTCTAAAGAATGAAATCAAAGGGGCTAAATGATGTAAAACTTCATAAGGTGTTTTCATCAACCTCTGATTTACTAAGGCTCTATTCTGTACATAGCAAGCTGTATTGACAGCTTCAGCCTAAAAGGTCAGTGGCAGACCAGAATCAACCAACATGGAGCTTGCAGCTTCAATGAGGTCCTGTTCTTCTCTCCACTACTCCATTTTTCTCTGGAGTTCTTGGGATGCTATACTGCCTCTTGATTCCCTTTGACAAGTAAAACTCATCAAGAGTGTGGTTTCTGAATTCAGTACCATTGTCACTCCTCACATACTTAACTGGTAGGGAATACTGCTTCTCAACGTGTAACACAAAGTTCATAATGGACTGAGCAGCCTCATCCTTTGAATGAAAGAAGAAGGTCCATACATATCTAGAGTAATCATCCACAATTACTAGACAGTATTTCTTCTTTGCCATACTCATTACCTTCACAGGACCAAAAAGATCCATGTGCGGTAGTTGTAAGCAGGCATTAGACTTGGATTCTTCTATGGTTGGGAATGAAACTTTATGTTGTTTCCCTTTTAAGCATGCAGTGCAGATTTCATCACAATTGAACTCCTTTATTGGAAAACCTCTCACTAAACTCTTGTGGATCAGCTGATTCATGTTTTTGAGATTAACATGACCCAGCCTTCTATGCCACAGTTTAGATTCTTGGAGAGAGGCCTTGGAGAACAAGCATGGATGGCCTCTTAACTCAATTTTCTTTGACAGATCCAAGGCATATACTCTTCCTATCCTGTTGGCCTTCAGGAGAGTATTATCATCCAGTACTTTGTCAATCAGGCTCAGAACCTTGGAAGACAGAATCCTACAGTTCTGGCTTGTGAAAAGAGCAACATGTCCTTTGTCACACATCTGACTGACACTCAACAGATTGTATTTGAGATTCTCCACATGGTTGACATCATCAAATCTAATATCTCCATTAGACACAAATCCCTTTCCAATGATGTAACCTTTAGCATCATTTCCAAATGAGACAAATCCCTTATTTCCCTGAGAGTAATCATGAAGAAGAGAGCTGCTCCCAGTCATGTGCATGGATCCTCCACTGTCCACATACCAGATGCTTCTTTGGCATGCTGAAGAACCCTGGAATTCCTCTCCAGTGGTTTTGTCACAGTGGCTTCAAGTTGGTTAACTCTCCCCAACAGATGCTGAACCATCATAACAAGCTGTGTCTAATTTGAAGCTTGAGCTTTCAGTTCATTGACACTCCAAAGCTTGTTTTTGATGAGTTCCTGTGACCCACCATTTCCTCCTTCTTAGATTTCATAGACTTAGTCTTATGTTTATCATGAGGAACAATATCAGCTGTCTTCTGATAAACCGTATCCTTCTTAGTGGATTTGGGTAAGGCCTTGGGTTTATCAGGTTGAGATGATTGTGGTACAAACTTGGTCTCAAACTCAGTTTTCATTTTATTTAATTCTAGTTTAATGAGCTCATCCCTTTGGAGCTTTAAACCCTTTTTGTACCAACATTCATCAGATAGATGATTGAATTTACCCCAAATTTCACATGGTTTATTCTTCATCTTGGACATCTTTACTGCTGAAGTGGAAACTACTGAAGGTGTGATCTTCAGTACTTTCCTCCTATCAGTACTAGGTACTAAAGGATTTGTAACAGCTGAAGACTGGTAATTCAACTGTTTTCCATCCGTCCTAATAGACTGTTTGATGGATTCCTCAGCAGTTGTTAGTCCTTATATTTCAACTGATTTGAAATGCTTTTCAGATGTTGGTCTCTTTCAGTACTTGGGGTACATTAAGGAACAACATCTGAAGTACTCAGCTTCATATGAGTCTCAGTAGTTAGACCATCAGTCAATTTATTTGTTGAGATCTTAACACTGGTTTCATTCTCTGATCTTAGATTATCATTGGAGAATGACTCACACGATAATGTGGTTTGGAGATTGCTTTCACTTTCAGACTTAACTATGGAGTTAGGAGTAAAGTCTGTTGGTGGAGCAGTATGGTTGTAACCAATTCCAAACTTCACATTTGAAGCAGTTTGCTTGCTAAGAAGCATTTCAAATCCCTTGCATGATGAGACCCAGCGTTCACACTCAACTTGGGTCACTGCAAGTTTTTCTTTGAGACTTCTGTGGTCTTCCAGAATAACCTCTAGCTTGGCCTTTTCATCATTCAATTGGCATTTAAGCTTATAAATCTCATCACTTTTACTGTTAAGAGCAGACTCATACTCAGCTTTTCTTTTGAAAATGGTTTTCTCAAACTCAAGTTTTTGATTTATTAATGCTAAATTTGCCTCTCTAATAGAGACAAAGGTAGCTATGCATGATTCAGAACATAACTTGGCTTTAGCCTCTGAAGATACCTGAGTTACCTGTGAAGATGATGCATTTGAACAGGAACCCTCAGTAGACTCCAGGGCCATGAGAGCAAGATTTCCAAAAGGGTGTTCACCACCATGTTGACTAGCACCAGCATAGTATTGCTCAGTGTGACCAGACAAGTTATCAGGTAAGCTACTCCAGTCAACGACTCCAGGTGTGAAGAAGCTGTGATGAGGTTGTGATTGAGATGGAGATGGTTGAGGTTCTGGTAGTGCATGAGATTGTGGTACTATAGGAGCTTGAACTTGATTTGACTGTGGCATATAATAGCAGGGATAAGGATATGGCATTTGACCCTGAGGAACAAAATATGCAGGAGATTGAGGGTGTGATGAATGACTAGAACCAGCAGAATGTTGCCCTTTGGATTGTGAATTGTTATTTGGAAAAGTCAAAAAGGGTGCAGAAGTGTTAGATCCAGTTGATCTACATTCTCTTGCAAAGTGTCCAAGCCTGTGGCATTTGTGACACTTCAACTTGCTCTTGTCAAAACCGACTTTGGTTTTGTCAGAGAGTCCAGAAATTTCCTGCCAGTTCTCTTGTAGAATTTCTGAGATCTGATATTGATCAAGGCCATTTGGCTCAAAATATCCATCTCTTCTAAATCATCATCAGCAATGCCCTTCAAATCATCCATGATAAAGCATAGATTGTCACTATTATTACCAGAATGACAATCAACACTCATAAAGGCATGATTATAATTGTTTGAGGTGAAATCAATATGCTCATCATAGTGGCATTCTGACCCTGCATACTCTGACTCATGACTTACCAAGGCAGTTTTTCCTGGTACAAAATCATCAGTGAGCTTTCCAGATGATGACAGTTTTCGTTTCTATTCTATCTCTCTCTCAAATGTGAGCAATTTCCCATGGAGTTGGGTGAGAGATAGTTTGTCCAAATTTGCACTGGAGCGTAGGACAATAGTATATGTGTCCCATCTCTCAGGCAGTGATCTGAGAAATCTGTTATTCATCTGGCTATTTGTGTACTCATGTTTGACCATTTTTAATTCAGAGATCAAACAAGAGAACCGCTCAAACTGTTGAGTCAGTGTCTCACCCTTCCTACGAGAGATGTCTCATATTGTTGGGCAAGGATTTCTCTATTATTTGCCAAGACCTCATCTGTTCCTCCAAATGTTCTTTCAAGGCATTCCAGAGGTCATGGGCAGTTTCATAATGCATTAGCCCAAAATAGATTTCATTGGGCAGTGCCATGGCCAGAATTCCATGGGCTTTTGCATCAATCTCAAACAATTTCTTATCCTCATCTGAGTATTGCTCCCTCCTCTTCAGAACCATTTGATTGGTTTCCGGGTTATTCACCATAGGCTTGTGTGGACCATGTACCACTGATGTCCAACAACCTGAGCTGTTAATAGATAGGTGATGGAGCATTCGTCGTTGCCATATGTATACTCACTCCTAACCAGCATTGGAGGCTTGGTTGAGGAACCAGTATTGTGAGGATCATTGGAAGGAGTAGTCATTTTAGGTCCAAATACAATTTAATTCAAGCTTTTAAAAGATTTTACACAGACCACAACAGACTCAATGAAAACTAAGAATAAATCTCAAGATGAATGACCAAAAACACAGAAAATTCAATCTCTATAACCGTTTCTTGCAAAAATGCTATTCAATCAAACTTGGATCTTGGATAGCAGTTTCAATGATCAATTATTAGATCGATCAATGATGAACCAGCTCTGATACCATTTGACAGGAGCAGTGATCTCAAGTTTGATGGATTAGAGTGTAACGCAGCAGAATAAGAACAAGAATTAGACAAATTATAGCAAGAATTTGATATTCGTATGCATTAAGAACAAATACGGTTGTAATGAGAGAATATATTTCTGTGAAAAGGAATGTTTCAATAATATCAAATGTTTCTGCTCAATCATTCACCGATTACATTAGGTTGACACCCTTATATAGAGTGCAATCACTGCTGATATCACGGGATAGTGACATCTGGCAGATTTATTACAAAAATAACTAAAACTTAACAAACTACTGAAATGTTCACAACTACTGAGAACATATTAGAGTGCTAAGTATAAAACATAAAACTACTAATACGAAACTACTGAAACTACAACGACTGAAGAACAAGCTCTTCAGTCGTTTTACAAAACTACTGAAAAGAAAAACATGAAACTACTGAAAGAAAACCGTCACAACTACTGAAGAAGACCTCTTCAGCTGTTGTGACAACGACTGATACTTGGTCTTCAGCACTTGTCTTCAGACTTTGTCTTCAGCACTTGTGTCTTCAGACTTTGTCTTCAGCACTTGTGTCTTCAGACTTTGTCTTCAGCACTTATGTCTTCAGACTTTGTCTTCAGCACTTGTCTTCAGCACTTGTGTCTTCAGACTTTGTCTTCAGCACTTGTGTCTTCAGACTTTGTCTTCAGCACTTGTGTCTTCAGACTTTGTCTTCAGCACTTGTGTCTTCAGACTTTGTCTTCAGCACTTGTGTCTTCAGACTTTGTCTTCAGCACTTGTGTCTTCAGACTTTGTCTTCAGCACTTGTGTCTTCAGACTTTGTCTTCAGCACTTGTGTCTTCAGACTTTGTCTTCAGCACCTGTGTCTTTAGACTTTGTCTTCAGCACCTGAGTCTTCAGACTTTGTCTTCAGCACTTGTGTCTTCAGACTTTGTCTTCAGCTGTTGTGGACTTCAACAGTTGTTGTGACGTCTGTGGGACTTAAGGATTTTCTGATCCGGCTCATTGGTTCTTTTGTCCAACAGAATTTCAATTGATAGGTTTTTACATGTCAAGCGGTTCAAGACAATTAGGAAGGTTTTGACACAACACCAAGTTTTAGATCAACACGAGACTCAGCTTAAGGAGCATGAGAAGTATATTCAGGACACTTTTGGATGGGATATGAATTCATAGGAGCTTCTCAAACAAATACTTTAACAGGGTTCTAGATGATTGATTCTTGTTTACTTATGTCATTGAGGTGTCAAAGTTGCATTAGTTAAATTTGATAAGTGAATCGCGTTTGTTAAGATTGGTCGTTCAGTTCAGAATAAGAGTAAACAGATATTGGTTGATTTGGATTTATATAAATACCTTGCCTAGACAGAACACCTCGAGATACAGGCATCACGCTCTTCCAGCATTACATGTTTCAAGTTATAGGACATAGACATTGACGAGACTTGAAAACACAAATAACGATTCAAAACTCATTTTGATGCCAGATGGTGGAGACAGTGATGGATCAGCTTTGTTCGATTGATTCTCTTTATTCTTATGACTTTGACTGCATAGCGTTTTTCTTAAACCTATGTGGGAAGGGTTGTTTCCACACAACTGAAAACTTAAATTTTGACATTGATTGAATATTTTGGGGGTACTTACAAATTATTTATGATATGTTATCATTTTGGTTATAAATGTTGTGGTAGTGACTGTACATTATTTCTTATTATTTACTATACTTCAATGGTATAATATGTTAGATGTTACTCATATAGTATTTGTGAATGTAAAGTGAAATATGGATGACAGAGGCAGAGGACGTGGACGTGGCCGAGGGTGTGACGGTGGATGTGGAGCCGGCAACGTGAACATGACCCCAGCTGAACTAGTCGTGTTAATAACCAACACGTGCAAGCAGAATTGAACACAGAGCCTGCATAGTTTGGAGGTAAATGGTGACATTGGTCATCATTTACAAGAATATTCCATTAGGTGATTAATTCTTTCGGTTTGATTCCTTTACCTTGACACGTGAATACAGCACCGCCTAGATGTACGTACAAAGCGTTAATGGACTGTAAGTCGCATACCTACAGTGGGGCCGAGGGAGCTGAAGGGCTTGTAAGATGGTTTGAGAAGACTAAGTCAGTTTTCGCCAAATGCAACTGCCCAGTGCCATATCAAGCGAGGTACACTACAGGAACACTAGAAGGTGTAGCACTCACATGGTAGAATGCGCAAGTGCATATTCTTGGCATGGCAATGGCAAATGCGTTGCCATGTGAGGAATTCAAGACGATGATGACCGAGGAATATTTCCCTCGTGATGAGTTCAAAAGCTGGAAGCTGAGTTCTGGCAATTGAAGATGGATGGATCCAACATCGAGGCCTACACTACTAGGTCACATGAGCTAGCTACACTTTGTCATAGCATGGTTAACCCACCAAGCCGATGGATCGAGCTATACTTGTGTGGTTTAGTTTCGAAGATTCAGAGTATGGTGACTGCTGCAAATTGCCCTACTATTGAACAGGTGATACGACTGGCTATCATCAACTTAGAGTCCGAGAAGAAGACATCTCTAAAACTACATTCCATACTCGTTATGCTCATTACGAGTTCTTGGTCATGCCTTTTGGGTTGACAAATGCACCGGCAGTGTTCATGAATCTCATGAACCGTGTGTGCAAACCCTACCTTGATTAGTTTGTTATTGTGTTTATTGTGACATATTGATTTATTCGAGGACCAAGGAGGGACATCAGGAACACCTATGTTTAATCTTGGAGCTACTTAGAAAGGAACAGTTGTACACCAAATTTTCTAAATGCAACTTCTGGATTTGTGAGGTGCAATTTTTGGGTCACATTGTCAACGAAAAGGGAATACATGTGGATCCTGTAAAGATTGAGGCGATAAGGAACTCGTCGATACCCAAGACGCCTAGTGAGATAAGGCAATTTCTTGGTCTGACAGGATACTATCGACGTTTCATTGAGGGATTTTCAAAGATCGCTCAACCTCCCACAGCTTTGACCTATAAAGGAACAACCTATAAATGGGGTGAGAGTCGGGAAGCTGCTTTTCAGTTGTTGAAGTAGAAACTTTGTAGTGCACCGATATTAGTGTTACCTGAAGGAAGTGAGGATTTTGTGGTTTACTGTGATACCTCTATCCAAGGACTTGGTTGTGTCCTGATGCAACGTGATAAAGTAATAGCTTCTGCCTCGTGACAACTGAAGGTGCATTAAAAGAACTACACTACTCATGACTTGGAGTTAGGAGCAGTGGTCTTTTCTTTGAAGATCTGGAGACACTACTTGTACGGTACCAAGTGCACAATTTACACCAATCACAAGAGTCTTCAGCATATCTTTAAGCAGAAAGAGCTTAACATGAGGAAACGACACTGGGTGGAATTATTAAACGATTATGACTGTGCCATAAAATACCACCCGGGAAAGGTGAATATAGTCACCGATGCCTTGAGTAGAAAGGAAACATCTAAACCTCGACGAGTGCGTGCCCTAAAATTGACGATTAGCACTCACTTGCCAGAGCAAATTAAGGCAGCCCAGACGGAAGCCTTGAAAGGTGAGAACGTTAAATTCAAATCTTTACGAGTGATGGATAAACAGATAGAAGTCAAATCCAATAGAATATGATATTTCATGGATAGACTTTGGGTACCTTTATATGGGAATCTAAGAGACTTGGTTATGAGTGAAGCACACAAGTCTAAGTACTCCATACATCCTAGTTCTGATAAGATGTATCATGACTTGAAGGCGCACTACTAGTGGCCTAACATGAAAGCAGATGTAGCTACATACGTGAGCAAATGCCTGACATGCTCAAAGGTTAAAGTGGAATACCAGAAACCATCTGGGTTATTGCAACAACCTGAAATTCCCTTGTGGAAGTGGGAACAAATCTCCATAGACTTTATTACTAAGTTGCCTAGAACATCTAGTGGTTCTGACACGATATGGGTAATCGTGGACCGACTCACTAAGTCAGCTCACTTCTTGGTGATCAAGGAGAGTGATAAAATGGACAGGCTAACTCGAATCTACTTGAAGGAAGTAGTGTCGAGGCATGGCATGCTGATCTCGATTATATCTTATCGTGATGCTCGTTTTACATCCCATTTCTGGCAGTTGTTACAGAAATCTTTGGGTACACATCTGGATATGAGCACTACCTACCATCCATAGACCGATGGTCAGAGTGAACGTACCATTCAAACTTTGGAGGACATGTTGCGTGCTTGTGTGATCGACTTTGGGAATAACTGGGAAGCTCATTTACCGTTGGTTGAGTTTTCTTACAATAATAGTTATCATACTAGCATCAAGGTAGCACCATTTGAGGCATTATATTTGCGAAAGTGGAGATCACTAGCTTTTGGGCGGAAGTTGGTGATAGTCAATTGATTGGTCCTGATTGGTACATGAGACCACAGAAAAGATAGTTCAGATACGGAACCGTATGGTTGCGGCGCGAGACAGACATAAGAGTTACGCAGACAAACGACGGAAACCTTTGGAGTTTCAACTCGGTGACAAGGTCTTGCTGAAAGTTTCACCATGGAAAGGCGTAATTCGGTTTGGTAAGAGAGGCAAGCTTAATCCAAGATATGTTGGACCATTTGAGATTTTGGAAAGAATAGGTCCGTTGGCATATCGACTAGACTTGCCTGAGTCACTGAATGGTGTTCACAAGGTATTTCACGTTTCAAATCTAAAGAAGTGCCTATCTGACGAGACACTAATTGTACCACTCGAGGAAGTACAAGTAGATGATCAATTACGCTTTGTGGAAGAGCTCGTTGAAGTAATGGATCATGAAGTCAAGACTCTTAAGTAAAGCAAGATACCTATAGTCAGAGTTCGTTGGAACTCAAAAAGTGGACTAGAATTCACGTGGGAACGCGAGGATCAGATGAAGCACAAGTATCCTCATCTGTTCGAAACGATGGCACCAACCGGAGAAGGTACCGAGTAAAATTTGCGACGAAATTTCTTTCCACATGGGGAAGATGTGGCAACTCACTCGATTTCATTATGTCAATGCAGTAAACCAGGGATGTAACACAACCATGTAACGCAATTTTCAGGACAAAAATTCATTCAACATGGGGATAATGTGACATCCGGTAATTTTCCGTTACAAAACATCGTTAGTTCCGTTAAGTCTTGCATACACGTGTCGTGAGCACACACTTGTTGTCGTTAAACATTGGTGACTTAATAATAATAATCTATGATAAACAATGATAATCTAATTAATAAGGTTGATTATTAGTTGTGATTATGTGGTTCATGATTTTATAGAATTTTAAATGTTTGTTTTATAAATTTTACGTGATAACGCGACAACGTGTAATATATATTTCGTGTGTTGTGTGACTTGTTGTAAATGTTTATGATTATTATTATTGGTTAATAATACTTGTGTTTAGTAATTAAAAACTATTTAAAAAGTATTGGAAATATTAGTTTTTATAAAATATATTTAACGGGTTATTTTGTAAATACCTTTTTAATCAAATATTACCATAATTAACCCAACCCTAGCCCCCAAACCCACCATTCGGCCGCAACCCTTCTCCCCACCCTCCAACATGGCGAAATTGATCCAAGAACACATACACAAGTCAAATTTCAAGTGGTTTCAAGTATTACAAGTTGATTTCAAGTGATTGTAATCATCTAAACATATCTAAAGGTTAGTTTTGATTAGTTGTTCATGTTGGTTGTTCTTGCTGAACCCTAATTACGAAATTGATGACGATTATATCAAATTGATTATTGTATGATGATTATACGATGTTAGTTAGGTTGTATGAATGCTAGATTATGTTGATTGTGCAAGAAATCTAGGGTTTGATCATCTAGTTCATACATTGCCATAAGAGGAAACTTTTTGTTCTTGGAATTCATGATTTGATGATTCTAAGATGTTTGATGTAATGCTTAGATGTTAGCTTAATTGGATTGTACAAGAAAATCCATGAAATTGTGATATTGATCATGACTTACTAAAAGTAGAAACTTTTGTGTATGATGTTGAGAATTTGGATGTTTTGGAGGTAATTAGCATGTTAGAATGAATGCTACAAACTTGATTAGGTATATAATTGTTGAAATCATGGTTGAATTGGATGCTAGACCACTTTGGGTATTACTTTCCCAAAAGGGAAACTTTGTTTTTGTAGAACTTTGGATGTGATGATTTGGGCATGCTTATTATGTTAGGATCATGTTAGAATGATTGTGGATGATGTTTGTTGTGTTAGAAGGTGTAATTGAGTTGTATGGATGCTTGGTTGATCATGTATGAAGTATAGATTTTGATGAACATACAAGATGATGAATTATGGTTAGTGATTAAGAGACCATGATTGGGTTTGAAATTTGGTTGTCACTATATATTCTAGTAATGTGGTTATGATTGTCTTACAAGCGTGCAAATCCGAGGCCCCTACTTAGTAGGATTGGCAGGGTTTAGGATGTGAGGTCGTGAGTGACTTCACATGGCATGTAGTGCATGATTAGACTTCACATATCAATTGTTTGATGTGATGTAATTATAATTTTTGAGCATGATGATTATTTGAGATTTGCATGAGTGTATGATGATCTAATGTGGTATTATGACCTAGGTAGAACTTGGGTTAAATGATGTGATGCATGTAGATAACTTACATGATATTCATGTATGATAAGTTGAATTGCATGATAAAACAATATTCCAACTAATATGTTATGTACTTGTGTGTTCTGGGTAACCTTTGAAGGGTTGTCTTTGCATCTATAACGAGTCTCTTTATTCGTTATCATTATACACCAGGTGAGTTCATGCCCCTCTATTTTATAAGCCTTCTTCTAGGGAGGTAGCATACTTGTACTCAAATGCTATTTTATCATTATAAGTTGTGTATGTATTAACATAGTGCTTAATACCTTGAAAAGTCCTCACACTTTCGGATCGTTAATAATGGTAACTAGCAGGAATTCTTGGGTAGTACTACTAGGTGTGACGAGCCCCACCTGTGCGACTAGAGGTCAAACGGGTGCAATATTTTCCTAAACACAAGCATCGTCAGGACCTGGTAAGTCGTGACGGGAGGCAACAACGCAACACATTCAGCTTCAATCGCGAAATTACTATGTTTATTACTTGTGAATATAGACTAGCTATCTATTTCAATACACTTCTTATGCTATACAATTGATAATATTTATGTTAAACGCAAACTCTTGAACTCACCAACCATTGTATTGACGTTTTTAGTATGCTATTCTCAGGTCGTTAACTCAGCTTGCCATTAGGAGCACAACACAGGTCCAACATGCATCCTAAGGCTTTATTTCATAGACATATTTGTTTATCTTTTATATATGGGTTTTAATTATTGGGATGGCGCGTGTTTTGCCATATTGTGCATTCATTTACTTTGGGTTTGTCTTATTTACAAAACGCTTCCGCATGGTTCTAAACATTTAACTTTGGTTGGTTTGTTTTAAATGTGGCATATAGTGTCGTTTTGAGTAACTAGTGACTGTGATCCTGATTTGTTCACACGCCTCCCGATAAAACTCCAGATGTGGATTTTGAGGGTGTGATAGATTGGTATCAGAGCCATTGGTTATAGGGAACTAGGTTGCATACACACTAGTCTATAATCACACACAGTTAGTAAGTTACTCCTGACTATCCTTTTACTATATACTCATTGGCATATACATAACATGCACTGAAGCATGGCGTCATCATCCCGGGTTTTAGGAAAAAGGCGTGCTCATTCTGAGTCCCCTCCACCTGTATCTCACCGAGTGTATGACTGGCCACGACATCCTTACCCCTGTGGCGAGATAGACTGGATTAACAGTTTATGCCACCTGTGCGCAATCCCCCACTAGATTGGAGTTATTACCGGCTTGTATAGATCGCATGATTCGTAGAGAGAGTGTTCCGAAGCTGGCCACTGTTAGACCTAGGACTAGGTCAGCAACTACTTCTGCAGCACCCACTCTCCCATCTCTAGATGTAACCCTTGAGCAGGTCGTGGCGGCATTGACCACGACACTTAAGACTGAGCATCAACGAGTTGGAGTGCTCACTAATGAGAACTCCACACTAAAGGATGATATGCGTCGATTATGGCCAAAGATGGCCATAATTGAGGAGCTGGTGTTGATGTCTATCAAAGGATTCGTAGAGAGCGTTTGTGCCACCTGTGCGCAATCCCCCACTATATTGGAGTTATTACCCGGCTTGTATAGATCGCATGATTCATAGAGAGCGTGTTTCGAAGCTAGCCACTATTAGACCTAGGACTAGGTCAACAACTAATTCTGCAGCACCCACTCTCCCATCTCTAGATGTAACCCTTGAGCAGGTCGTGGCGGCATTGACCGCGACACTTGAGACTAAGAATCAACGAGTTGGAGTGCTCACTGATGAGAACTCCACACTAAAGGATGATATGCGTCGATTATGGCTAAAGATGGCCATAATTGAGGAGCGGGTGTTGATGTCTATCAAAGGAAATTTCAAGATGGCTGGTAGAGTGATTGTCACGCCAGGACAACGGCGGAATCATCGAGGCGGACGAATGTGAAACGATTGTTCATAGCACATGGAACTAAATAAGTTGTAATAATATTAAATATTATTTTTATTTGATATTACAAGACAATTAAAGTAAATACAACACAATAAGATATACATAACAACATAAGACTTTCAATTAACTAAGTCCAAGTCCTATACGAGCAGGAAGAGATCTTCAATTAGTAAACCTGAAACATGTTAAAAATAAAGAGTCAACTTTGAAAGTTGGTGAGATTTCCATAGTTTTTCATACATAAGTATATAAAAGATGACAATTCATGTCATAGATTAGTGAACAAAGTAACTAGGGATGTAAGACAGATGCACAATCAAACCTTGACAGTTTACAAGTTTCCACGTTTACAAGTTTATACGATTAGCTAAGTGTACTTGGATTAACCAAGCAGGCTTGTCAGGCCCATAGATCTATGACGTCGCCAGGCTAGCAATAGTAAATGATTGTACATATAATCGTCAATACATGGTAATTACTAAGATCAACTAACCACAACATACAAGTGAATTGCCATAAGTTTACAAGAATCAAATGTTTTACAAGTGCAATGGTTATAATGTAACATGTTTCACCCCAAAGTGTAAAAATACGAAAAAGGGGTATAGAAATACTCAAATGGAAAACTCACAAGTATAGTGATGGTTGTAGAGTACATAAGAAAACTTGAATGTCAAGGATCAAAGGTGATGTCCTAAATGATAAAACGAAACAATAACTTGAGGTTGGAATTCATTATGAGAAATTAGGACGTTCAAAGAATGCTAAAAAGCGAAAGGTAGATTGAAAACGAATTATTGCATCAATTTTAGATTTTGAACAGAATCTTTAGTATGTGTTTGAATAGGTATTAAAAATAGAAAATGGTTTCATAAAATTATAAAAATTTATAATTGACTAGTACAAAGTCTCCCGGACTACTTTCATTCAGAAACAATTTTATGAAAAGATCTTTAAATAGGTCAAACAAGCAGCACAAGACAGAAGGTGCTGAAATGCGCACTTATCTTGTGAAGGCTATTGTTGAGTCGTCCGATTGATTTTGAAGACGTATAAACTGTCGTTGAAAATTTAATTCAATGAAATTAACATTGGAGTCTGGGTTTACTCAAATTTAGTTTGTTATGATCAAATTATGGTCGGTTGAAGTCAGATTATATTATGCCAGAATTGTAGTAAGGCACTTATGTGCACTTTTAAAATCGTTAAAACATGAAACGGTTTAGAAAAATTTCTTATGTCAATATATGGTTTATTAGTCTTCATTTAAGTTATAAAAAATATTCTAAGACTTTGGCATAGCCGTCATTTAGAAAAATAATCTTGTGGAATAACCGAATGCGGCGGCATAGCCGTCCATATGCAAACGGGATTCTTTGTTTATGTTAGTGTGTTGTTAGATTGATTTAGGAATGTTAGTGATTTTTATAAGGTTAGTGATTATTAAAATGTTAATGTAAGGCTCCGTTCCCGGGCACCTCACAGCTGGTGGTTCATCGCACATAAAACATTATAAAATGTACATAAATTTTGCAGCGGAATTTAAAACATTCATTTATAACTAAAACATGTCATTTACAACATTAGTTTTCATCTCAAAATACATGACTTGCCAAAATACGGATGCTAGCCTCAATATGCTCCTAGTAGCTTATGCATCCATGCCTGCAACTCCTCAGCATCAACATATACCTGCCAACTATCATACATACAAAAGTCAGCGACGCTGAGTGAGTTCTAGTTTTATAATAAAATATACTTTTCTCTGTTAAAAACCGTTCTTTACTTTATTTCAAAACATACTATACTTTACATCATCCGTGATCATGCATCATACGTACATACAGACAATATCATTATTATCTTCCATCATTACGTTCATTAGCTTTGTTCATTCAACGTATTACATTATCATTCACTTTTCTATCTAGATCCGGTCAGACTTTACCTCTTCGTGGCACTCAACCACGATTACTAAGGTCGAATGACAAGGATCCCGTTCTGTACTTTATTACGATAATTCATTTACGTTCATTCATATGTTCATTCTTTCATACATTATCTTTCGTTCATTACTCTTTATTACTCGAATCTTGTCTCTTGCAATATCTCATGTCCGAAGACTGATGCTATGTTGGGGCCTGCTCACAAACCCCCGACTCATGTCCGAAGACTGACACAGCACCGTGATACGCGACAAAGATCCCATATGAGTCAATCACAGCTATTGAACTCCATCCGAGTCTATTGCAACACAAAGTCGCTCACCTCATTATCATGTCTCATGCAATACCCCCGACTCATGTCCGAAGACTGATACTGTGCCGGGGCCTGACAAACAAACCCCCGACTCATGTCCGAAGACTGACACAGTACCAGGATACGCGACAAGGACCTCTTTCGAGTCTGTTGCGACACAGAGTCGCTCACCTCATAACTATGCTTGGCCTTATGCCACACCCCCGAAGTTATACATAACTCGGGTAACAACACCCCTACCGAAGTAGGTAACATCACCCCTACCAAAGTAGGTAACAACACCCCTACCGAAGTAGGTAACATCACCCCTACCAAAGTAGGTAACAATACCCCTACCGAAGTTGGTAACATCACCCCTACCGAAGTAGGTAACAACACCCCTACCGAAATAGGTAACATCACCCCTACCGAAGTAGGTAACAACACCCCTACCGAAGTAGGTAACATCTCTGAAGGTCAGTCACAAAGAATGGAACCCTTGCGTGCACACTTTAGGATTAGCTGAACTGTAACACCCCGAAACTTCTACTTAGACGGAAGGAAAAGGAAAGTAAATAGAAAGAATGGAAATTATGCACAAGTGAAGGGGAAAAAGTGTACAAAGTGCAAATCTTATATTTTAGAATTATTAAAAGGGGCATGGTTGCCCATTCTTCATTTCTTTCTCATCTCTTCACGGCTGAAAAAGAAGAAGAGAGAGAGAGAGAGAGCTCGGTTCTAGAGAGAGAAAAAGGAAGAGAAGCTGCGAAAGGTAAGTCTTCTCTTGTTTGAGCTCGTTTTCAGTTGAGCATTGAGTTCTTAACCGAAGTTCTTGTTGATTAGAGCTTGTTTTCGGGATTCAAGAGTTGAATCGAAGTGGGTCACGAACCGGAAGTTTGTTGCTCAAAGGCTGCTTCAAAGGTGAGTTTCTAGAACCCCTGTTTTACGGATTTTCAACTGATTTGGGGCTATTATGCATACTATGTAAACGTTTTTAAAGAAACCGTTGATCTACAGCTTTATGTTCGAATGTTGTAATTTACGTATGTTATAATGATGATTATGGGTTATAGATGAGGTTTGGCATGTATAGATGGCCTTAGTATGTTAGATCTATGCTTGGGTATGCTTAGAATGATTATCGGGTGAAATTGGTAGCATAGAAAAGATTTCAAAATGTTCTGATGAACATGAACAGTAGACCATGCGCCCAGAGGTGGTTCATGCACCCAAACAGTTGTCCATGCGTCCAGCATGAGAGGCCAGACGCCCAAGTGTTGGCCATGCGCCCAAGGGTGGGTCATGCGCCTAAATAGTGGCCCATGCGTCTAAATGTTGGCCATGCGCCCAGAGGGGGTCCATGCGCCTAAACAGTGGCCCATACGCCCAAGTGTTGGCCATGCGCCTAAATAGTGTCATGCGCCCAAAGTGAATGAAATGGCTAAGTGTTGGCCATGCGCCTAAACAGTGTCATGCGCCCAAAGTGAATGAAACGGCCAAGTGTTGATGCGCCTAAACAGGTGCCATGCGCCTAAACAGGGCCATGCACCCAAGATGAGAATGGTTAAGTGTTGATGCCATGCGCCTGAGTATCCCATGCGCCTAAACATTGCCATGCGCCTAAACAGTGCCATGCGCCTAAACAGTGCCATGCGTCTGATGCGAAAATGGCTAAGTGTTGGTGATGCGCCTGAATAGGGCTGAAGCGCCTGAATAGGGCTGAAGCGCCCAAATAGTGCCCATGCGCCCGGAATGCTTTATACTTAGAATTTTTATGCCCATGCGCCTGGAAGGTCCCATGCGTCCACTTCGGACTTAAGGTTTTCTAAGTGGATTTTAAGGGGTAATATGGGAGGATAGACCCGGTTATGATGTGATGGTTGATGTTTGACGTGTGTTATGTATGTATGTGCCTATATGGGTGTATGCTATGATTATGTATATGTTCCTTATGTATGTATGTATGTCTTCTCGTGGATTTGCGTTGAACGCTAATAAATGTAATGAAGTATTATGTAACGTAAAGTGGAAGATAACGAAAAGAGGAACGTAATGAATGAATGCATACATTAACGAATGAATGAACGTAAAAAGTCTTGCAAGCAAATGTATGGAGGTCCACACCCAATGAAGGGTGTAAGATCAACTGTGTGTGGGTTATCTACCCCAGAAGGATGCACACTGGGGTCCAATCTTTATGATTGACCATATGTATGGGATCCTTGCCGCTTGCCCCAGCACTGGAGTCAGCTTCGGGCACAATGTTCGGGGTATAGCCTATGGCATTGATCCAGAATAAAACGAAAAGATGAACGATGGTTAACGAACAAAATGAAAGATATAATGAAATGAATGAACGAATGAATGAATGAAAGGCTTGCAAGAAATATGTACAGAGGTGCACGGCTCTAATGCCTTAAGCTCTACCGCGTGAGGTTCAGCTAATCCTAAAGTACACGCAAGGGTTCCAGTCTTTGTGACTGGCCTTCACAGAAGTTACCTACTTCGGTAGGGGTGATACCCACGACGGTGGGGGTGCTGTTACCTACTTCGGTAGGGGTGCTGTTACCTACTTCGGTAGGGGTGATACCCATGACGATGGTGTGATGTTACCTACTTCGGTAGGGGTGATACCCACGACGATGGGGGTGCCGTTACCTACTTCGGTAGGGGTGCTGTTACCTACTTCGGTAAGGTGATATCCATGAAGGTGGGTTTGATGTTACCTACTTCGGTAGGGGTGATACCCATGACGGTGGGGGTGCCGTTACCTACTTAGGTAGGGGTACTGTTGCCTACTTCGGTAGGGGTGATACCCATGACAGTGGGTGTGATGTTACCTACTTCGGTAGGGTGATTGTTACCCGAGTTATGTGTAACTTCGGGGGTGTGGCATAAAGCCAAACATAGTTATGAGGTGAGCGACTCTGTGTGAAACAGACTCGGATGGAGTTCAATCTCTATGATTGACTCGAATGGGATCTTTGTCGCGTATCACGTGTGTTTCAGTCTTCGGACATGAGTCGGGGGTTTGTGAGCAGACCCCGGCATAGCATCAGTCTTCGGACATGAGATATTGCAAGAGACAAGATTCGAGTAATAACGAGTAATGAACGAAAGATAACAAACGAAAGATAATGTATGAAGAAAGAACGTATGAATGAACGTAAATGAATTATCATAATAAAGTACAGAATGGGATCCTTGTCATACGACCTTACTAATAGTGGCTGAGTGCCACGAAGAGGGTAAAGTCTGACCGGATCTAGATAGAGAAGTAAACGATAATGTAATACGTTGAATGAACAAAGTTAATGAACGTAATGATGAAGATAATAATGATATTATCCGTATGTACGTATGATGCATGATCATTAATGATGTATAGTATAGTATGTTTTGAAAGAACGGTTTTAACAGAGTAAAGTATGTTTTATTATAAAACTAGAACTCACTCAGCGTCACTGACTTTTGTATGCATGATAGTTGGCAGGTATATGTGGATGCTGATGAGTTGCAGGCATGGATTCATAAGCTACTGGGAGCATTTTGAGGCTGACATCCGTATTTTGACATGTCATGTATTTTGAGATGAAAACTAATGTTGTAAATGACATGTTTTAATCATTAATGAAAGTTTTAAATTCCGCTGCAAAATTAATGTATGTTTTATAATGTTTTAAGTGCGATGAACACCAGCCGTAAGGTGCCCGGGAACGGGGCTTTACATGAACCTCACTCGGTAGAGCTTAAGGCATTAGAGCCGTGCACCTCTGTACATATTGCTTGCAAGCCTTTCTGTACTTCTCTCTTTAGTTCATTAATTCATGCATGCATTCATTACGTTCCTCTTTTTATTATCTTCCACTTTACGTTAGATAATACTTTCATTACATTTATTAACATTCAACGCAAAGTCAAGGGAAGACATACATATATACATAAGGAACATACATAATTATAAACATACCAATACAGGCACATCATACATACATAACAAACATCAAACATAAGCCATATCATCATAACCGGGCTTATCTTCCCATATTACCCCTTAAAATCCACTTAGAAACCTTATGTCCAAAGTGGGCGCAAGGGTCCTTCCAGGCGCATGAGCATAAAATTCTAAGTTTAAAATTACTCTGCGCGCATGGGCACTATTTGGGCGCTTCTGCCTATTTAGGCGCATCAACACTTAGCCATTTCAACACTTTGGGCGCATGGCACAATTCAGGTGCATGGGCATCAACACTTAGCCATTTTAACACTTGGGGCGCATGGCACAATTCAGGCGCATGCCATCTCTGCTAGGCGCATGGTCGGCCAATTTAGGCGCATAGGCCATCTGCTGGGCGCATGGCCATCAGTTTAGGTGCATCAACACTTAACTATAACACTTTGGGCGCATGGCCCTGTTTAAGCGCATGGGATTCCTTTTCAGGCGCATGAGACATATGCTGGGCGCATGGCCATCTGCTTTGGGCACATGAACCACTGTTCATGTTCATCGAAACATTTTGAAATCCTTTCCCAGACTACCATTTTCACCCGATAATCATTCTAAGCATACCCAAGCATAAATCTAACATACTAAGGCCGTATATACATGCTAAACCTCATCATGAACCCATAATCATCACTATAACATGCATACATACGTATAACATTCGAACAATAAGCTGTAAATCCACGGTTATTATCAAAACATTTACTTAGTATGCATAATAGCCCCAAATCAGTTGAAAATCCGTAAAAGAGGGGTTCTAGAAACTCACCTTTAGCAGCTTTTGAGCAACACTCTTCCCGTTCAAGACCCACTTCGATTCAGCTCTTTGAATCCCAAAAACAAACTCTAAACAACAAGAACTTCAGTCAAGAACTCAATGCTCAACTGAAACCGAGCTCAAAAAGAAGACTTACCTTTTTCAGCTTCTTCTTCCACTTTCTCTCTCTAGAACCGAACTCTCTCTCTCTTCTTCTTCTTCCGAGATCAAGCAGCTTTCTGTTTGATATGGGTGACCATGCCCTTAAACATCTTAAAATAATAAGATTTGTACTTTGTACACTTTATCCCCTTCCATTTGTGAACAATTTCCATTCTTTCTATTTACTTTTCTTTTCATTCCGTTTACGTAGAAATTTCGGGGTGTTACAGTTAATGATCAAATGATAATGATTAAAATAAAAAGAGATTTGATAGAAGAAAGAATAATGGTAAGAACATAAAGTCATGAAAACAATTGGATGTTAGAATGATTGAAATGTATAATATAAAAGCAATAAAAGATTACCTTAGTATTAAGATTCTTAAAATTTCTTGTAAAATAAAATTTTTCAAATTGATCATAACCAATATATGAAAGAAAGATATGAGAGTGAGAGTTTTAGTGAAGCCAATGAAAAGTGAGGCATAAGGCTTGCTTTTATAGTTAAGGTTAGGAGTTGTTTGAATGATGTTAATGGTGAGTTATAAGTCTTTTAAAAGGGGGTTATGATTTTGAAATAAATATAAGATTAAATAAAAAATAGATAAAGAATAATTACAATTAAACTTTTAATTTATTAAAACCTTAATTTTAATTTAATTAACTTATTTTATTATAAAATCTTTATAACTTTTATAAGATTTGTAACTTTATAAGTTAATTAAATTCATTTTATAACTTTATAAGTTTTAATAAGTCTTTTCCATTTAGTTATTTATTATAAAATGATAAATAAAGATTTATATTTTCATATAAAGATTTATTTATAAAATAAATAAATATTATTCTTTGTTTAAATGATAAAATAATAAAAAAAATTTCAATATTGCTTAAATTGCACATTGAACGCATTTGATTCAATAAAATAATAATAAAAATTTTAAATATTAAAATTTCCATCGTATGAAAGTTTAAGTGAGTTCGGGTTTGGTTTTATAATTTTGAAATTCGACGGATGTTACAGTCTCCTCTACTTAAGAAATTTCGTCTCGAAATTTAATCTCGAGAAGACTAATTTTGAGGATATTAGGAGATTTGGATTTCATTTCACGTTCGCAAGTAAACTCTTGGGAGCGTTTAAATTCAATAATTTTAATTATGATGTTTTGCTATGCTTAAGTTTGTTAAATTTCATAATTCATGATTTCATGTCTTTCTTGGCAAAAGGATGCAAGATTATTAATTTAGAATTTCAATTGATAGGCTTTTACATGTCGAGCGGTTCAAGACGATTAGGAAGGTTTTGACACAACACCAAGTTGTAGAACAACACGAGACTCAGCTTAACGAGCATGAGAAGTACATTCAGGACACTTTTGGATGGGTATGAATTCATAGGAGCTTCTCAATCAAATAACTTTAACAGGGTTTAGATGATTGATTCTTGTTTACTTATGTCATTGAGGTTTCAAAGTTACATTAGTTAAATTTGATACGTGAATCGTGTTTGTCAAGATTAGTGGTTCAGTTCAGAATAAAAGTAACATTGAGATGATGATGCAGAATAAGTGCGGTTTGGAAGGGAAGACATTCAAAAAAGATTATTAAGGGTCGATAAGAGAATCGGGTAGTGAGTTTTAAGATCCAAAAAACAAGATCAATGATAAAACAATTTAAAGTAACAAGATGTTTTGGGTGTAACGTTCGGTTTACAAACCAAGCATTACGTTGACTTATCAAAGTATTAGGTCAACTACAATCTTAATGAAGACATGCGTACCTATAAGCGAACACTTACCCCAAGGGTTCTCAAGTAAGGTAAACAGATCCATTGGTTGATTTGGATTTATTTGAATACCTTGCCTAGACATAACACCTCGAGATACAGGCATCACGCTCTTTCAGCATTACATATATTTGAAAACATACTAAAATATCCGAATTATAAAATATGAAAAAAGTGCTCAGGCATCTGCGTTGAATACTATATATTTGATAAGTAATAACCTGAGGGTGCATCTGAGTCAATTATTGATTTGGAAATATCTTTTGAACTCTGGTTACTTAAATCAGTCAATGAGAATGTCACAGGAGGTTGTGTGTCATGCTGCTTAACCTTTCCCAAGACCTCTTTAGCTGAGTAAGAAATGTATAATAATTTAGATATATGAATCTATAGAATACTTATGCTTACATCAGCATATAAATATACGAAAATACCTATCATTTTCTTGGTGTAACGTTTAGGTTGCGATGAATCTAGAATAATGATCAAAGATGGCTCGGTGCAACTTGCTTTATAACAGAGAAAAATGAAAAAATAAGGAATAATTAAACACATTTAGTAAAACTATAAACATTAACACTAATAGGATGGATAAAAACCACGAAAAATAATAAATAATAAAATGATGTTTGTGATGATATGACCTTTTAGGGCGGGGCTATTATCAACATCACAGTGGAAGCTTTTGAGTTATCAGAAATAATTATCGGACTGCTAGGTTCTAAACTTTGGTATTACTTGGGATTTGGCTTTAAAAGCAATCCTAGCGCTTTTGCGAGCTGGTGAAACAAAATTAAGGTTACATGATACATACTATAATCAGGAAAAATATATGGGTGATAAATAAAATAAACTACCTGCGTTCATGATTGAATCTCTAACAAATTTCAGGCTTCCAAGAATCTTTTGATGGGATGACTTCAACTATATCATAAGTGTGATCTTTTAATTATGGGGTATATATTATCCAATTATCAAACATGACATATACGTATAATAATATATCAAAAACAAAATATTATGACTAGGATATAGTGGAATACAAATGACGCCAACAAAAGAAATAAATACAATTAACTAAGAATATATAAATACTATCTCCAAGCTAGCTACAACAAATTTGAAGACTAGGAAAGAAATCGAATTAAAACAACAGCCTTGATTGTGCATAGATGAACAAATAAACAACAAAGTTATACAAAGTGATTTTAAAAACATTGATTTTTTGGTTTAGAGGGGTCGTAACTTGATAGACAATAACTAAAAATATTAAAATGACATTAAATAATATATAACATTGATTAGGATAAAGACATCAACATACAAACCATTTTCACGGAACAATCAAATATATTAAATATGAAGATGTTATAAATTAACAATTAACACAACAGATTAACTTATAGAACTACTTATACATTAAGAATACAACTAACGACAAAAATGACATTAAATTATGGGGGATAAAGGGGTTATAGTAACACATTTTTTAATTAGTTCATCAAACAACCAACAAAGTATATACTACAACAACACTCCAGCTTAATTTGAAATTTCTTTAGGTGAGACAAAAAAAAGTGAAATCATTTACTTCTGCATACAGAACAATTAAGAATACAATACAACCACAATTAAATCATTAAAGAGGCTTACCCAAAATCTAATTGAGGAACCAAATCAACTTGACACAGACATTCTCCAAAATGGCAATAACAAGTTGAAAAAAGTTAACATTCCGATTATATTGGGAAAAGTTATAAAACATTCACAAAAAAACTGATAATAGATATCAGAAAGAGGATATTAATACGACTTGAATATTAAACCTAATCACATACAATAACCTAAATCAAAGTTTCTGTTGAAGAAAATATAGCATAAAACCAGATTATATCAATTATACTTAACAAGTATAACTACTATTGCAAAGTAGAGAGATAACTTCAAACGAAAATAGATTAAGGAATCAAATGTGCCAACTCACTCGATTTCGTTATGTCAATACAGTAAACTAGGGATGTAACACAACCATGTAACGCAATTTTCCGGATGAAAATTCTTTCAACATGGGGATAATGTGACGTCCGGTAATTTTCCGTTACGAAACTCCGTTAGTTCCGTTAAGTCTTGCATACACGTGTCGTGAGCACAAACAAGTTGTCGTTGAACATTGGTGGTTTAATAATAATAATCTATGATAAACAATGATAATCTAATTAATAAGTTTGATTATTAGTTGTAATTATCTGGTTCATGATTTTATAGAATTATAAATGTTTGTTTTATAAATTTTATGCGATAATGCGACAACGTGTAAAATATATTTCACCTGTTGTGTGACTTGTTGTAAATGTTTAGGATTATTATTATTGGTTAATAATACTTGTGTTTAGTAGTTAAAAATTATTTTAAAAGTATTGGAAAGGTTAGTTTTTTATAAAATATAATTAACGGGTTATTATGTAAATACCTTTTTAACCAAATATTACCATAATTAACCCAACCCTAGCCCCCAACCCCCCATTCGGCCGCAACCCTTCTCCCCACCCTCCAGCATTGCGAAATTGATCCAAGAACACATACGCAAGTTGTAAGGCCCCGATCCCGGAAGCCTCACAGTTGTCCATTCATAGCAATTAAAACATTAAACATTGCAATTATACAAACTTAAGCAGCGGAAATGATTTATCAAAAACCATTCATTTCATTTAAAACACTGTCGTTAAGTAATACATCATCATTAATCTGTTTACAAAAGAATTGTTTTACTGCATTACATGACAACAGTGACATAGAATACGAATGGATGTCAGTCTTTCCCTGCCGAGTAGCTTCACCCTCGTGCCATCCTCGGCAATAATTACCTGCCAACTGAAAATGTATAAAAGTCAGCGTTGCTGAGTGAGCTCTAGTTTTAAAGTAATAAAATACTTTCTATATGTTGTATAAGAAAATGTTCTTTTCTGTAAAATACAACTCTGTACTGTATATGCGAGCACGCATCAACTATATGAACAAATATTGTTCGTTCTCTGTACTGTATGCCTTGTCTGTAAACTTTTAACTTTATGTTTCACTTTCTGTGAGCAGTACCCCAACTATATGCGCGATGGAAAATGGGTGATGGGCCATCTATATCCCTCGAAAGGGTCAACTGTATCCCTTAAAAGGGTCAACTGTATCCCCCGAAAGGGTCAACTGTATCCCTCGAAAGGGTCAACTATATCCCCCAAAGGGTCAACTGTATCCCTCGAAAGGGTGCTATGTACTATGTAAAAGGCCGACCCAGTCACCCAGGGCACGCTACTAGGTCCGGCCAATCTCAATTGATTGACCCTGTGTGCATAAAAGGGTAGTTAACCCGCAGCACAGTTGAGCGAACGACAACACGGTCGTGTACCTCCTGTAAGCTTGCAACACTTGTTAACATTTTATTAATGTTCCTCTTCTTTCTTTATTGCTCTTTCATTTTATTATTACGATATACTTTACGTTACGATAATAACATACCACGTAAAGTCACATACTATGGGTAATATAATAATAGCAATAACAATAATAAGGAACAATCATAATCAATCATATCATGCATGAAACAACATCATTAATAAGCCCTTAGTTGACCTCAGTCAAATCCCTATGGCACAGACTCCCAAAAAAATTCTATAAAAGTTTCTAAGTCTTAGGCGCATGGGAACTATTTGGGCGCATGGGAACTATTTGGGCGCATGAGCCCTATTTGGGCGTTCCTTTACTATGTAGGCGCATCAGCCAACACTTAAAACATTTTCACTTTAGGCGCATGAACTTATTCAGGCGCATGGGAACTATTTGTGCGTATGAACACTTAGGCGGATGGGCCACTTGGGCGCATGGGCATTATTGGGGCACATGGCCCTACACTTAGTCGTCCGACTATTATTTTCTAGGCGCATGGACAACTATTTAGGCACATGGGCTGTACTTTATCATTTCTAAGGTAATCTTAGGCGCATGGGCTACTGTTGGGCGCATGAATCACACTTAGTTCTTACTATGGCATTTTTCAGGCGCATGAGCCTTATTTAGGCTCATGGACCTCTGTTCAACATGTTTCCAGTATGTTTTCAACCCAAATCATCGAATCTATTTATTCTACGCTTAATGTGGCTATTCTAACATGAATAACCTATAAGCATTCAAGAATCACATTCATTCATGCACAATACACACGGGTAAACATACATGAACTTGTAAATCATTTTAATACATTTTCAGCCCCAAAGATCATTTAAACAAGTAAAACCGGGGTCTAGAACTCACCTGATGCAACTTGAGTGTTTCTTCCTTCGAACCCGCTTGGAAAGAGTTCCAAAACACCTAAAATCAACACCACATACGCACACCCGAGCACAAACACAAACACATAAGCACATAAGCATGTAACCGGGATAAAACCCATCATAAACACATAAAAACCACGAATTCTTACCTTGAATTTGTCTTATCTTCTTCTTCTTTCTTCAGCCGAGAGTTTCTCTACTCTCTCTCTCTCTCAACCGAATGAAGGTGATGATGTGAAAAGAAGGTGGGCGGCCATGCCCACCTTTTACACCAACTTTCAAAGATTTTTGTCCTTTTGGGCACTTTTAGTCCCTCCACTTGGACATTATTTCTTTTCTTTCTTTTATTCTTTATATCTTGCCTTTTAGAAAAATAACCGGGTGTTACAAGTCCACCCCCCTTATATAGGTTTTGTCCCTAAAACCTGTTATTCCTCAAACAGACGAGGATAATGCTACCTTATTTCCTCCTCAGTCTCCCATGTAGACTCGGATCCCTTCCTATGCTTCCACCGTACACGCACAAGAGGAACCACTTTATTTCGCAGCCTCTTTTCTTTACAATCGATGATTGCCACTGGTTGCTCCACATAATTAAGCCTTTCATCTATTTTGATATCCTCCAGTGGAACAATCACGTCTTCATCAGCTATACACTTCCTCATATGAGACATATGGAATGTCGGATAAATCCCACTTAACTCATCCGGCAACTCCAATCTATAGGCCACCTCCCCTACTCGAGCAATGATTCGGAAAGGGTCTATATATCTTGGGCTTAACTTGCCTAGCATTCTGAATCTGATAATACCCTTCCAAGGTGAGACCTTCAACATAACCCAGTCACCCACCTGGAACTCTATTGGTTTACGTCGTTTATCGGCATACAACTTCTGTCTATCTTTGGCTGCCTTCATGAAGGCTTTAATCTTTTCAAGCTTCTCTGTCGTAGCCTCGATTACCTCGACGCTTCCCAACTCTTTCTGACCAACATCACCCCAACAAACGGGTGTCCTGCATCTCCTACCATATAGCATCTCATATGGTGGCATACCAATGCTGGCATGATAGCTGTTGTTGTATGAGAATTCGGCTAACAGAAAGTGGTCGTCCTAACTTCCACCAAAATCGATTACACATGCCCGAAGCATGTCCTCCAACGTCTGAATGGTCCTTTCTGACTGACCATCAGTTTGGGGATGATAAGCCGTGCTAATATGTAACCTCGTCCCCATGGCATCATGGAATTTCTTCCAGAATTTAGACGTAAACGGGTGTTGCGATCAGACACAATGGACACCGGCAGACCATGGCGAGTTACAATCTCCTTGACGAATAGGTCAGCCAACCTCTCAGATGAATATGTCTCACGGATCGGTAGGAAGTGAGCACTCTTCATCAGACGGTCAACTATCACCCATATGGCATCGTATCCTTTCGGAGTTCGTGGCAACTTTATTATGAAATCCATGGTGATGTGCTCCCACTTCCATTCTGGTATATCCAAAGGTTGGATCTTCCCATTCGGCTTCTGATGTTCCGCCTTCACTTGCAAACAAGTAAGGCACTTACTCACATACTCCGCCACGTCACGTTTCATACCCGGCCACCAATAATCTTTCTTCATGTCTTGACTTTGTGGCACCAGGATGAATGGAGTATCGAGTCTTGTGAGCTTCATCCATAATCCTCACACGTAGATCCCCGAAACGAGGAATCCACACCCGTCCAAATCGAGTTTTAACACCAAGTGTGTTTTCACTCAATTTCCTAACCAGACCTCTCATTCTTTCAGAGTTTAGATGGTCTTCTTTCAATGCCTCATCTTGAAACTCCTTGACTTGCTTCATTACATCAGAGGTCATGATCAGTTGGTATGCTTTCACCCGAATCGGCTCGGGCCTCTCCTTCCGGCTAAGAGCATCAACCACCACGTTGGCTTTGCCCGGATGGTAATAGATCTCGCAATCATAATCCTTTATGAGCTCCAACCACCGTCTCTGCCTCATGTTCAGATCGTTCTGCTCGAAGAAGTACTTTAAGCTCTTGTGGTTGGTAAAAATGGTGCACTTCGTCATGTAGAGATAGTGCCTCCAAATCTTTAGTGCAAAGACCACGGCCGCTAGCTCCAAGTCGTGAGTAGGGTAGTTGACCTCATGAACTTTCAACTGTTGGGATGCATAGGCTATAACCTTCCCTCTTTGCATTAATACACAACCCAACCCTGAGTAGGAAGCATCTGAATAGACCACCAAATCCTCGCTTCCTTCGGGTAATGACAAGACAGGAGCTTGAGTCAACCTCACCTTTAACTCCTCGAATGCCTGTTCTTGGGCTTGACCCCATATAAACTTTACATCCTTCCGGTCAACTTAGTCAGTGGAGAAGCGATCTTGGCAAAGTCCTGAATGAACCTCCGATAATAACCCACCAACCCCAAGAAACTACGAATCTCGGATGGCGTCGTCGGAGACTTCCATTGCATCACTGCCTCCACCTTAGCAGGGTCTACCATAATCCCCTCCGATTTATAACGTGACCTAGGAATTGAACTTTGCGTAACCAGAACGCGCATTTGGAGAATCTGGCATACAACTTCTCCCTTCTCACCTCCTGAATGTGGCCTGCATGCTCAATCTCACTCCTTGAATAAATCAGGATATCATCAATGAACACAATCACTGATTTATCCAACATAGGCCGACACACACGGTTCATCAGATCCATAAAAGCAGCTGGCGCATTGGTCAGACCAAATGGCATAACAAGGAATTCATAGTGACCGTAGCGTGTATGAAAAGTTGTTTTAGGGATATCCTGCTCCTTCACCTTCAGCTGATGGTAACCAGATCGAAGATCTATCCTTGAAAACCAACTGGCACCTTGGAGCTGGTCAAACAGATCATCAATTCTTGGTAGGGGGTATCGGTTCTTCACCGTTAACTTGTTCAGCTCTCGGTAGTCAATACACATCCTCATACTACCGTCTTTCTTCTTCACAAATAGGACCGGAGCACCCCAGGGGGACATACTCGGTCTAATGAACCCCTTATCGAGCAGCTTTTGCAACTTCTCCATCAGTTCCTTCATTTCTGTCAGAGCTAACCAATATGGTCTTTGGCAAAGGGTTGAGCACCGGGTATCAAATCAATTTCAAACTCAATCTCGTGATCCGGTGGCACGTCGGGTAAGTCTTCCGGAATACGTCCGGAAAGTCACACACAACTGGTACATTAGATAGTTGCGGTGTTGGCACGTCCATATCCTTTACGTAGGCCAAGTAGGCACTACATCCATGCCTCATGCACTTTCCCGCCACAATCATCAAAATCACTTTCGGGATCGTCGCGACGCGATCTCCATAGATCGTAACCAAACTCTTATCGGGCGCAACTAATCGAATCATCTTCTTGCGACACACGATGTTTGCTTCATAATTTGCTAACCAGTCCATCCCTAGTACTACATCAAATCCACCTAGGGGTATCACATGTAAACTAGCAGCAAACCTATGACCTTCTAGTTCTATGACACAGTCCTCTATCACATCAGTAATTCTAGTGGACTTACCAATAGCAGTTTCTACATCAAATGGTGCACTGACCTTTCTATTGACAACAGGCAACTTAGCGCAGAAAGTAGCAGAAATAAAACTCCTACTAGCACCAGAATCAAACAATAGAGAGGCACAAGTTTGGTTTACTAGAAACATACCTAACACAACATCGGGATTAGCTTTGGCTTCCTCCCGGGTCATGGTGTAAGCTCTAGCACCTGCCCTCTGTCCTCCTTCCTCTGGCTTCTTCTTCTCTGCCCTAGAGCTCTCTGCCCTCGACTTCTTGCAGTCTCTAGTGATGTGACTAGGCTGACCACACCTGAAGCATACATTCATTCCCATCCTGCACTCACCAGTATGCTCCCTTCCACATTTGTCACACTTCCTTATCCCTGCACTAGATGTGACCACACGTCGATCACCCACCTTTGTCGCCTTGTTGTTTGGAGCGGCTCTACCACGTCCAAACCCATTCCTGTTCCGACTACCACCATCCTTTTTATCCACCTCAGCCACCACCACCTCACGCTCATCGTATAATCTGCCAGCCAAGTCAACTGCTGACCTGAAAGTGCTCGGCCGGGCGGCAATCATATGTCTACGGATATCTGCCGCAGCCCCTAGATGTATCTTTTAATCTTTCGTGACAATGTTGTCACTTGATCGGGCACCAGCCGCGCCATTTCATTAAATTTGGTGGTGTACTGCTAGTGTGTCATCGTTCCCGCCTCCAGCTGCAGGAAGTCTCTTTCTACTTTGTCCATCTCACTGGGAGGACAGAACTCCTCAATCACTAACTTCTTCAGTTCAATCCATCTCATTCTTCCAATGGCCCTGCTACCTCGGCTTGGACAATGTTGTCCCAGCAGCACAAAGCCGAGTCCATAAAGGAGTGGGTAGCGAATTTCACCTTTTGATCCTCACGACACTCACTGATATCGAGGACAGCCTCCATTTCCCTCACCCACCGGTGAGCAGCTGCAGCAGTGTCGTTCCCATCAAAGGTAGGGGGCTTGCATCTCATAAATGCCCCATAGTTGCAGCCTCGGGTCGCCTCCGACGTAGGCTCTTCTTCTTCCTCGTCCTCATCATCAGAAAGAACCGTTTCCGGCTCTGGTTGTTCCCGTCCTCCCGAGGACCTGTTTCTTTCCTTTCTTTCCCCTTCCTTAACCACCTTGATCACTTCGGTCACCACAGATGGTAGAATCGTCTGCATGACCTGGTGAACCTCTTCCACCACAGCCTCCTTTATTGAGGCTCTTCAATTGGCGCTCTTGTCGCCACCCTTCGGATGAGGGGTCCTAGTTCTTCATGAACCACTTTCTCTACTCTGGGTCTCCCTCTCTTGGGTTGCGGAGCAGTACCATGACCTCCACCACGAGAGGCTTTTGAAGATCTACCGCCAGCCATCCGCTATAAGCACACTATAAGATTTAAACACTAACACGGTCATTCAAGGTAATACTCAGTTTATGTCAAGTATAGTAAGTCCCTAATTACAGTGGCCAGTTGTGATTAGCCACTTACTTTACTCTTCATACCCCAAGCATCTCCTATCCTGACTTAATCAGTATCTAAATCTACTATGAGCACATAATCAAATAGCATGCGCAAGTAATACTGGTTAACATTAAGAAAAGACATACCTGATGGCACGTAGCTACTTGGGCTGACATCCCTCCATTTGTCCCATTTTCAGTTTAAGTTTAGGTTTTAAAAGTTTATTTAACCCAATTCTCTTAAACTTTGGCTCTGATACCAACTTGTAAGGCCCCGATCCCGGAAGCCTCACAGTTGGTCATTCATAGCAATTAAAACATTAAATATTGCAATTATACAACTTAAGCAGCGGAAATGATTTATCAAAAACCATTCATTTTATTTAAAACACTGTTGTTAAGTAATACATCATCATTAATCTGTTTACAAAAGAATTGTTTTACTGCATTACATGACAACAGTGACATAGAATACGAATGGATGTCAGTCTTTCCCTACCGAGTAGCTTCACCCTCGTGCCATCCTCAGCAATAAATGCCTGCCAACTGAAAATGTATAAAAGTCAGCGTTGTTGAGTGAGCTCTAGTTTTAAAGTAATAAAATACTTTCTATATGTTGTATAAGAAAATACTCTTTTCTGTAAAATACAACTCCGTACTGTATATGCGAGCACGCATCAACTATATGAACAAATATTGTTCGTTCTCTGTACTGTATGCCTTGTCTGTAAACTTTTAACTTTTTGTTTCACTTTCTGTATGGACTATTTTGCAGTACCCTAACTATATGCGCGATGGAAAACGGATGATGGGCCATCTATATCCCTCAAAAGGGTCAACTGTATCCCTCGAAAGGGTCAACTATATCCCCCGAAAGGGTCAACTGTATCTCTCGAAAGGGTCAACTATATCCCCCGAAAAAGTCAACTGTATCCCTCGAAGGGTGTTGTGTACTATGTACAAGGCCGACCCAATCACCCAGGGCACGCTACAAAGGTCCTGCCAATCTCAATTGATTGACCTTGTGTGCATAAAAGGGTAGCTAACCCACATCACAGTTGAGCTAACGACAACACGGTCGTGTACCTCCTGTAAGCTTGCAAGACTTGTTAACATTTTATTAATGTTCCTCTTCTTTCTTTATTGCTCTTTCACTTTATTATTACGATATACTTTACGTTACGATAATAACATACCACGTAAAGTCACATACTATGGGTGATATAATAATAGCAATAACAATAATAAGGAACAATCATAATCAATCATATCATGCATGAAACAACATCATTAATAAGCCCTTAGTTGACCTCAGTCAAATCCCTATGGCACAGACTCCCAAAAAAATTCTATAAAAGTTTCTAAGTCTTAGACGCATGGCAACTATTTGGGCGCATGAGCCCTATTTGGGCGTTCCTTTACTATGTAGGCGCATCAGCCAACACTTAAAACATTTTCACTTTAGGCGCATGAACTTATTCAGGCGCATGGGCACTATTTGTGCGTATGAACACTTAGGCGCATGGGCCACTTGGGCGCATGGGCACTATTGGGGCGCATGGCCCTACACTTATTCGTCCGACTATTATTTTCTAGGTGCATGGATAACTATTCAGGTGCATGGGCTGTACTTTATCATTTCTAAGGTAATCTTAGGCGCATGGGCTACTGTTTGGGCGCATGAATCACACTTAGTTCTTACTATGGCATTTTTCAGGCGCATGAGCCTTATTTAGGCTCATGGACCTTCTGTTCAACATGTTTCCAGTATGTTTTCAACCCAAATCATCGAATCTATCTGTTCTAAGCTTATGTGGCTATTCTAACATGAATAACCTATAAGCATTCAAGAATCAAATTCATTCATGCGCAATACACACGGGTAAACATACATGAACTTGTAAAATCATTTTAATACATTTTCAGCCCCAAAGATCATTTAAAACAAGTAAAAGCAGGGTTTAGAACTCACCTGATGCAACTTGGGTGTTTCTTCCTTCGAACCCACTTGCAAAGAGTTCCAAAACACCTAAAATCAACACCACATACGCACACCCGAGCACAAACACAAACACATAAGCACATAAGCATGTAACCGGGATAAAACCCGTCATAAACACATAAAAACCACGAATTCTTACCTTGAATTCGTCTTCTCTTTTTCTTCTTTCTTCAGCTGAGAGTTTCTCTACTCTCTCTCTCTCTAAACCGAATGAAGGTGATGATGTGAAAAGAGGGTGGGCGGCCATGCCCACCTTTTACACCAACTTTCAAAGATTTTTGTCCTTTTGGACACTTTTAGTCCCTCCACTTGGACACTATTGCTTTTCTTTCTTTTATTCTTTATATCTTGCCTTTTAGAAAAATAACCGGGTGTTACACAAGTCGAATTCTAAGTGGTTTCAAGTATTACAAGTTGATTTCAAGTGATAATAATCATCTAAACACATCTAAAGGTTAGTTTTGATTAGTTGTTCATGTTGGTTGTTCTTGATGAACCCTAATTACGAAATTGATGATGATTATATCAAATTGATGATTGTATAATGATTATATGATGTTAGTTAGGTTGTATGAATGCTAGATTATGTTGATTGTGCAAGAAATCTAGGGTTTGATCATTTAGTTCATACATTGCCATAAGAGGAAACTTTTTGTTCTTGGAATTCATGATTTGATGATGCTAAGATGTTAGATGTAATGCTTAGATGTTAGTTTAATTGGATTGTACAAGAAAATCCATGAAATTGTGATATTGGTCATGACTTATGATCATGACTTACTAAAAGTAGAAACTTTTGTGTATGATGTTGAGAATTTGAATATTTTAGAGGTGATTAGCATGTTAAAATGAATGCTATAAACTTGATTAGGTATATAATTGTTGAAATCATGGTTGAATTGGATGCTAGACCACTTTTAGGTATTACTTTCCCAAATGGGAAACTTTGTTTTTGTAGAAATTTGGATGTGATGATTTGGGCATGCTTATTATGTTAGGATCATGTTAGAATGATTATGGATGATGTTTGTTGTGTTAGAAGGTGTAATTGAGTTGTATGGATGCTTGGTTGATCATGTATGAAGTATAGATTTTGATGATCATACATGATGATGAATTATGGTTAGTGATTAGGAGACCATGATTGGGTTTGAAATTTAGTTGTCACTATACATGCTAGTAATGTGGTTATGATTGTCATATACGCATGGAAATCCGAGGCCCCTACTTAGTAGGATTGGCAGGGTTTAGGATGTGAGATCGTGAGTGACTTCACATGGCATGTTGTGCATGATTAGACTTCACGTATGAAGTGTTTGATGTGATGTAATTATAATTTTTGAGCATGATGATTATTTGAGATTTGCATGAGTGTATGATGATCTAATGTGATATGATGACCTAGGTAGAAATTGGGTTGAGTGATGTGATGCACGTGGATAACTTACATGATATTCGTGTATGATAAGTTGAATTGCATGCTAAAACAATATTCCAACTAATATGTCACCAACGGGTCAAACGGGTCAACTAGGTTAACCTAGAGTTGTTAAGTTTTATGTGTACACGTACTTATTTACTTGTGTGTCCTAGGTAACCTTTGAAATTGTAAGGCCCCGTTCCCGGGACACTTACAGCTGGTAAGTCATTGCACATAAAACCTATATTATCATTTCTCTTACATAAATATTGCAGCGGAAACATTCAAAAATGACATCCCATTTCATTATAAAAACTTTGGCAAAATAATACATTGTTAATCAGTTACAAAATACATTGTCGCATTACATCACAAAAGCATTATATAAATGGATGCCATCCCAAAAGAGCTGAGTAGCCACCTCGTGCCATCCTCAGTAATCATTACCTACCCACTGGAAACACATCAAAGTCAGTGTTGCTGAGTGAGTTCTAGTTTTATAAAATAAAACATACTTTTCTTTCATTAAAACCATTCTTTACTTTCATGCGATCATACATCATACATACACATAGATAATATCATTATTATCTTCTTTATTCGTTCATTCATCTTTACATCTTTTCTTGCGTATCTGATATCTTCCGTACCAATACCATGTGCTACACCCTGAACTATATGGCTACTGGTCCGAAGTCTATAAATAGATAGCTAAACATGATGCTGCAGTATGAAGGGTAAGCGGTAGAGGTTCTATACAAATGGTCGATCACAAAGAAAGACCCCGATGTGCATCCACCCGGGGTAGCGAACCCGCACACCGTTGGGCTAACACCTTATAATTGGCGTGTCTTGATATCCAATGCTTGCAAGACTTTCTTTACTTTCATCATTCATTAATGCATGCATTCTTACTTCATGTTCCTCTTTTCTTTATCTTTCACTTTACGTTACATAATACTTTCACTTTATTCATTAACATAACACGTAAAGCCACAGAAAAGATAGACATACATCATAATAAGGAACATATCATACACAGTCATCAGCATCATACAGGGCAACATCATACATCATGCATAATCATGCAACATCATCATCATGCCTAACATGCTCTCTAAGGCCTCAACAGTCATCTTACATGAACTTACGGGAACCTTTATGTCAAAACCTACATATGCACTTTCCCTCGAAAGTCAGAAGTTAAACTACACTTTTCCTCGGGTGCAACAGCCCTAATTGGGAGTATGGGCACCCTTTAGTTGCATGGCCCCCATGCGACTGAACATCATGCGAATGGACCAATGCGGATGATCACCTATGCGAATGAACACCCAATCGTGCGAATGAATCTCATGCGGATGAAGCTAATGCGGATGAGCACTTACGCGACTGGGCTCCTAATCATGCGAATGGACTCTTAATCGTGAGAATGGACCCCAATCGTGCGAATGAACTCTCAGTCGCACCTTAATAGGCCGTATGGCCTCCATTCGGTCGCCTAGCCCTTGCTGGTGTAGAATGCAGTTCATCCCAAACCCAATCTGCCATTTTCGACCTCCAAGCTCATCTAAACCCATTCTAAGCCCAAATCAACCATCCTAAACCTTAGGAATGCATACCATAACACCATTCAAGCACACACAAGCTCAAACACAAGACCCAAACGAATCATACACACACACACATACACAAACGAGTCGAACATGCACACACTCAAAAACCCGATTTTAGATGTGTTCCAGCCCCAAAATAATTCAAAACGTGTAAAAGAGGGGTCCTAGAACTCACAAAAATGACCACAATGAGTGGAGCTTCGATTTGACCCGTTTCTCAACGATTTTGCTCACTCAAATCAACCCGAACCAACTTTTCTCCCTTTTCTCTTCTTTCTCTCTTCTCCTCTTTTATTTGCTGAAAAATGTGAGTGTGGGAAGAGGGTAATGGCTGCCCTCTCCCTACAAATATCACCACATACACAACTTTCTCTCGTTGGCGAGTTTGGTCCCTCGACTTTGGACTTTATTTCTTTTTCTTCATTCGTCGGCTTCAAAATAAATAAATAACCGGGTGTTACAGAAGTGTTGTCTTTGCATCTATAATGAGTCTCTTTATTCGTTATCATTATACACCAGGTGACTTCATGTCCCTCTATTTTGTAAACCTTTTTTGGGGGAGGTAGCATACTTGTACTCAAACACTATTTTATCATTATAAGTTGTGTATGTATTAACATAGTGCTTAGTACCTTGAAAAGTCCTCACACTTTTGGATCGTTGATAATGGTAACTAGCGGGAATTCTTGGGTAGTACTACTGGGTGTGACGAGCCCCACCGGTACAACTCGAGGTCAAACGGGTGCAATATTGTCCTAAACAAAAACATCATCATGACCTGGTAAGTCGTGACGGGGGGCAACAATGCAACACAGTCAGCTTCGATCGTGAAATCACTATGTTTATTACTTGTGAATATAGACTAGCTATCTATTTCAATACACTTCTTATGCTATACAATTGATAATATTTATGTTAAACGCAAACTCTTGAACTCACCAACCTTCGTGTTGACATTTTTAGTATGATATTCTCAGGTCGTTAACTCAGCTTGCCATTAGGAGCACAACACGGGTCCAGCATGCATCCTAAGGCTTTATTTCATAGACATATTTGTTTATCTTTTATATATGGGTTTTAAACATTAGGATGGCGAGTGTTTTTCCATATTGTGCATTCATTTACTTTGGGTTTGTCTTATTTACAAACCGCTTCCGCATGGTTCTAAACGTTTAAAATTTGGTTGGTTTGTTTTAAATATGGCATATATTGTCGTTCTGAGTAACTAGTGACTGTGATCCTGGTTTGTTCACACGCCTCGCGGTAAAACTCCGCATATGGATTTTGAGGGTGTGACATCAAACCCCTAATTGACTGAAAAGGGGGATTTGCAGTACGAATGACTTTAGATTTCACTCACCGATGGAATGTGGATACTCCTGATTGAGATGCAACTGTACCTTCGCACGATTGAATGAGCGGTAGTTGTTGGAGGGGGTTAATTTGGGAGGGTTTTTTGGGAATTCATTTGAAGGGGCATATGCGAAATACCCAATTTGTCCCTCGTGCAAAATTATCCGCCTTTTGAAAAAAGTTCAATTTCCAGATTTACCCTTTTAATCAAGACCCTTGATTCTATAGATCAAAGGTCATAATTAGTTTCTATGGTTTTTTCCAAATTTTTGATTTTCTTTAGAATGTCCCTATATATATATCTCAAAGGTCATAATTAGTCTCAAAACTCAAATGATCAACCTTTAGGAGAAAGCTACCATGCCCAGCCTTTATATCTCAACCAACTAATTTTCAGCCTTGACTTCTATGATGATAAATACATGGCATTCAATGGTACCATGAATCTTTCTATTTTTCCTCTAATCAAGTAGAGTTGAGTGCTCCTGACACTTTTATGTCTAGCCCACATCATCCACCCATTATTGAGGTTGTCACACCCCGACCGACGGCTTAACCATCGGGGCAGACAAATGTGAAAACGATTGTTCATAGTTCATGGAATTAAATAAGTTAAAATAATATTAAATGTCATTTTCATTGAATAATACAAAACAAAAAAAACATAAAACAAATAAGTGTTAGTTCAATCAGTACTACTCAATCTGTGACATGAACAATCACTCAACTAAAAATTATTATTTTAACAAGTTGTTTAGTATATGATATGACAAATCACAATACATCTGATTGTTTCTTCAAACAGAAAGACTTGAGAATTCCTCAAAATAAGCCCACCTCACCAATTTCAACTGTAAAGGCCAAATCTAGAAGTCCATCATACAATAAAAAATCACAAATTTCAAATTATAATTATGACTTCTATGATCAATGGCAGTCAAAGAGTTTCAAAAGAAATCAAAATCAAAATATAAAACAATCACTTACTTTTCAACCAAGATTCAAAACAAAAGTGATCTCTAAACATAAAAAACATGCCCAATTTCTATATAGAAATAGGGATCAAAGATTTGACTACTCTTCAGGTTCTTTAGTTGAAATTGATCATATGAAATAAAAAAGAACCCAATAGAAATCTATCAAAGCTTCATCCTCTAAGCCACAACCTAGAGGAAAGTATCAGGAAGTTATAGTCATGGACAGGAACAGGAAACCCAAGACCATCATGGCTTGGGTTTTATATTCTAATTAGTTTTTTGTGCTTGTAGGGTTGTCCATTCAAGTAAAACAACTTATGGCATGTGGATAGTGAATGATCCTGACACATGACAGGAGACAGTTTCCTTCTTTATGATTTCAAGCATATTCAATGAATTACTATGGCATTTGGTGGAGATTCACAAGGTGGCAGAATTACGGGTGAAGGATCTATGACAAATAGACTGTTGAGCTTTGATAAAGTGAACTACTACAAGCAACTGAACTTCAATCTTCTCAACGTAATTTACTTGCTTTTTGCAATAGACACAACACGGTTACGTTTATGCATGGTAACCCTTGGAATCTTGAACATTCTTTCATAAGACGATAACAAATGTGTATTATAAGCTTGATGAGCTTCATCATCGTCATCATCACCATCACCATCATCATCTGAGGTCTTCTCATCGACAAGCTTCATAGTAAGGGGACGAATGTTGGTTTGTTTCATCAGAGATGGTCCCAAGGCAGCCGTGTCTTCCAAGTCATCATTGGCATCCTCATCTTCAAGCAAACTGCATAGTTGGATAACCACATCCTAATTCCACTATTTCAAAGACTTCCTTCTCTTGTCAGCCTTTTCGAACCTACGAAGCTGAAGTTGGAAAAGCACGATACCTCATCACTAATCTCCCGGTGAAGATGAGATTTGTATGGATTGAAATGAGCCCCGCACGAAATAATATCGACACTATCACTATCATCTGCATCGACTAAGGGTTGTACACCTATCTTCAAACCCATATCAGAAACTCTGTTAATGGTCCCCGAAACATCCTAAAACAATGAAACCGTGGTTACTATATAACACGGTAACATATAAATATCCTTGCGTTATCACCATTTATATTTACCACCACGTCACCCTGCGTAGGCCTCCCATCGGTGGACAAGTTACCGTTCTAAAACATGGAGAACCATTAGTATATTAGTAACATAACAGAGATCTAGTAAAAGAATAAAATTGCAAATCGGAAACACCTTAGTTTCATGGTACACTTCTGTGCTAAGTGTAAATGTGCCATATCTATAACATGTTATCCTTATTTGTTATTCTCTAATTCTTCTAGGATGTAATTGTATTATTTTAATCTATATAATCCTTCATCCACTAATTGTGGAGTATTGAGTGTTTCAACCAATATGGTATCTTGAGCCTTTCTCTCTTCACCTCCCCTGAATAACTTCTTCACTTCTTCTTCCCACCCTTCCCATTCCTTAAACCTCTCCCTCTCCTCTCGCAAACCTTCTCATGGCATCTTCATCCAACCCTGCTGATGGCTCCATTCCTATGAACACCATTATTCACATGTTAACTATCAAACTTGCGTCATCCAACTACCTATTATGGAAGAGTCAAATTATCCCGATCCTTTCCTATCAAAATCTCATTGGCCATGTAGATGGCTCTTCCTCTGCCCCTGCCCCCACAATTCAATAAATGGAAAAACCGACGGATAACCGACTTACATTGCTTGGGTTGCAGCGGACCAAAAGACCGTTATTATTTTGTATGCTTCCCTCTCTGAAGAAGTCGTCTCTCTGATTGTCGGTTTATCAATGGCTTGACAAATATGGACCGCTCTTGAGGCTGCCTATGGCAACTCCTCCATTGAGCGGGTTCATACTCTTCGAGACCAACTTTGTCTCATACAAAAAGGATCCAAGTCTGTTGTGGACTATGGTCATACATTCAAGATCTTATGCGATCAACTTTCTGCCATTGGCCATCCTATTGATGTAAATGATCAACTGCACTGGTTCTTGTGTGGTCTTGGTCCGACGTTGTGAAACGTTTTCCACCGCCGTTCGCTCCACTCGTCCTACACCTATCTTTGCGGAATTGCTTGCCCGGGCTGAAAGACGTGAATTGTTCCTCCAGGCCCTTCATCGGTCCTCCTCCCCTACTATTGCTTTCTCTGCTACAGCGCATGCCCCTTCGGGTCGGGGTCGTGGAGGCCGAAACCCGCGTCATCATGGATCTACGTTGGGTCGTGGTCAGGGTAGACGACCACCTCATTATTAACTCTGTCGCACAAATGGCCACTATGTTAATGCGTGTCCAAAGCTGTCTACCTATGCTTCTTAGTTATGCCCAACTGGTGATGACTTAGCAAAAGCCTTTGTTGCCCAGTGTCACATTTCCACTTCTGGACCGGACTGGTATGTTGACTCGGGTGCATCATACCACATGGCCACATCTGCTGAAACCGTGTCCAATCCATCTCCACTCCCAGGTAATGATTATGTGACTTTTGGGAATGGATAATCTCTTCGCGTCACTCACCAAGGTTCTTGCTCTCTTTCTAATAATTTGCTTCTCAAAGACGTGTTGGTTGTACCTCACCTCACCAAGAAGCTCTTGTCGATAAGCAAACTTAGTAAAGACAATAATGTATATGTTCTTTTTTCTCATCCATATTTTTTTGTTCAGGATCAGATCACAAATCAAGTTCTAGCCAAAGGAAGAGTTGAAAATGGGGTATATGTTTTGCACCCAAGTCATCTTGCATTACTTACATCTCATAAAAGCCCTCCTGCTTCTTTTGAAATTTGGCATTCCCCTTTGGGACATGCTACTTTTGATACTATTGCTAAGTTACAAAAATTGAGACTGTTATCTATTAATGCTTTATTGCCCAAACCAGGTGTATGTTCCTCTTGTGAAATGGCCAAAAGCCACAAATTGCCATTTGAGATTAACACTAAACGTGCAACTAACCCACTTGACCTTGTTCATTGTGATGTTTGGGGACCCTCACCGGTTGAGTCACATGACTCTCACAAATATTATGTGGTCTTTATTGATGACTATTATCGATTCTCTTGGCTATATCCCCTACAACATAAATCGTATAATGCTTTAACGATCTTTGTCAATTTTGTTCAAACACAATTCTCCCGAAAAATAAAAGTCTTTCAAAGTGACGGGGGGACGGAATTCGTAAATAAAAAAGAGTCTCTGTTTGAGTCGAATAGGACATTTCATCGTCTATATTGTCCTTACACTCCCCAACAAAATGCTAGAGCGGAACGAAAACACCGACATATTGTTGAAATGGGGTTGGCTATGTTATTTAATGCTCGATTACCTTTATTATTTTGGGTTGATGCATTTACATCCGCGGTTCATATTATCAACCACTTACCGACTCCCGTGTTAAATGGTAAGTCACCATTTGAGCTCCTTTACCTTCGTGTTCCAAACTACAACATGTTTAGAACTTTTGGTTGTCGTGTCTTCCCCTACTTAAGTAACTATGCCACCCACAAGCTCTCCCCAAGAAGTCTTCCTTGTATTTTCATCGGGTACAACCCTAAATACAAAGGTTTTCGATGTCTCGACCCGGAAACTTCTCGTGTATATATATATCCCGTCATGCTCTATTTGATGAACGTTTTTTTTCCATATGGACATACCTCACATATTACTGACCCTCATGACTTACAATTGATCACCTTCTTAGATGTAGATGTTCCACCACTACCATCCTACACACCCACCACCCCTCCTGTTAAGACTTCGTCTAATAAAACCACCTCTATTCCATGCACTCTTTGTATGGACACCCTTGATCCATTCACCCCTCACAACCCACGAATCTTGATTCCCCATCCCTTCCTTCTACTACACATGCATCCACTAATCCCGATACACCAACCTCACCCGTTCCCACTCCCTCAACTATGGAGTCCTCACCCGGTTCCGACCAACCTTTCTCAACTATCAAACCACCCTCATCTACACCCACTATCGCAGCCGTGTTACCCGACCCCCTCTGAGCTCTTCTGCCTCATTGCATCCAATGGTTACTCGATCAAAATCTGGTATATTTAAACCCCGACATGTGGCTGATCTCTCTCATATTGCGCCTAGTGCTCTCCACTCGGCTTTGTTTTCTTCCACCGATCCCAAAACCTTCAAGTCTGCTACCAAGGACCCGAAGTGGGTCGATGCAATGCTGTTAGGATCAGTGATCTACGTTTGATTGATTAGAGAGTATTGCAGCGGAAATCAAACAATGAATTAGACAATTCACAAGAATACAGTTGATATTCAAAGTAAGAAAAAACGATTATAGAAAGAATTCTGCAAATCACATATTTTATTCAATACGCGCTTTCGTGGTGGCAAAATGTCACACTTACAATCAGGTCAATCATCCCTTATATAAGAATGTCGTGGTGGAACATTCCTTATATAGGAGATGTGACGTCTGCTGATGTCATTTGATAGTGACATCTAACAGAATTATTCAGACTACTGAAAGTTAACACAACTACTGAAGATGTCAAAACAGCTGACATCTTTTTACAAAAAATACTAAGTGTTAACTATCACTACAACTACTGAAAAGAAACTACTGAAACTACAACGATGGAAGAGCACGCTCTTCAGTCGTTTTACAAATACTGAAACATAAAAGAAAACTACTGAAAGGAAACCATCACAACAACTGAAGAATGCTTCTTCAGCTGTTGTAACAAACTCTGAAGGCTTCAGTACTTGTACTTGAACTTCAGCTGTTGTCATCAGCTGATGTCTTCAGTCTTTGTACTTCAGCTGTTGATCTTCAGACTTTGGTCTTCAGCTGTTGAAGTCTTCAGTACTTTAGTCTTCAGCTGTTGAAGTCTTCAGTACTTTAGCCTTCAGCTATTGAAGTCTTCAGTACTTTAGTCTTCAGCTGTTGAAGTCTTCAGTACTTTAGTCTTCAGCTGTTGATCTTCAGACTTTTGTCTTCAGCTGTTGAAGTCTTTAGTACTTTAGTCTTCAGTACTTTAGTCTTCAGCTGTTGAAGTCTTCAGTACTTTAGTCTTTAGCTGTTGATCTTCAACTTTGTCAAACAGCTGATCAAGTCTTCAGCAGTTGTTGTGATGTTCGTGGGACTTAGAGGTTTTTCTGATCAGGCTCATTGGTTCTTTCGGTCCAACAAACTCCCCCTGAACCAATGCAGCCAAAACCTCTAAACTTATTAAAGATGTCCCACTTATTATGGCAGAAAGATTTGGTCTTTTTGTCTTCTAGATCAGCTCAGAAGTGACCCATATAAGTACAGGCCTGGGAAGAAGTCTCAGTGATCTGTTTGGCAAAGGATGAATGGGAACTCTGTCTTGGGGAACTGGACACAGAGCTGTTACCCCATCCATGAGATCTACTTCCCAACAATGAGTCTGTATGACTCCCTTGTATAGGCCTCAAGGAAGGTTATCTGTTCCTCCATGGTAAGCTCTTCAGCTCCTCCTTCAAAAAGTGATTCTGGCCCATATATCAGATAGGTATTTGACCTGTTTCCCATTTTTGAGTTCCACAGTTGTTATTACTCTATAAGCAAATTCATCTGGTGATTACCCTCTAAGAACAACTGGAGCTCATTCTTTCTAACTTCCTCAAGCCTCTTATATACTAACCCCCTTTTCACCATTTTTTTTCCAGCATCTTTTGTGGGGTCAGGTTAGCTTTATAGGCTTTCTTGAAGTCATCTAGGATTTCCCAGGGTGATACTAAAAAGACCAATGAGATCACTTCATTTACAATCTTCTTCACTTGGCCAATGTATCTCTGTGGAATGTTTTTCTTGTGAATCCTATGAGAACCCTGGGATCAGGCCAAATCCTCACTCTCTCCTTTTGATATTGAAATGTATGTTTAAGAGTGTATAAACTGAGAGCGTGCTTCTTCATGTTGATGATTGAAGATATGGCAGCATATGCTTTGTCAACTCTCCTCAACAATTCCTCATCATGTTGTTTATGAAGCTCTTCTTCTTCTAGCTTCACTTTTACAATTTGTCTTTGAGTTTCAGGAGTAATTGTTGGGAGGTGACTTGTGGCCTTAGGCAATGTATAATAGCTGAGATTGGCATCCTATCTTCATCTTCATCATTATCTTCTTTTTCTTCTTCTAGCCTCAGTACCCTTCTCTTCCTCTTCTGGGGTACATCATCGGCTATTGGTTTTGAGGGTAAGGGAGTTGGTTTGGTGGGTTGTGTGGTGGGGTGGTTTTTGGGGTAAAGGTATTGTTTTAGTGGGTTTTGGTGGGGAATTTTGACAGGCTGTTCTAGCATCTTGGATGAGTTCGGCTTTAGATTGCTTGACTAGTTCAGTCCTGCTCCCAGCACCAGCTTCGTTTAAGGCTTCAATAAACAATCCTTTTGTGTATACTTCAACGAACAGATCTTGGTGGTTATTGCCAAGATGTTGTCCCTGGACCATGCCTTGATTTCAATCAATGACCTACCAAGATACTTCGCTATGAATCTGATCATGATTTCTAGCCTTTCCCTTTCCAACACATCATAACTTGCCCATCTAGCTTGGATTTCTTCAATCTCCAGTCTTCTGATTTCTGAGTCAAGTTTTTCAGTGTCGTGACCTTGCCTAAACAACTGATCAATGATGTTATCCATTGATCGGCTGTGTTCGGCATCAGCCTTCTTCACCATTGTCTCCAAGTCAGTCTCCTTTTCATTCTTCCTTTTCTTGTATGTGACATGAAAGTCTTTAGTACTTTCAGTCACCATGTCAGCATCCTTCACCTTCTCCTTCTCAGTTTCTTTCCTATCTGCAATCCTCTTTCTTTTTGTTTTCACTGACTGAATCTCCCCCTTTTTAGTTGCATTGGTTGCAAGGGGTTGATTGTCAGAAAGCCTTTTGCTCATAGCATCCTCTATCAACGGTTGTATAACTGAGGGAAGCCTCTCATCAAGGGTTTTAAGCACCATATCAGTGATAGTTGATGTGATGAGAGGTAAGGAATGTTGAAAGATAGCAGCTATTTGCTCAGGGGGGTTCTGACCCTGAGAAATAGTGCCAGAAGCAGAGGCAGTGGCTGAGTGTTTTGTAGTGGCTCTGTGTATGGAGACCTTCAGAGGAACGTGCCATCTGTGGGTTTTGAGGGGTAGATGGTCTTTGATCCTGAGAAATATTGGCAAGCAGCTCTTTGAGTCTGCTCACCTCATCCTCGAGGGTGGTGTTTTGGGCTAAAACATCATAAAAGAAGCCCAGGTCATCATCAGTGTTTACTGAATCACCTGACCTCTTGATAGAATCAGGATGAACATGCTTGAGTGTAGATCAGTAGTAGCATGTGCCCCTTGGTCATGGTACTGGGGACTTCCTGCCTCAGGACCATGTCCTTCATCGCAGTTGCCTCTGGTGAGGTCTTATGGATAGTACCAAATTCATCCTGATCATTTGCTGAAGCAGGAGAAGTGGCAGCCTCACCAGAAATTCGAATCTCTGTTTCTACACTTAGAGATTGAATATGGTAACCCCTGTGTTGTGGGGTGTCAGAAGCACGTTGGTCCTCCCCCTCAATGGTTGAGGCCATCCCAGTTTTGATTGGTATCTGGGGAGAGGTGAGGAGTGCAACTAAGTCAGCACTTTGGCAATTATGATGGTAGGACTTTGGGGGGGCGTTGCAGTGGGAGAGGGTGTGAAGGCACTATGCACCCGGGGAGTGGTGCGTTTCAATGGCAACCTCCTCAAGAGGAAGGTTCCAGATGTATAGGTGCCCCAGAGGTGGTTGCTACAGGCTCCTGTTGAGAGGAAACCTGAGCGGTTGAGGGTGAGTGAGTACGTGTATCTACTGGGGGGTTATGACCCGTAGATATAACTTGCGTTTGTGTTGCAGGGGCAACCTTAGGGGACTCATTTCCCTGAGTAGCCTTTTTGGCTTTCTTGTGTTTGGGTTTGGTGGGGACAATGGATTTGGAGGTGGTGGCTGTGGGTTTCAGCTGTGTGGGTTTTCGCAGTTTGGCAGCCAGTTTGAGTGACTGGTCTGAGTTGTGCCTGGAGTATACTTCAGGCAATACAGCCGTGGCAGGGACTCCAAGGCTAACAAGTCCCTCAGCTTTCAGCTGGTTTACTATAATGGCCATTAGGAACCGAGGATATAATATCCATCGGTTAGCTATAGGCTTGGAGGCCATATCCTTGAGTTCAAGAAATAATATTTCAGAAAAATTTAAGTTTTGTTGGTCAAGGATAGAGAATAATACCTGCTGCCACCTCGTCGACATTTGATCCCAAGAAGAAGTCTTAGGAGCTAAGCATACATTCACCATATGAAAAATTAGTCGTTCTGCATCATGGAAATGTTTCTTTAGGATGGTAGAGGCACTAAGGTTACCCTGGTATCCATGTTGGCAAATGATAGATCAGTGGTGCCCTTTGAATACCCAGTGGGGAAAGTGGCATCATCCAGTTGTAGGGTTTGGCGAAGATTTCTGGAGTGATGACCACCTGACGATTTTTGACGAACGACTGGAGAGAGTCGGTGTCATTCTCCCCAGTAATGAGGGTAACGTTCGTCCAGAACTGATGGAGGGATTCGGCATGAATGGTAGGATTTAGAAGGAAAGCCGTTTTGTATGGAGAGTTGATCATTAGATCAATGGTATTATCAAACTTTGTCCAGAAGGATGATTTGGTAAGTAAGCAACACAGTTGTGTCGTGGTTTAAGCTTCATGTTCGCCATTGATGTGAGAGAAGGTTCTGAGTTTTTGAACATTAGGTTTGAGATGATGAAGCTCTGTAAGATAAGGTATTTATAGGGTACGGGTTATGAAGCAACTGAAGGTTTGGTATGAGTCATCAGTAGTTTTAAACGACTGATGACGTGGTATAACCTTCAAAGGTTGAAACAACTGAAGTCTTGGTTTTAGGCATCAGTAGTTATAAAACTACTGAAGACCATGGTTTTAGCTTTAGATGTTGGAAACAACTAATAACTTGGTGTTAGTCATCAGTAGTTTGAAACTACTGAAGACATGGTTTTGTCATCAGTTGTTGTAAACAGCTGACGACGTGGTGTTAGTCATCAGTAGTTGTGAAACTACTGAGACGTGGTTTTGTCATCAGTTGTTTAAGATGAAGCAGCAGTTTTAGAAACAACTGAAGAGAAATTCTCATCAGTAGTTTTCGTCAATTCATAGCTTTTCAGCTGTTTCATACTGTCCTCAACACTTACTCATCAGTCTTTTTGGTTGTTTTTCAGTTATTTCATAGGACATCAGTACTTATCTGTTTGTACTTATATCAGTAGTTATGACTGTATCAGTTCGTGTAACAGAATCAGTACTTATTTGCGATATGATTACAAATGATCATCAGTACTTATTTACTGAGATCATTAGTAGTTATCACTTATTCCAGCTGCAGCATACCAAGCCTTAACACTAGGTTTTGGAAAGTCGAGCTATCCAAAGGCTTAGTAAAAATGTCTACAAGCTCATCAGCACTAGGCACAAACTTTAGATCAATCAGACCTTTTTCAAAACAGTCCCTAATAAAATGATGTCTGATCTCTATATGTTTGGTCCTAGAGTGCTGGACAGGATTCTTGACAATGCAAAGAGCTGAAGCCCTATCCATTAATAACGGAGTCTTAGTCTCTGTAATGTCATAATCCAAAAGTTGGTTCTGAAGCCAGAGTACCTGAGAAGTACAGCTTGCAGCAGCAATGTACTCTGCTTCAGCAGTGGATGTAGCAACAGATGTTTGTTTCTTACTCTGCCAAGAAATCAAATAGTTGCCTAGGAATTGACATCCACAAGAGTTGACTTTCTGGTTAGCTTACACCCTGCATAGTCACTATCAGAAAAGCAACCAATTTGCAAGAGTGTCCAGTGGGATACCATAAACCTAGAGATTGTGTGCCTTGCAGATATCTAAAGATCCGTTTGACTACAATCAAGTGAGACTCTTTAGGAGCAGCCTGAAATCTAGCACAAACACACGTTGCAAACATGATATCTGGTCTAGAAGCAGTTAAGTACATCAAGGACCCAATCATACATCTGTAAAGTGTTTCATCAACAGCTTTACCTTTCTGATCTGCATCCAGTTGTGTGGTGTTGCACATGGGAGTAGAACAGGGCTTACAATTTTGTAAATCAAACTTATTCAAAAGATCTTTTGTATATTTAGACTGATGAATGAGAGTCCCATCAGCCTTTTGTTTGATTTGCAATCCTAGAAAGAACAGTAATTCTCTCATTGCACTCATTTCAAACTTCTTATGCATTATATTGGTAAAGTCATCACATAACTGGGATCAGAGGATGCAAAAATATCATCAACATAAATTTGAACAAGTAGCTTATGTTGATCCACCTTCTTATGTAATTTTTATTTATGGAGCCTCTAGTGAAATTATTTTGAAGAAGAAAATTTGATAATGTCTCATACCAGGCTCTAGGAGCTTGTTTCAACCCTAAAGAGCCTTATCAGCTTGTATACCCAATCTGGATGTTTATTATCCTCAAAACCTGGTGGTTGACACACATATTCTTTTTTTATTTTACCATATAAAAATGCACTTTTAACATCTATTTGAAAAACTTTAAATTGTGAAATGCAGCATAGGCTAAGAACATCTAATTGCCTCCAGTCTGGCTACAGGGCAAAGGTCCTCATCATAATTAATACCTTCTTCTTGTGAAAACCCCTGAACAACCAGTCTGGCCTTGTTCTTAACAATAGCCCATTTTCATCTATTTTGTTCCTAAACACCCATTTAGTGCCTATTGCACACTTACCTGGGGGTAGAGGAACCAGTTCCCACACGTGATGTTTCTTGAACTGAAGTAGCTCAAACTGCGGCTTCCACCCATCCATGTCTCTCAAAGCACATGATAGTTCTTTGGCTCTTGCTGACTGATGAAGAGAGCATAGAAGCACAAGTTAGACAATTGACTTCTGGTTGAGACGCCAGCATTGATACCACCAATGATTTGAGACTGGGGTATTCTTCAGCTCTTGGTGCACAATAGATCAGTGCAAGTGTTTGTAGCCGGTTCAGCATCAGCAAATGTTGATTCAGATTCTTGAAACCAAGTATTAGATGGCAAATCACACGATGTAAGGAATCGAAATCTCATCAGCATTTGTTGTGGATGGAGCTGCTGAGGTACAGGAAAATCAAGTTTAGCAGACTCAGGCAGTTGGTCACTGAACTTGAAAGGTGAGTACTGATATCATCATCATCTTCAGTACCACCAGGTGGAGACTTGCTGCAGAAGAGATGATTTATCCACATGATCTGTAACAGGTGGAGTTTGATAAGGAGCATATTGCAGTATGCCAGATCAAACAACTCCACAGGGTTTTGTGGAATTTTATCCTTAGGAGATTCATTGAATTCACATGCAAGGTTTTTTTCACTATCTTTGTTCTGCAGTTGAAGACTCTGTAAGCCTTGCAAGTGGATGAATAACACTATAAAACCCTGCATCCACCTTAGGATCAAATTTGTGGAGTTGACCCTTTGTGTTGAAATGAAACAAGGACATCCAAAGGCTCTGAAGAATGAAATCAAAGGAGCCAAATGATGTAGAGCTTCATATGGAGTCTTCATCAACCTCTGATTTACTAACACTCTATTCTGCACATAGCAGCTGTGTGTGATAGCTTCAGCCCAAAAGGTCAAAGGCAAACACAGAGTCAGCCAACATGGACCTTGCAGCTTCAATTAAAGTCCTATTCTTTCTCTCCACTACTCCATTTTGTTCAGAGTCCTGGGATGCTAAACTGCCTTTTGATTCCTTTTGAAAGATAAAAATCATCAAGTGTATGTTTCTGAATTCAGTACCATTGTCACTCCTTATACACTTGACTGATAGAATACTGCTTCTCAACATACAACACAAAGTTTATAATATTCTGAGCAACCTCATCCTTTGAATGTAAAAGAAAGTCCATACAAATCTGGATTAATCATCCACAATTACCAGACAGTATTTCTTCTTTGCCATGCTCATCACTCTCACAGGACCAAATAGATCCATGTGCAGTAACTGCAAGCAGGCAGTGGACTTAGGATCTTCAATGGGAGGGAATGAGACTTTGTGCTGTTTTCTTTCAAATAACCAGTGCAGGCTCATCACAGTGGAACTCCTTTATTGATAAACCTCTCACTAAACGATTGTGGATCAGCTGATTCATGTTTCTGAGTTTGACATGACCCAGCCTTCTATGCCATAGTTTAGATGCCTGAAGAGAGGCTTTGGAGAACAGGCATGGATGACCCTTCAAATCAATCTTCTTTGACAATCCAAAGCATACACTCTTCCGATCCTGTTGGCCTTCAAGAGTATGTCATCCATTACCTTGTCAATCAGCCTCAGAACTTGGGAAGACAGAATCCTGCAGTTCTGGCTTGTGAAAAGTGCAACATGCCCTTTATCACACATCTGACTGACACTCAGCGATTATACTTGAGATTCTCCGCATGGTTGACATCATCAACCAGATTTGTCCATTAGACACATATCCTTTCCCATAATGTAACCTCTGGCATCATTTCCAAATGAAACAAATCCCTTCTTCCTTGAGAGTAGTCATTAAGAAGAGAACTGCTCCCAGTCATATGCATAGATCCTCCACTGTCCCATACCAGATGCTCCTTTGGCATGTTGAAGAACCCTGCATAAAAAAAACTAGTTAGATTTTGAGACCCAAACCTTTTTGGTTTTGGGTCTGTTTTCATCAACAGATGCAACCATAACTTGTTTCTTATATTAACAGCTGAAGAATGAGATGGTGCTGAAATGGATTCCTTGGATTTGGGCTTGGAATGCCTTTTCAGTGATTTGATCACAGGTGCATCTAGTTGGTTAACTCTCCCCAACAAATGTTGAACCATCATAACAAGTTGTGTCTGATTTGTAGCCAAAGCTTTCAGCTCTTGTGACATATCAGTACTTGTGTTTGATGAGTTCCTGTGATCCACCATTTCCTCCTTAAAATTAACAGACTTAGTCTGATGTTTATCATGAGAAGCACCATCAGCTGTTTTGTGATGAACCTTATCCTTTTTTGAATTTGGTTGAAGGCTTGGTTTATCACAATGGAATGATTGCGTACAAACTTAGTCTCAAACTCAGTTTTCATTTCATCCATCTGGATTTTAATGAGCTTATCTCTGTTGAGTTTGGAACCCTTTCTGTACCAACATTCATCAGAAAGATGATTGAATTTACCATATATTTCACATGGTTTATTCTTCATCTTGGATTGATCAACTGCTGATGTGGAAACGACTGAAGGTGTGCTCTTCAGTACTTTCCTTCTTTCAGTAATTTTGTTCAGTACAGAAGAATCTGTAACGACTGAAGAGTTGTTCTTCAGCTGTTTATTGTCAGCAGTTGTTATTCCATTTATTTCAGCTGATTTGAAATGCTTTTCAGTTGTTGTAACTTGCCCTTCGGTACTTAAGTTACTTTGAGGGACAACATCTAAAATACTCAGCTTCATGTGCTTGTCAGTAGTTAACCTATCAGCCAATTGACTTGCTGAGGTATCAACCCTTATTTCATCTTGTGATTTTGGGAGATCACTTGTGGATGATGCACATGATAATGTGGTTTGGAGATTGCTTTCACTTTTAGATTTTACTATTGGTTTTGGAGTAAAATCTGTTGGAGGTGCAATATGGTTGTAACCAATTCCAAACTTCACATTCGAAGCAGATTGCTTACTGAGCAGCATTTCAAATCCCTTGCAGGATGATACCCAGCGGTCACACTCAACTTGGGTAACTACAAGTTTTTCTTTGAGTTCCTTATGGTCCTCAAGAATGACCTCTAGCTTAGCCTTTTCATCATTTAATTGGCATTTAAGCTTATAAATCTCATCATCTTTGTCCTTAAGGACAGACTCATATTCATTTTCTTTTGGAAATAGTTTGCTCAAGCTCTAGATTTTGATTAATTACAGCTACATTTGCTTCTCTAATAGAGACAAATGCATCTATGCAAGATTCAGAACAAAGCTTGGCCTTAGCCTCAGAGGATACCTGGGTTACCTGTGAAGAAGATGCATTGGAGCATGAACTCTCAGTAGATTCCAGGGCCATGAGAGCTAGATTCCCAAAAGGATGTTCACCACCATGTTGACCATCACCAGTAAATAATTGCTCAGTTCAGAGAGATCATCTGGTAAACTGCTCCAGTCAACATTACCAGGGGTGAAAAAGCTGTGATGAGGTTGTGAATGAGATGGTAGAGGCTCAGGTAATGCTTGTGGTTGTTGTGCAGTAGGAACTTGAACTGGATTTGGCTAAGGCATGTAATAGCAGGGATACGGATATGACATTGGACCTGAGGGACAAAATATGCAGGCGAAGCAGGTTGTGAATGATGACCAGAACTAGCAGGTGTTGCCCCCTGTTTTGTGGACTAGTGCTTGGAAAAGTCACAAAGGGTGCAGAGGAGTTAGATCCAGATGATCTACACTCTCTTGCAAAGTGTCCAAGCCTTTGGCATTTGTGACACTCAACTTACTCTTGACAAAACCAACTTTGGTTTTGCCAGAGTCCTGGAAATTTCCTGCCAGTCCTCTTGTAGAACTTCTGAGATCTGATATTAATCAAAGCCATTTGGCTCAGAATATCCATCTCTTCTAGACATCATCAGCTATTCCTTTCAAATCATCCATGATAAAACATAAATTGTCACTATTACAGCCTGAGTGACTATCAACACAACGAATGCATGATCTGAACTGTTTGAAGAGAAATCTATATGCTCATCATAATTACTTTTAGATGCAGCATATTCTGACTCATGACCAACCAAGGTAGTGTTCCCTGGTACAAAATCATCAGTGAGCTTTCCCGATGATGCCAGTTTCCTTTTCTGCTCTATCTCTCTCTCAAATGTAAGCAGTTTCCCATGAAGTTGGGTGAGAGATAGTTTATCCAGATTTGCACTGGAGCGTAGGACAATAGTGTATGTGTCCCATCTCTTAAGCAGTGATCTAAGGAATCTGTTGTTCATCTGGCTATTGGTATATTCATTTTGACCATTTTTAGCTCAGAGATCAAACTGGAAAAACGCTCAAACTGTTGAGTCAGTGTCTCACCCTTCCTATGAGAGAATGTTTCATATTATTGGGCAAGAATTTCTCTGTTGTTGCTAAGACCTCATCAGTTCCACCGAATTGTTCCTTCAGTGCATTCCAGAGGTCATGAGCAGTTTCATGATGCATAAGCCCTAAATAGATTTCATTCGGTAGTGCCATGGCCAGAATTCCATGGGCTTTAGCATCAATCTCAAACAGTTTTCGATCTTCATTTGAGTATTGTTCCTTCTTCTTCGGAACCATTTGATTGGTTTCCGGATTGTTCACCATAGGCTTATGTGGACCATGTACCACCGATGTCCAACAACCTGAACTGTTAATAGACAGGTGATGAAGCATTCTTCGTTGCCATATGTTATACTCAATCCTAACCAGCATCGGAGGCTTGGTTGAAGAACCGGTATTGTGAGGGTCATTAGAAGGAGTAGTCATTCTCAGATTCAACCAAAATCAATTAAGTTTCAACAGATTTAGAACAGAACACAACAGGCCAAATTGAACCAAGAGAAAACAAAAAGCAATAAAACGAAAGTAGCAGAAATTCAATTTAACTATAACCGATTCTCGCAAATATGCCAATTCAATCAAATGCAGATTATCGATTAGCAGTTTCAGTGATCATTGTTAGATCGATCAATGATTAACCAGCTCTGATACCAATTGTTAGCATCAGTGATCTACGTTTGATTGATTAGAGAGTATTGCAGCGGAAATCAAACAATGAATTAGACAATTCACAAGAATACAGTTGAAATTCAAAGTAAGAACAAACGATTATAGAAAGAATTCTGCAAATCACATATTTTATTCAATACGCGCTTTCGTGGTGGCAAAATGTCACACTTACAATCAGGTCAATCATCCCTTATATAAGAATGTCGTGGTGGAACATTCCTTATATAGGAGATGTGACGTCTGCTGATGTCATTTGATAGTGACATCTAACAGAATTATTCAGACTACTGAAAGTTAACACAACTACTGAAGATGTCAAAACAGCTGACATCTTCTTACAAAAAATACTAAGTGTTAACTGTCACTACAACTACTGAAACTACAACGACTGAAGAACATGCTCTTCAGTCGTTTTACAAATACTGAAACATAAAAGAAAACTACTGAAAGGAAACCATCACAACAACTGAAGAATGCTTCTTCAGTTATTGTAACAAACTCTGAAGGCTTCAGTACTTGTACTTGAACTTCAGCTGTTGTCATCAGCTGATGTCTTTAGTCTTTGTACTTCAGCTGTTGATCTTCAGACTTTGGTCTTCAGCTATTGAAGTCTTCAGTACTTAGTCTTCAGCTATTGAAGTCTTCAGTACTTTAGTCTTCAGCTGTTGAAGTCTTCAGTACTTTAGTCTTCAGCTGTTGATCTTCAGACTTTGGTCTTCAGCTGTTGAAGTCTTCAGTACTTTAGTCTTCAGCTGTTGAAGTCTTCAGTACTTAGTCTTCAGCTGTTGATCTTCATACTTTGTCAAAAAGCTGATCAAGTCTTCAGCAGTTGTTGGGATGTCTGTGGGACTTAGAGGTTTTTCTGATCAGGCTCATTGGTTCTTTCGGTCCAATAAATGCACCGTGAGCTTGATGCACTTCATAAAAACAATACGTGGTCTCTTGTTCCCCGACCACCGAATCGGCATGTTCTTGGTTCAAAATGGCTTTTTCGCACCATATTCATTCGGATGGGTTGATTGACCGTTACAAAGCTGGCTGGTTGCACAAGGTTTTAGTCAAACTGCGAGTATTGACTACTCCCACACGTTTAGTCCCATGATAAAAGCATCGATTGTGCATGTAATTCATCTCTTGCGGTTATGAATGATTGGAAGCTGCACCAACTTGATGTCAACAATGCTTTCTTACATGGGCATCTTGATGAATATGTGTATATGGAACAACAACCAGGTTTTCGTAACCCACAATTTCCGAATCATGTATGTAAGTTGTGACATTCGTCGCCTTAAGGTCCGTCAAACGACATAAATAAGCATAGAAATATTTTAATTATTCTTCCTTTTCTTCATGAACTCCTGCTTTAAGGAATCATGTCTGCTTATTTTCCTTTGTGCCTGTACTTCCTTCGAGAACGTGTGTTAAGCATAAAACTTTTATAAATTTCATCACCATTACCACCAAATATATCATTTTTTTCTTTTATTTCGACCATTGTCATTAATAAAACCATTTTAGACTATCAAATGCCATTAAACACGCTTTTAACCTTAATATAACGAACATTTTAAGGTCGTAATCAACCGAAACAAATTTTGGGAAACTCGAGGGTTAAGTGCAGGGACTAAACTTGTAATTTTGCAAACTTGGGCTGGGTATATAAACCCCATTCCCAGCCATTCCTCACTCACTTCATCTTCTTCACCTCTTCACTCCCTACACACACATTTTCTTCATTCTAGCACCAAAATCTACCCGTGTGGTCTCGTTTTCGTCGTCTAGTCTTCATCTACAGCCTCATCTACTCATTTCTAGCAGGTAGCCTCATTTACTGCTGTCTTTTCTTGTCGTTTTACTGGTGCGTGTGAGGTCTTTCTGCTTGTGTTTCATGTTTGTGTATGTTTGTGCGTGTGAGGTCTTTCTGCTGCTCAGCCCGACCACAGTCGCGATTCTGCAGTTCAGGCGACTGGGTCTGTCATGCGATTGAGCCGTGCGACTGAGTGAGTCGTGCGACTGAATCATGCGTCTAAGTCAATCGTGCAACTGAGTTGTGCGACTAGGCATGTCATGCGACTGAGTCGTGCGACTGGGTGTTTGTATGCCATTGAGCCGTGCGACTAAGTGAGTCGTGCGACTGAATCATGCGTCTAAGTCAATCGTGCGACTGAGTTGTGCGACTAGGCATGTCGTGCGACTGTGTGTTTGTGTGTGATTGAGTTAGGTGACCGACTGAATGTATGCGATTGTGCGTGTTTCGCACGACTGGAGTCCAATCGCACGAATGAAGGTTCAATCGCACGAAAGTAGCTAATTCGCACGATTGAGGGTTGATTCGTGCGCATGGAGGTTGGGTCGTGCGAATGTGTGTGTTGTGTGGTGCGACTGAGTCCAATCGCACGAATGAAGGTTCAATCGCACGAAAGTAGCTAATTCGCACAATTGAAGGTTGATTCGTACGAATGGAACGTGGGTCGAGCGTCTAGTCCTGTTGTGTGACTGATGATGAGTGTGAATTTCCCTGAACGTCTGATGATGATAAGGCAACATCAGTAAAAGTGTCATTGCTTGACCCCAAAGATTAAAGTCAACGCTATCAACATGCACATACTATTTCAATTGAAATAAACCTAACATTTTACAATTACCGACAACCCATTTGAAACTACAAATACTTAACAAGTGTCATCTTTCATAACAATGAGATCTTTACAAGGATGTCATAAGCAATGACGACTACTCGTAGTACTTGGATCTACATAAGATCTTATACGTGTGTCCGCTTGTGTGTGTGTGCCACCCACAACCGAACCGATACAACCCGAACCGACCAAACATTACTATACGCTTTATACATGTCGTTATGCTTAACAATAACTGTCAATAGGTGTTTGATCGATCATTGCATTCAACTATTGGAAATCTCGATCTTTCATACTTACCACTTAACATGTGAGTTTCGTGGCCCCTTTTTATGCTTATACTATTTTACAAACATTACAAACATGGGGAAAAGTATGCTCTTCCGTTTTCTATGCTGTACAACATACATACAATTTTCATACAAGGAATCAACGTGATACTGTGTTGCAAGTACTTATCTGATACATGCTTAGGTCTGCTGTGTGGTTCTATCTTTGCAACTATTTAATTCTAGTGTGGGAACCGACGGTTAGGTATTGGTAGTACTACTGGGTTGACACCCCCACCCTCATGTTGGTATACTAGTTAGTACCAACAATATCCAGGTACGGGCCTTGGGTGAATATATGCCGACAATTTCTTTGTGTACGTCGCTAGGTTTGGTTGCAAAGTTCATGTCATGTGATTTTACTTGTGTATATAACTGTATTCACGGTATTCCATATCATTTACTTTATACAGCATCGCTTACACTTTTATTACTTAAACCTGCGAGCTCACCAACAATTTTGTTGACCATTTTGAGCATATCTTTTCAGGTGATCATGCTAGCTGAGGTTCTAGGTGTGCTGCCTTAGTGGAGACTCTAGGATGCATTTTTTTTGGGCCGAACTTGTCTTTTTGAAAACAATTGTTGTAACTGTTTCAAACAACATTATACTTTGTAACTTGTTCCCGGGTTGTGGGAATTGCATACAATGTTATTACCTATGTTTATCTTATATCATGTTTATGCTTATGGCTATGTTGTCGTGAATACTGACTAAACACGACACAAGTCCCCTTGTTGTCGGGTGTCGTCATGACACTCATGTCATCATTATTATTATTGCATCTCTATCGCTTACCATGTGTTATGACGATTCCCGTCTCGTCGCAACCCCGTGTTTCCGCTCTTAGCGGGGGTGTGACATAAGTTACGTAAAGCCCTCTATGGACTATAACAAGCTCCTTGGGCCAGGTTTCATCGTTTGAGCACATTTCTTCTTTCAAATGGTTTTAGCGGCAGTCGGGCTTATCCTTCTCTATTTATGTTTAAAAAGGGTTATTGTGTAATGTATTTATTGGTACACGTAGATGATTTAATTTTAACAGGAAATCAAGAAAAGGTCCTTCAAGCTTTCGCCCAAAAACTTCATAGTGAATTTGCCATCAACAACTTGGGACACTTTAATTATTTTCTTAGGCTTGAGGCTTTGAACTCTAAAGACGGGTTGTTTCTAAATCAATCTAAATATGCCCGAGAAATACTTGAATGTGCAAAATTGGCTGATGCTAAACCTATGTCTACACCTCTTTCTCCACATATAGCCTTGACCAAAGATGGTGAGCCATATTCCAATCCCACCCATTATCGCTCCCTAGTGGAGGCGTTGCAATACCTGACAATTACAAGACCTGATATATCTTATGCTATCAATCAAGTCAGCTAGTTTTTAAGTGCTCCAACCATTGATCACTTTCAACAAGTAAAAAGAATCATTCGATACATAAAGGGTACCTACAACTTTGGCCTCACTTTTAGCAAGCGGGAAAAGACATCGTTACTTGGTTACTCCGATGCCGATTGGGTGCGGTGCCTTGAAACACGCCGCTCTACCTATGGATACTCAATATTTTTAGGTGGAAATCTTGTGTCTTGGTGTTCAAAGAAACAGCCCACGGTGGCCCACTCAAGTTGTGAGTCCGAGTATCATGCAATGGCTAATACCGCTGTTGAGTTAATATGGTTGACACATCTTTTGCAAGAACTCCACGCTCTGCCTTTGGATCAGCCAACCCTTTTGTGTGACAATAAAAGTGCGATTTTCTTGACTCAAAATCCTATATCTCATAAACGAGTCAAGCACATTGAATTGGCCTATCATTTCATTCGTGAGCTAGTTCTTTCGGGAAAGTTACACACCAAATTACTCCAACCAAGCTTCAAGTGGCGGACATATTCACTAAAAGCTTGCCTCGCCCTCAATTTGAAGAATTTCGATCCATGCTTCGTCTTGGTCTACCACCCTCTCACTTGAGGGGGGATGTAAATATGTCATATCTATAACATGTTGTCCTTATTTGTTATTCTCTAATTCTTCTAGGATGTAATTGTATTATTTTAATCTATATAATTCTTCCTCCACTAATTATGGAGTAATGAGTGTTTCAACCAATAGGGTATCTTGAGCCTTTCTCTCTTCACCTCCACTGAATAACTTCTTCACTTCTTCTTCCCACCCTTCCCATTCCCTAAACCTCTCCTTCTCCTCTCTCAAACCTTCTCATGCCATCTTCATCCAACCCTGTTGATGGCTCCATTCCTATGAACACCATTATTCACATGTTAACTATCAAACTTACGTCATCCAACTACCTATTATGGAAGAATCAAATTATCCCGATCCTTTCCTATCAAAATCTCATTGGCCATGTAGATGGCTTTTCCTCCGCCCCTGACCCCACAATTCTACAAACAGAAAAACTGGTGGATAGCCCAGCTTACATTGCTTGGGTTACAGCGGACCAAAAGACCATTATTATTTTGCATGATTCCCTCTCTGAAGAAGCCGTCTCCCTGATTGTTGGTTTATCAACGGCTCGACAAATATGGACCGCTCTTGAGGCTGCCTATGGAAACTCCTCCATTGAGCGAGCGGGTTCATACTCTTCGAGACCAACTTCGTCTCATACAAAAAGGATCCAAGTCTGCACCGGTTCTTGTGTGGTCTTGGTCCGGCGTTGTGAAACGTTTTCCACCGTCGTCTGTTCCACTCAACTTACACCTATCTTTGCAGACTTGCTTGCCCGGGCTGAAAGCCAGGAATTGTTACTCCAGGCCCTTCATGTAAAGCTCTTTCCTCTTGCAGGTTGAATGTGTATAGAGAGATGGGAGCAGAAACAGAGTACCAATGAAACCGGCAGCAAGTTTTAAATCACAACCTCAAGCAGTTGCTACCGCCCAAAATGGAGGACGTGTGCAATCTGATGTTCACATGGTAACTTCCCGTAACTGCAGCTTCTAGAAGCAATTTTTACAATTTAAACGGCTGAGATCCAAGGATGGATTATTTGAATGGCTGTTATTTCTTTAAAATGGAGGTTTTTTATTCATGGGCAATAGAATATATAGAATTACTAAAGTATTTTCTTTTCTCTTAATTGAAAATTAACCCTACGTTAGCAACCATAAAGAGTTCACATAAAAATTGCTATCCATAGTGTATATGAAAAAGCATGGTTTAATATTCAGACTTCATCGGTCGGACCAGTAGTCACTCAATGCCTTGATACGTATGTTATGGGCTGACAAAGTTCAAACCATTATGTTTTTCATGTGATTAGAACGTCGGGCAAGATTTTTGTTGCAAATAAAAAAAATTACACACTTGAATGCTTATTTATTAAAAACTGTTTTTCTCTCTAAAACTACATCTATGGTAACATTCTATCTCACTCTTTGTCCCGGCCATTGATCTGAATATTTGGTGATCAAATCTAGCTAGACACTTCAATGATTGTAACAAGGAGAGATATATGATATAATGCATTAGATTAAGCTTTTTCATAATGAGTTATTGGATTTTAATAATTTCAAGTTTCATTTATTGGCTGAGATTAATCCAAACTCAATACATGTTTACACACACTCACAACTTTGAGTTTATTTTCCTCCAACTATCCTTTACTAACCAAGAGTTAACCTCGTGAGTTTTTTTTTATGATATGGACTACTTTTGTGGCCAAAACACTAAGGAGAAAATTAAAATCTATTATCAGGACCGTCAATTGAAACTTCCACACCCAAAAACCCGTTAATCTCCATCTCCTGATTTGAACCACCAAACTGGTTAGAGGTAGATTTTTAGGTGATGATGAAAGTTAGACAATGGAAAATGGACCTAATATAGACCAGACGGTGTTGGAGTTGAAAAATAGCTCAAAGTTGGCCTTATTTCATAAATTACAAACGAATGTTAACTCTAAGTTAGTAAGAGATCATAGGAAGAAAATAAATTCAAACTTAGGAGTGCCTATAAATATTTCCTGAGTTGGGATTAATCTCGACCAATAAATAAAATTGGAGACTACTAAAATCAATTAACCCTTTCATAATCACACTATTCGTTTTTTTTAAACCCATTCTGATCGTCAGTTGTTCCTTTCCCTCCCCGTTCGACATATTCATAAATTATACATGACTTAAACAAAATCATATAAAATGATGAATTAGAAAATAAATATATAAAGAATTTGATATCAGAGTTTAGATAATTTGAGAGCCATGTAATCACTTTTTGATCAAACTTATTCGATTGTTCACCCAAATATCTCAATCTAATAAACTCAGATATTGATCAAGATCAAAGTATGACTCATGTGTGTGTTTTGTGAACCAAAAGAAATTCGAGAATGACCAAAATGAGAAAGCAATCTGATTTTTGGAGATGGGTTTGAAAACTAGAATCTTCAATTTTAAATCAAATTTGACTAAATAAATGTGTCTTTTTCCACTCGAATTTCACATGTGAAATTACAAAAAATAAGTTTAAACTAATTTTAAATTCAAAATCAAAGACTTTTCCTGCCGGTGGCTCTGCCCCATGGACCCCGCTACTAGGGATGTTGCCCTCTTGAAACTTTTATTATTTAGGGTCTTTGTCTCTAAAGGGGTTTCTAGTATCTAATAATAAACTCAAACAGGAGTGCACTCCGCACATCCTAACTTGTTTGATATATTTTATGAGTACATTGGTCGTTAGTTAACTTTAATTACATTAAAATATCTAACAATTTCATTATAAATAAAATATATATTAGGCATTCACACTTAGTGTTGTATTTGTTTATAATAAGCATTAACCAAAGTAGAAATTGGATATTAATAAAAAATATAATAAAGCTATTAGATATAAAGGAGAAATGGTCGTGGGTGGCATGATACTTCTGGAGCTTTCACCACAAAATCAATTAGGAGTATAATTGAAAAAAAGGTTATTGGATTTTAAAAATCTCAATTTTCATTTATTGGCCCAGATTAACCTCAACTTATGAAATATTTATAGACACTCCTAACTTTAAACATATTTCCCTCCAATGATCTCTTACTAACTGAAAGTTAACATTCGTTAGTTTTTTTTTATAAAATGAGGCCAACTTTAATTTATTTTTCAACTCCAACATCACCTAGTCTCATTTAGGTCTGTTTTCCATTGTCTAACCTTCATCATCACCTTAAATCTACCTCCAACGAGTTCGGTGGTTCAAACCAAAAGGTGGAGATTGATGGGTTTTTGGGTGCAAACTTTTAAAATTGACGGATTTGATTATAGATTTCAACTTTCTGTTTAGTGTAACGGCCACAAACAGTTCACGTTATCAGAAAACTAACAGGGTTAACTCTCAGTTAGTAAGGGAGGTGGAAGATCAACTCAAAGTTAGGAGTATTTGTAAATATTTACTGAGTTGAAATTAATCTCGGCCAATAATAAAACTTGGAATTATTAAAATCCAATAACCTTTGAAAAATCTACTTTGTTTATGAACCAATCTAACTTTAGCTAGTCCAAGTTGGTCCTGTTAAAAATTAATCTCACATGTTGGAGTGTATGTTCAACAAGCTTCCTGTGAACCTCATGCTCAACAAAAGAGGAATCATAAATCATTCCACATGCCCATCTAGCGGTTGGCTTTCGGAAACTGCAAACCATACAATCATTCATTGTCTGATGGTCTATAGAGTATGGGAAGCTATCCGGGCATGGTGTAGGTTGCCCGGGTTTCAACCAAATAATATTGATAGCCTTTTAGGAGATGTTGAAAGATGTTAATTGTCCCGACAGGATAAGGAGATAATTAGCTCGATGTCCTATGTGGCAATATACTTCATTTGGAAAGCAAGGAACAAAAAAACATTCAAAGATAAAACATCAAATCCGGGAGATTTGGTTGGTGAAATAAAAGCCTCATCTTTCTTAAGGATTAAACACATGGAGAAGATACAAAATTTAAGTTGGGAAACATAATGTAAAAATCAAAAAGAAATATTGTATTTCTTTCTTGTTTTGTTCCTCTAGCATCTTGCTAGTTTTATTTAATATATTTCTTTTTGCCGTTAAAAAACAAAAACTTAAACAACCCATGCTTATAAAGTGATTGGTCATAACGCGTAATCATTTATTTTCATGGAGGGTTAGGTATACTATTTGTCATTTAAATTATGCAGATAATATTCTTTTGTCCCCAACCCATCATAAAATATATTGGTATTAGACTCTTGCCTTCTTAGTATATTATATATTAATCTTTTAATTATAAGTTAATACAACTTTCTCCCATTTCCTAAAAAATCATTTTGTCCTAAGCACAAATAATGATTTTGAGGGACTCATAACGTACCTTCCTATCTCTTTCATCGAAATTTCATGGTATCTTTTTGACCAAAAAAGTGACATTATTTATCTTCAGTGCGCTTCACCAGATAATTGTAACTGAAATCAATTTTAATAATATAATTAATTTAGTAAATCATTATAACTAATATAGCTAATATACCAATAGATATGTGAAAAGTTATAGTAATTATTCAGTAATTTAATTAAATAGTAACACCACTACTATGGTGGCCATCACGTGTAATGAATAACTTTATATACAAATAATAGTCTTTTGTCCCCAACCACTTTATTCGATGTTGTTATGTTCTTAGTATACGCTCCTTGTTAATAATTAATCTCTCATCAGTTCATATATTCCCCCAATCTATTATAGATTTCTGTTCATTCAATCACTCACTCATACATTCAATGGCCTCTACTTCATCTTCATCGATTCAAAAGAGCTTCAAGTATGATGTTTTCTTAAGTTTCAGGGGTGAAGACACCCGTAAGAACTTTGTTGATCATCTCTATCTTGCTCTTGTCAATAGAGGCGTTATAACTTACAAAGATGATGAAACAATCGAGAAAGGTGAAAGGATCAGTGATCAGCTCCTCCGATCCATTGAAGAGTCAAGATTTTACATCATCGTTTTCTCCAAGAACTATGCGTCTTCATCATGGTGCTTAGACGAGCTCGTTAAGATTATGGAATGCCAAAAGACGACCGAGCAGACTGCTTACCCCGTCTTCTATGATGTGGAACCCACCGAAGTTCGCAACCAAATTGGGGCGGTTGGAGAAGCCTTTGCTAAACATGTAAAGAAAGAGGCTGTTGGAAGATGGAGAAATGCCCTCAAAGAAGCAGCAGGTCTTGCTGGATGGGAGGTGAAAAACACTGTTGATGGGTAATTTCATTCATCTTTTATTCTTCAATTACGTTTTTTAACATTAGTATATCACTGTATTTTATATGAGTGTATGTTATATATTTGAAATGTTTGTATATGTGGGATTTTGTGGTAATCTGATTAACTCATCTTTATTACACAGGCATGAAGCTAAATTTATCCAAAAAATTGTTGAGGAAGTTTCAGTAAAGCTACATTTTATCAATTTAAACTTTGATGGAAAGTTAGTAGGCATGGAGACCCGGGTGAAGGATGTAGTTTCATCTTTAGAAATAGGTTCTGAAGATGTTAGGATGGTAGGGATAAAGGGGATAGGAGGTGGTGGAAAGACTACTTTGGCAAGAGCTGTTTTTGATCATATATCATTTTCTTTTGAAGGTAAAAGTTTTGTTGCTAATGTGAGAGAAGGCTCGAAAGGATCTGGTTTGAAGAAGTTGCAAAAGCAGATCCTTAAAGATGTACTAAATGATCAAAACATTGATGTAACAAGTGATTATGATGGAATGTATAAGATGAAAAAGATGATGGGTGGTAGAAAGGTTCTTGTAGTTCTTGATGATGTGGATGATACAGAGCAGCTTGAAGCATTAGCAGGTGAGCCTAATTGGTTTAAGCCAGGAAGTAGGATCATCATAACCACAAGAGACGAGCAAGTGTTGGTAGCACACAAGTGAACTTTATTAATGATGTCAATCTTTTATCAAGTGAGGAAGCAATATGCCTCTTTAGTAATATGCATTTAGGAGAGACATTCCAGATCAAGGGTATGAAATGCTATCACGAAATGTTGTGAATTATGCTGTCGGTCTTCCCTTAACACTCAAAGTTTTGGGTTCACATCTTTGTGGTAGAAAGGAGCATGAATGGGTTGACACCATAGAAAGACTAAAAACAATTCCCTTGGAGAAAACTCTCAAACGACTGGAAATAAGCTATGATGGTTTGCAAGATGACCAAAAACAATATTTCTAGATGTTGTATGCATATTGAAAGGTGAATTCAAAGACTATGCAATCAGAACACTTGAAAGTTGTGGATTTAATGCTCAAATTGGTTTACGTGTTCTTGAGCAGAAATCTTTAATAAATATTTCTGATACTAACGGTTTGTGCTTCCATGATCATATTGAAGAACTGGGCTGTAATATCGTTCGTCGTTTGCACCCTCATGAGCCTAATAGACATAGTCATTTATGGATTAACAAGGAAATTGAAGATATATTAGTTAATAACTTGGTAATGGTCGATTTTATTTTTAGGACGGAAAACTTAGACACAACTACTACTACTATTACTATTTTGTTTTGACAAAAGTTTCATGTGAACTATTTTATTTTACAGGGAACCGAAGAAACAAAATATATAAAACTGAAGCATACACATCTCAATTCAGCTACTATTATGAAAGGTCTTAGAAACATGAGGGAACTAAGATTTCTTCATGTGGAGTATTGCCGTATAATATATGATGGAGATTGCGAGTTCTTACCAGATGCTTTACGATATCTGTACTGGTTCGTATACCCTTTTCGTTGTTTACCCAAAACATTTCGAGCAAATAAGCTTGTTAGCCTTCAAATGCCATCCAGTCATATTTCTCATCTTTGGGAAGCAGGAGAAGAAAAGGTAAATTGATGATTGTGCGCATGTTTTGCATCAGGCTTTATTTTCCTATAATTATTAAACTAATATTCATCTTTCTTATTTCTTCTTATGATAGGTTCTTGATAAGCTCAAATTCCTTAACCTTAGTCATTCTAGGTTGACTAAGTTTAACCTTAGGATGACTCCATATCTTGAGAATTTAATTCTTTTTGGATGTAAGAACTTTGTTGAACTCCAATTGCCAGTTGAATGTCCTACACTCAATTCCTCAATCTTAGTGGTTCTAAGGTGCGTAACCTTAACCTTGGAATGACTACACATCTCGAGATCTTATCTCTTCATAGTTGTAGTAAATTTGTAAAATTCCAGTTTCTCAGTAAATGTCCCAAGCTCAAATTCCTTGACATTAGTTATTCTAAGGTGGGTATCCTTAACCTTGGGATGACTCCACATCTTGAGGAGCTAATTCTTTATAGTTGTAATAACTTTGTAGAACTCCAGTTTCCTGTTGAATGTCCCAAGCTCAAATTCCTCGACATTAGTTTCACTAAGGTAAGTATCCTTAACCTTGGGATGACTCCATGTCTGGAGAAGTTAAATCTTCAAGGATGTTATAACTTTGTAGAACTCCACTTGCCCGTTAAATGCCCCAAACTTAATATCTCAACCTTAGTGGTTCTAAGGTTAGTAAGCTTAACCTTGGGATGACTCCACGTCTCGAGGAGTTAGATCTTGAAAAATGTCATAAGATTGTAGAACTCCACGTGCCAGTTGATTGTCCAAACCTCAAAATTCTAGATCTTTGTGGTTCTAAGTTGCGTAACCTAACCTTGGGATAAGTCCACATCTTGAGAATTTAGTACTTGAAGGATGTGATATGTTGTTAGAACTTAAGTTGCCCGTTGAATGTCCGAAACTTAGAATTCTTAATCTTCGCGGTTCTAAGTTGCGTAACCTAACCTTGGGATAACTCCATGTCTTGAGGAGGTTGATCTTAAAGGTTGTACCAAACTTTTGGAACTCCACTTGCCCATTGAATGTCCGAACCTCAAATACCTCAATCTTGGTGGTTCAAAGATAACAAACCTTAACCTTGAGATGACCCCACATCTCGTGAAGTTAGTTCTTCGAGGATGTTATCATCTTAAACAAGTGCATGCTCCCGTGGGATGTCTAAAAAACATTGTTTACTTAAAGTTAAGTGGTTGCTTAAGGTTTAGCCAGTTTCTGCTTAGAAAATGGCATGAATCAACTGATTTTGAATATACAGGTATGTTAGTGCTCATTGCGGAGTCCTTAAATATATGCCCACTACATCCTAGCAGTAATTTGCCAAAGTTTCAGTTTAGATGTATTTATGATGAACATCTATCCTCATCATGTGGAAATCTTGAGAAGCTTATTTCTTTGGTTTATGTGCTTGTACAAACCTTGAGTCCTTTTCAGCAAGCATTTGTAGTTTACAACATTTAGAAACGCTTTCACTTGGAGGTAGTATTCCAGAGGTGGTCAAGGATTTGTGGAAGTTAGAGAGTTTAAAAAATCTTGAATTAAGAATGGAAGAGATTAAGTATCTTCCTGAGAGCATTTGTATGTTGAAACATCTGGAATCCCTTGATCTCGAATCATGTTGGCATCTGAAGGAGTTACCCAAGGATCTTGGCAGATTAGATGGTTTACAGGAGTTAATCCTAACAGATTGTAGATCCTTAGAGAGATTCCGAATAGCATCTGTAACATGAAATGTTTAAAACATTTACTTCTTTCTGATTGTATTCTTGTTGAGAAATTGCCAGAGGAACTTGGACAGTTAGAATGTTTAAGTGAGTTAGATATTCAAGGTGCAGGCATAAGTCGGCTTCCCCAAAGCATTTTTCAACTGAAAGGCCTGCGTATTATTGGGTCTAGGTTGCAGCTTGAGTCATGTGGATTTACATCCATGGAAAACTTGTCCGATGGCTTGTTGATGAGTGGCTTCTGTGTATATTTGTGAGTAGTAAGTAATTTTTCATTCATTTGATCTTTTTATACTTTTTCTCAGCCAAAGGTTTGGTATACTTGTGGCTTGTTATTCATCTATGACTTTAACGTTGTGTTCTCTTTTGTGAAGAAGATTAGCAAGTTGAATATTTCTTTTAAAAATGAATTTGTTTGTAAATTGTACTACTCTAAATAGTTAAAAACCAAAAAGGTATATACTAATAAGTGGCATGATATTCCATTGATGACGTTTCATAGTGAAACTGAGCCAGGTAAAAGTTTCAAGGACAAATTTTACAAGGAATGTTCAACAATCGATGTGTTTATCTTGAACGCACATTCATTTCTCTAAAATAACTCATGTAACGGAATTTCAGTCATATTTACATAATCACAAAACATTAAAAAAAATCAATTATTACAAAATACGGTTTAAGATCTTTGATTCCTTCTCCACGCCCCCACAGAGCTTTATTGTTTTTCTTTTTTTGGTTTTAAACAAGAGTGTGTAGTGGAGGGATCAAGACAAAACCATCAAGTTATAAAAGAAAACCATGTAAAACACCTTTAGCCAATCAAAAATCTATACATAATTTTGGTTTTTATCTGTCAAAGTGTTTTATTTAAATTATGACCTCATTATTTTAGGTGATTATATTTTTTTTTCTTTTTGATCACATCAATCACGAGGGGTATAATTTTGAGTTACGTATATGTGTCCATGCTTTTTCCTAATTAAATATATTAAATATTTGGTTTTTGGAGTTTTTGTTTAACTTGTGATTTTCTCATGTTTCAAATAGAGATCGAGCACTTGCTCATAGATTGGAAGAGATTGGCCAAGCTCCACATAAGGATATTAAAATGATTCATTCAATCATAAGTTAAAATAGTCTTAGAATCCTTTTTAACCAAAAACAACAAGAAAACAAAGAGATAAAAAACACAAATAAAGTCAGTACAAGTAGTTTTCAGATATAAAAAATCAAATGCATCTATCATTGTTTAAATAATCAAAACCTCAATCTTTCTCTTTTAAAAACACTAAAAATAAATCTTTATTTTCACGTTAGTACTAAAAAATAAAAATTACCGGATATCAGAAATGATAAATCAAAATATAATCGACTAAGTGAAACTAGCCAAAACCAACAAAACAACAGAAGTGGATTTTTTTGCGACTCGACCCAACTAAAGTTGGCCTTATAATTTATACTATTAAACCACAAAAAATCATTACCAACAATCGAATAAAAAAGTACTCCTTATTGAGTCGCTTCATTATTTCCAAAGATAGTGTCATTTCGTAACATCCATATCGACCACCGTAAAATAAAGATAACAACTTCTGTCACCTCTTTTTTTTTCTTGCACATGCCACCGGAATCAAACCAAGAGCAAATTATCCTTAACTTCTTCGATTATTGCATTGATATTTTTAGGTTTGTTGGTAAATAGAAGATTAAACAAGATATGAAGATGGAAATGAATAAACAAACTAGAAACTTGATTCAACAACCGATTACAATCAATCCCTATATGTATATATCGTTTGATAAACACCGGTATAACTTATTATAGACTAACTACATTAAAATCCCTTCTAGTTACAATATTACTACTTTAAAACTAAACATACTTTTTGTTTAAGATGAAAAGTAATATGAACACAAATACTTAATAAAACAACTGTAACACCCCGAATTTCTATTTAAACGGAAGGAAAAAAAAAGTAAATAGAAAGAATAGAAATTGTGCACAAGTGGAAAGGGATAAAGTGTACAAAGTATAAAACCTTATTACTTTAAGCATTTATGGGGCATGGTCGCCCATATCAAAAGCAGAAAGCTGCTTTTGCTCTCGGAGGAAGAAAGAAAAGAGAGAGAGCCCCTATTCTAGAGAGAGAATGAGGAAGAAGCAGCTTCAAAGTGTTTGTTTTCGGGATTCAAGAGTTGAATCGAAGGTGGGTCTTGAACTGGAAGAGTGTTGCTCAAAGGCTGCTCAAGGTGAGTTTCTAGAACCTCTTTTACTGATTTTCAACTTATTTGGGGCTATTATGCATACTAAGTAAACATTTTGAAAGAAACTGCGGGTTTACAGTCTTATAATGTATGTATGTATGTATGTATGTTTTAGAGTTGGCTTATGGGTTAGTGATGATGTTTAGCATGCTTAGATGCCCTTAGTATGTTAGATCTATGCTTGGGTATCATTAGAATGATAATCAGGTGATGTTGGTAGCATAGAAAATATTTCAGAATGTTCTGATGAACATGAACTGTGGTCCATGCGCCTAGAAATGTTAGTCGGATGAATAAGTATTGGCCATGCGCCCAAACAGTGGCCCATGCGCCCAGTATGAGTGGCCAGACGCCTAAGTGTTGGCCATGCGCCCAGAAAGTGGCCCATGCGCCCAGCATGAGTGGCCAGATGCCTAAGTGTTGGCCATGCGCCTAAACAGTGACCCATGCGCCCAGCATATTGGCCATGCGTCTAAGTGTTGGCCATGCGCCCAAGTGTTGGCCATGCGCCTAAATAGTGCCCGTGCGCCCAAGTGTTGAAACGGCTAAGTGTTGGTGATGCACCTAAACAGGTGCCATGCTCCTGCATAGTGGCAAAGCGCCTGAATAGGGCAAAAGCGCCCAAATAGTGCCCATGCGCCCAGACTGCTTTACACTTAGAATTTTTTATGCTCATGCGCCTGGAAGGTCCCATGCGCCTAATTTGGACTTAAGGTTTCTAAGTGGTCTTTAAGGGGTATTATGGGAGATAGGTCTGGTTATGATGTGATGGCTTATGTGTGTTATGCATGTATGATGTGCCTGTATTGGTGATGGTGTATGTTTATGATTATGTGTATGTTCCTTATTATGTATGTATGTCTTCCCTTGGCTTTGCGTTGAACGTTAATGAATGTAATGAAGTATTATGTAACGTAAAGTGGAAGATAATGAAAAGAGGAATGTTAATGAATGAATGCATGCATGAATAAATGAATGAACGAACGAAAGGCTTGCAAGCATATGTATGAGGTGAGCGACTCCGTATCGCAACAGACTCGAAAGAGGTCCTTGTCACGTATCCCGGTACTATGTCAGTCTTCGAACATGAGTCGGGGGTTTGTTTATCAGGCCCCGTCACAGTATCAGTCTTCGGACATGAGTCGGGGGTATTGCATGAGACAGGATGCAGATTGCATACTCTGGTACTGTGTCAGTCTTCGGACATGAGTAAGGGGTTTGTGAGCAGGCCCCGGCACAGTATCAGTCTTCGGACATGAGTCGGGGGTATTGCATATGATGAAAGTGATGGATGATGAGATCCATGTCACGTACTCCGGTACTGTGTTCGTCTTTGGACATGAGTCGTGGGTTTGTGTTCAGGCCCCAGCATAGTATCAGTCTTCGGACATGAGTCGGGAGTATTGCATGAGACGAGATAATGAGGTGAGCGACTTTGTGTTGCAACAGACTCGGATAGAGTTCAATCCCTGTGATTGACTCATTGGGATCTTTGTCGTGTATCCCGGTGCTGTGTCAGTCTTCGGACATGAGTCGGGGGTTTGTGAGCAGGCCCCGACACAACATCAGCTTTCAAGCATGAGTCGGGGATATTGCACGAGACAAGATTCGAGTAATAAAGAGTAATGAGCTTGAGATGAATGAACGTTAATGAATTATCATAATAATGTACTAAACAGGATCCTTGTCATTCGACCTCAGTAATCGTGGTTGAGTGCCACGAAGAGGGTAAAATCTGACCGATCTAGAAAGAGAAGTGAATGATAATGTAGTACGTTGAATGAATGAAAGTTAATGAACGTAATGACAAAGATAATAATGATATTATCTGTATGTACGTATGATGTATGATCACGAACGATTGTAAAGTATAGTATGATTTTGAAATAAAGTAAAGAACGGTTTTGATGAAAGTAAAGTATGTTCTATTATAAAACTAGAACTCACTCAGTGTCACTGACTTTTGTATGCATGATAGTTGGCAGGTATTTGTTGATGCTGAGGAGTTGCAGGCATGGATGCATAAGCTACTAGGAGCATTTTGAGGCTGGCATCCGTATTTTGACATGTCTTTGTATTTTGAGATGAAAAAAAATGTTGTAAATGAATGAAATGACATATTTTGAGTTATAAATGAAAGTTTTAAATTTCACTGCAAAATAAATGTACGTTTTAAAATGTTTTATGTGCAATGAATGACCAACTGTGAGGTGCCAGGGTACGGGGCCTTACAACAACAAACTTGAAAACTGCGATGTAAAAAGTAATCACTTTCGAGTTTAAGTTCAAATATACATAATAGGTTAACAAGAATCAATTAGTAATCGCATAGACATGATTTTATAAAATTGTTCGGTTAAAATGATAATTAAGAAACAAACGTTTAAGACTCGCTTGTTCAAAAAATTACCAATTCATATATATATAAAGTATTCACACGCAAATCAAACTACTCACAATATATATAGAATGAAAGTACTTAAACATAAGTAAATTATTTAACTTCAATCAAACACACAATTGAATTCTTGTGTCAAAAGAAAACAAACAAAGCACTCAATCCAAATTGTAACATATTGTTTCACTTACAAGAACTATCTACTCGAATGCAATTACGAATAATTTAGCCACTCATCTACGTGATTCAATCCTCAAAGATTGAATTGATGTTGTTGGAGCTTGGTCCCAGGTGAATATGTGGTAAAACACACACTCAAAATCGCCTTAAAATCAACCTAAAATTGCAAATGTGAAGGTTGAGCATAGTAAAATTTCAGGGGCTGATTTTAGGTAGAGCACTATGTGCTGGTGCCTTCATTTTTTCTGCAGTGTGCTGGTTATTGTGCTCGGGTTAGAATACTATGCACTGGAACCTTGTTTTTAGTCTTTTTACTCCCAATTGCTTCATATTCGCTTCAACAAACGTCCTTTGCTTCCATTGATCTTCCAAGCACACTTTAAGACATTGAAATTATTCTTTTTAACCTCTAAACAACCTACAACGCAAACACATCTAAATTAACATCATTTCATATTCATAAACATATAAAAACATTAAATTAACTATGTTGAAGACCAAGCAAATAACACACGATCAATCCCTATATGTGTATATATATATATGTTCATTGGTGCCTTCCAAACAACACTTTCTTTGGTAAACATCGGTATAACCTAATATGCACTAAATAAATTTAAACTTCTTCTAATTACAGTATTACAACTATAAAAGTAAACATACTTTACACTATTCATACTTAGATCCTTAGACAATAGTTTTAGTTTAACTTCCTATAAGGTTTGAATCCCAAAATTAAAGCGAACCTTTCTGCATTAGTGAGCACCTTCGAAGTACCAATCAAATAAGAAGAGATATTTGTGCCCAAATCAGGTAAGTATTGTGTCGAACCACAAAGAGTCTATGGTTGGTGTGAGTAGCAATTGATTAATCAAACTATTCCATTCTATCCCATAATTGTCGCTCCCATTTGTTTTAGCCTCTTATGTTATTTCATTTTGGTTATGTGCTCTAGATTTTGTATGTCGAGAGGTTTTCTGAATTGTTGAAGGATGAGTTTTAAATTTTTTTTCATTGTATGAAATCCATAATCGTATAAGAAAAAGGTTTATTCACAAGAACGAGTAGTTCTTTTAACTGAAAAGTTTCTATGAAGATGTGTAGCAAAAATCGTACCAAACCATACTTTATATAGCGGTTGATTGGTGCAATAAATCATTGAAACTCATAACAATAAGGCATGAAAATTAGTGGTTATAATCATCAAAACTTACAATTAGTGGTTGTAACATTGAAAAAAACCATGATTAGTAACCACTAAGCTTTAATTCTATAGTAACAAGTTAATTCTGGTAGTAACATTGGAAAACACCATGATTAGTAACCACTAAGCTTTAATTCTATAGTAACAAGTTAATTCTGATCCTGAATTGCTACCGACCATCAAGGTTACAATTAATCATCATAATATTACCACCAAAGTATACTTTTACTACTAATCCACCAAAATTCCTATAAATGATCAAAGTTGCTATCAATACTTAATTTTTCTGGTGAAGAATCCTATATCTGCCAATGATTTTGCCACTATAAAAAATTCCTAGATCCACCACTAGTTTGAATCCTCGTTCTCCATTCCTAGTTAATATATTTACATTATTGTTTTCTTATATTTGTAATTCCTATTTTAAAGCCTCTTTCACTACTAGTTAATATCTTAACCCAATTGTAACTCATCAATGTGTAGCTACGATTCATCTAATCTATGTGAAACAGGAGATCTATCTCATTCTTTGCAAAAACATTGACAAGCTTGTAAGATGGAACATAGTGGATTCAAGATGCCAAAACTAAAATCAAAGCTAATTTGAGTCATAAATGGTTACATGTAAGGGTTATCGAAAGGTTGATGCACCCAATACAAACCAAGTTTTTCCTATATGCATGCACTTAGTGCAAAGTAGAATTTGCTCCAAAACTTTTCTGAAGCTTTAGTCTAAGTGTAAAATCTTCCGAAGCCAAAAGTGAAGTTTTCTGAAGCTTTAAATACAAATTCTTCCGAAGCCTCAGAAGTGAAGACAGATTTCTTCTGAATACCTTGAAGAACATGCTTTTCTGATGTACTTTTCATAAAGCCACCACTACCAACCCCACTTATAAAGCCTTAAGCCTTCAGCCTTTGATCAGTGGGAACTTTTCATAAAGATTCATGTTTGTGACTCTGAGTGAAGGCATAAGACTTGATAAAGTCTTCATGTTTTTCATTAGAGTTTTGAGACCCAAACAACCTTAAGCCTTCACTCAGAGTCTTAAAACTCTAGTGAACAACCTTCAGGGGACAGTTACCATCCCCATCCTATTGATCTCAATCAACCAATACCCAACCTAGAATTCTATGATAATGCAGACATGGGATTCAGTGAGTACCATGAGTCTCTCTACTCCTCCCCTACTCAAAAAGAGATGAGTACTCTTACCTCTCCCTTGTCTAGCCCACCTCATTCACCTATCACCGAGGTGGATATCCAAACCTGTTCAGAAGGTCTATATGGAAGAGGCTCTCACTTCGAAAAGTGATTACATTATTAAAACCTCAATCATGGCAATTCAACCCATTAACACTTCACTTAAAGTTGTTAGTGAACAGGGGAAATTGAACAACCAAAAACACTATGTTGATGGTGAGAAAGAAGACTTTGGTATTATTCTTTCATCCCCTATGATTCTTTTGATGAAAATGTGTAACGCTCTGTTCCCGGGACGCTCACAGTTGGTCGACCATTGCACATAAAAACATATAATTTACATTTACCATTACTAAAACATTGCAGCGGAATAAATTTAAACCATTTCATATCATTATAATAGATTTTGCAAAATAATACATCATTAACAGATTACAAAATATAACTCGTTGTATTACATCATAAAAACATTATCGTTATACAAAATGGATGTCATCCAAAATAAGCTAAGCAATTGCCTCGTGCCATCCTCAGCAACATCTAGCTACCAACTGAAAACACATAAAAGTCAGCGTTGCTGAGTGATTTCTAGTTAAAAAATATTTTACTTTCATTTAAAACCATTCTTTGCTTTCCGTAACACCCAGTTATTTATTTTGAAGCCGACGAAAGAAGAAAAAGAAATAAAGTCCAAAGTTGAGGGACCAAACTCACCAACGAGAGAAAGTTGGGTGAGTGGAGGTATTTGAAGGGAGAGGGCAGCCCTTACCCTCTCCCCACACCCCAAAATTTACCAAACGAGAGAAAGGGAGAAGAAAGGGAGAAAAAAGACAAAAAGTTTGGTCGGGTGGATTCAAGTGAGCAAAATCGTCGTGTAGTGGGTCTAAACGAAGATCTACTTCTCGGTGTGGTTTGTGTGAGTTCTAAGACCCCTCCTTTAAACGTTTTTGGTCAAATTTGGGGCTGGAACACATCTGAAACCCATTTTTCTATATGTGTGTATTTTACCCGTTTGTATGTGTTTATGTGTGATGCGTTTGGAGTTTGTTTCCGAGCTTGTGTGTGCTTGAATGGTGTTGTGGTATGCATTCCTAAGGTTTAGGATGGTTGATTAGGGCTTAGAATGGGTTTGGATGAGCTTGGAGGTCGAAAATGGCAGATTGGGTTCGGGAGTGAGCTGAGTTCTGCGCAGTTAGGGCTAGGCGACTGAATGGCATGGCAGTCATGCGACTAAGGTCCACACGCATGCCAGTCGTGCAATTGAGGGTCAATCTCATGTGATTTATGCGACTGGGGCCCATACGCCTGCCAGTCGTGCGATTGAGGGTCATTCGCATTGGGAGTCATGCGACTGAGAGCCCATTCGCATAAATGCTCATCCGCATTAGTTTCATCCGCACAAGGGTTCATCCGCATTAGGTCCATTCGCATGGGACTCATCCACATTGAGTCCATCCGCATTAGGTCCATTTGCATGGGTGTTCATTCGCATAGGTGTCCATCCGCATTGGTCCAATCGCATGATGTTCAGTCGCCTGGAGGCCATGCGACTGAAGGGTGCCCATACGCCCAAGTAGGATTGGTGTACCCGAGGAAAGAGTAGTTTAATTACTGACTTTCGGGGGAAATTGCAGATGTGAGTTTTGACGTGGGAGTTCCCATAAGTTCATGTAAGATGACTGTTGTGGCCTTAGAGGTTATGTTGGGCATGATGATGTATGATGTTGCATGATTATGCATGATGTATGATATGTATGTATGATGTTGCCCTGCATGATGATGTTATAGACTGTGTATGTTATGTTCTTTATTATGATGTACGTTTATCTTTCCCATGACTTTACGTTGAATGTAAATGAATAAATAAAAGTATTATGTAATTTAAAGTGAAAGATAATGAAAAGAGGAACACAATGAATGAATGCATGCATTAATGAACGAATGAATGTAAGAAAGGCTTGCAAGCAAATGTAAGGAGGTGCACACCCAATGAAGGTGTTAGCTCAACTGTGTGCGGGTTAGCTACCCAGAAGGATGCACACTGGGGGTCCAATCTTTGTGATTGACCATATGTATGGGATCCTTGCCGCTTGCCCTAGGTGCTAGAGTCAGCTTCGTGCATAATGTCCGAGGTCTATGAAAGGCCTCAGGCCCAGTTACCAGCTTCGTGCACAATGTTCGGGGTATAGCATATGGCATTGATCCGGAATAAAAGAGATAAGATAAGTGGTGAATGTACTTACCCTAGGTATTGGGTCAGCTCCGTGCCCAATGTTCGAGGTCTATGAAAGACTTCAGGCCCAGTTACCCGCTTCGTGCACAATGTTCGGGGTAATGTACATGTCATCGAAAGCAATGAATGTACGAATGAATGTAAGAAGTATGAACGAATGAGAATGATAATGACGTACGACGAATGAACGTATGAACGATTAATGAAGATAATAATGATATTATCTATGTGTACGTATGATGTATGATCGCATGAAATTAAAGAACGGTTTTAATGAAAGATAAAGTATGTTTTATTATGAAAAACTAGAACTCACTCAACAACGCTGACTTTTATGTGTTTCTAGTTGGCAGGTAATGTTGCTGAGAATGGCACGGGGTAGCTACTCAACTCTTTTGGATGACATCCATTTTTATAATACTTTTGTGATGTAATGCAACATGTATTTTGTAACTTGTTAACAATGTATAATTTTGCAAAAGTTTTTGTAATAAAATTAGATGTATATTTTGGTAATTCTGCTGCGATGTTTTATGAAAGACAAATGTATTTATACGTTTTAATTGCGATGATCGACCGGCTGTAAGCGTCTCGGGAACGCGGCCTTACAAGTTGGTATCAGAGCCAAAGTTTAAGTGAAATGGGTAAATTTTCAAAATAAACCTTAACTTAAACTGAGAATGGGACGGAAAGGGAAGGGATGCCAATCTGCGTAGCTGCGTGTCATCAGATATTTTCATAATGTTAACCGGTATTTTTGTGCACATGGTATGTGGTTATGTGTTGATTGTAGATTTAAATATTGATGTAGTCAAGACAGGTAATGCTTGGGGTATGAAGAGTAAAGTAAGTGGCTAATCACAACTAGTCACTGTAATTAGGGATTTACTATACTTGACATAAACTGAGCTATTTTCTTGAATGACCGTGTTGGTGTTTGAATCTTTCAGTGTGCGTGTGAATGGCCGGTGGTAGATCTTCGAAAGCCTCTCGTGGAGGTGGTCGTGATGGGCTTGGTACTGAGCCGCGACCCAAGAGAGGGAGACCTAGAGTTGAAAAGGTGGTTCACAATGAACCAAAGACCCCTCATCCGGAGGGTGGTGATGAGAGTGTTATGGGCCTCGGTGAAAGAGTCTGTGGTTGAAGAGGTGCATCAGGTCATGCAGACAATCTTACCGTCTGTGGTGACCGAAGTCATCAAGGCTGTACGGGAAGGGGAAAGACAAGAGAGGGACAGGTCTGCGGGAGGACGAGAGAAACCAAAGCCTGAAATGGTTCTATCTGATGATGAACAAGAAGAGGAAGAGCCTGCGCCGAAGGTGGCACGAGGCTGTAATAATGGAGCGTTTCAATGATGCAAGCCCCCTACTTTTGATGGAAACGACACTGCTGCTGCTGCTCATCGGTGGGTGAGAGAAACGGAGGTCGTCTTAAATATCAGCGAGTGCCGGGAGGACCAGAAGGTAAAGTTTGCTACCCACTCGTTTGTGGACTCGGCTCTGTGTTGGTGGGACAATATAGTCCAAGCTGAGGGTAGCAGGGCCATTGGGAGAATGAGATGGTCTGAACTGAAGAAGTTGGTAATCAAGGAGTTCTATCCTCATAAAGAAATGGATAAAGTTGAGAGAGAGTTCCTGTAACTGGAGACGGGAACCATGACACAACAACAGTACACCCCCAAATTCAATGAGATGGCACGTCTGGTGCCGAACCAAGTGACTCCTTTGTCACGAAAGATTAAAAGATACATTCAGTGCTTGCCAGCGGTTATCCGCAGGCACATGATGGCTGCCTGACCGAGCACGTTTAGGTCGGCGGTGGATTTGGCGGGGAGACTGTATGATGAGAGAGCAGTGGTGGTGACTGAAGGTAGCAAAAAGGGTGGTGGTGATCAGAACTGGCATGGGAAGAGGTTTGGTCAGGGTGATGCCTCGACGGATAATAAGAAGGCACGGGTGGATGATCGCCGTGTAGTCACACCGGGTACGGGATCGAAGAAGTGTGGCAAATGTGGGAAAGAGCACAGTGGTGAGTGTAGGTGGGGGTTGAACTTCTATATCAAGTATGGGAAGCCTGGTCATATGGCTAGAGACTACAGGGGTACAAGGTGTTTAAACTGTGGGGAAAGTGGTCATGTGAGTAAAGACCGTAAGAAGCCGAGGGCTGAGGGTTCCGAGGTGAAGAAAACGGGAAGTGAAGGACCAAGGGCAAATGCCAGGGCATTCACTATGACAGAGGAGGAAGCTAGGGTGGACCTTGATGTTGTGTCCGGTACGTTTCTAGTGAACCAAACTTTAGCTTTTGTGTTATTTGATTCGGGTGCCAGTAAAAGTTTTACTTCTGTTGCTTTCTGTGCTAAGCTTCCTGTTAGTAGTAGACGTGTGGATGCGCCCTTTGATCTAGAAACTGCCATAGGCTAGTCTACCAGGATTTCTGAGATGATAGAGAACTGTGAGCTGGAACTAGAAGGTCATAAGTTTCCTGTTAGACCGTTCGTGATGACCTTAGGTGGTTTCGATTTGGTTCTTGGGATGGATTGGTTAGCGGACTTCAAGGCAAACATTGTGTGTTGCAAGAAGATGATTCGTTTGGCAACGCCTGACGGGAGTTCGATGACTCTTTATGGGGATCGAGTCACGACGATCCCGAAAGTAATCTCAATGGCGGTGGCGGGAAAGTGTATGAGGCATGGATGTAGCGCCTACTTGGCTTATGTAAAGGATGTGGATACGCCAACACCACAACTATCCTATGTACCGGTTGTGTGTGACTTTCCGTACGTGTTCCCAGAAGATTTACCAAGAGTGCCACCTGACAGAGAGATTGAGTTTCAGATTGATCTGATACCGGGTGCCCAACCTGTTGCCAAGGCACCGTATCGGTTGGCTTCGATGGAGATGAAAGAGTTGATAGAGCAGTTGCAAGAGCTACTTGATAAGGGGTTCATTAGGCCGAGCATCTCTCCTTGGGGTGCTCCGGTCCTGTTTGTGAAGAAGAAAGACAGTAGTATGAGGATGTGCATTGACTACCACGAGCTAAACAAGTTGACGGTGAAGAACCGATACCCCTTACCGAGAATAGATGATGTGTTCGATCAACTTCAAGGTGCTAGTTGGTTTTCAAGGATAGACCTTCGATCTGGTTACCATCAGTTGAAAGTGAAAGAGCAGGATGTTCCTAAAACAGCTTTCCACACGCGTTATGGTCACTACGAGTTTCTTTTCATGTCTTTTGGTTTGACCAATGCGCCAGCTGATTTTATGGATTTGATGAATCGGGTGTGTCGGCCGATGTTGGATAAATCAGTGATTGTTTTTATTGTTTATATCCTTATTTATTCAAAGAGCGAGATTGAGCATGCCGGTCACATTCAGGAGGTCTTGGAGACGTTGAGAAAGGAGAGGTTGTACGCCAAGTTCTCCAAGTGCACGTTCTGGTTGTGCGAGGTTCAGTTCTTGGGTCATGTGGTGAATCCTGGCGGGATTATGGTGGACCCGGCAAAGGTGGAAGCAGTGATGCAATGGAAATCTCAAAGACGCCATCCGAGATTCGTAGCTTCTTGGGTTTGGCGGGCTACTATAGAAGATTTATCCAAGACTTCTCTAAGATTGCTTCTCCACTAACTAAGTTGACCCGGAAGGATGTGAAGTTTGTATGGGGTCAATCTCAAGAGAAGGCGTTCGAAGAAATGAAGGCGAGGTTGACTCAAGCTCCTGTTCTGCCATTACCGATAGAAGTGAAGATCTGGTAGTTTATTCTGATGCTTCATACTCGGGGTTGGGGTGTGTGTTAATGCAGAGAGAAAAAGTTATAGCCTATGCATCCTGACTGTTGAAGGTTCATGAGGTCAACTACCCTACTCATGACTTGGAGCTAGCAGCCGTAGTCTTTGCACTAAAGATTTGGAGGCACTATCTTTACGCGACAAAGTGCACCATTTTCACTAACCACAAGAGCTTGAAGTACTTCTTTGAGCAGAAGGACCTGAACATGAGATAGAGATGATGGTTGGAGGTCATAAAAGATTATGACTGCGAGATCCATTACCCTCCGGGCAAAGCCAACGTGGTGGCGGATGCCCTGAGTCGGAAAGAGAGACCCGAACTTATTCTGGTGAATGCTATCAGCTAATCATGACCTCTAATGTAACACCCGAATATTTATTATTTTGAAGCCGGTGAAGAAAGAAAAGAAAATAAAGTCCAAAGTCGAGGGACCAAACTCGCCCACGAAAGAAAGTCGGGTGAGGGGGAGTATATAAGGGAGAGGGCAGCCCTTACCCTCTCCCCCACACTCACAAATCAGCCAAGAAAGGGGAGAAGAGAGAAAGAAGAGAAAAAGAAGGAAAAGTGCCGGTTCGGGTTGGTTCGGGTCGCCAAAATCGTCGTGAAGCAAGCCAAATCGAAGCTCTTGTTGTTGTGCTCATTTAGGTGAGTTCTAGGACCCCTCTTTTACATGTTTTTGAATGATTTTGGGGTTGGAACGCATCTGAAAACCCTTTTTCGCGTTTTTGGGTGAAAACCCGTATGTATGCGTGTATGTATGTGTAGGACCCGTTTGGGGTTTGATTTCTTGTATGTATGTGTAGGCCGAAAACCCTCGGGTGCAGTCGGGATGAACTGCATTCTGCATCAGTTAGGGCTAAGTGATCGACTGGAGGCCGAATGGAGGCCATACGGCCGATTAGGGTACGACTGAAGGTCCATTCGCACGACTGAAGGTCCATTCGCACGACTGAAGGTCCAGTCGCATAGGTGTTCATCCGCATTGTCCATTCGCACGACTGGATGTTCATTCGCATAGATGTTCATCCGCATTAGTTTATTCGCATGATGTTCATCGCATGATGTTCAATCGCATGGAGGCAATGCGACCGAAGGGTGTCCATACGCCCGAATAGGGCTGTTGAACCCGAGGAAGGTGTAGATTGACTTCTGACTTTCGGGGGAAAGTGCAGATGTAAGTTTTGATGTAAAGGTTCCCATAAGAGTTTTTAAGATGACGATCGAGGTCTTAGAAAGCATGTTGGGCATGATGAGGGTGATGATGTTGTATGTTATGTATGTATGATGTTGCCCTATATGATGTGATGTTGATGCATGTTAATGTTCCCTTAATATGATGTTTGATATCTTTCCTATGGCTTTACCTATTATGATGAATGAACGAAGTATTATGTAACGTAAAGTGAAAGAGAAAGAAAGAGGAACATGATGAATGAATGCACGTATTAATGAACGAATGAAACGTCTTGCACACATCGGATAACAGGTCCTTCTTGGTGATTGACCCTGAATGTAGAACCTCTACCGCTCACCCCTAGTACTGTGGCATACGTTTAGCTGTTCATTTGTTGACTTCGGCCCAGTAGCTAAGACTGATGGTTACTCCTAGTACCGTGGCATACGTTTAGCTGTTCATTTGTTGACTTCGGCCCGTAGCTACGACTAACCGGGGTGTAGCACATGGTATTGGTATGGATGATGTCCGATGCGCAAGTAAGGTAATGAAAGAACGAATGAAAGAATGAAGAAGATAATAATGATATTATCTATGTGTACGTACGATGTGTGATCATGTAAAAGTAACGAACGGTTTTATATGAAAGTAAAGTATGTTTTATTTATAAAACTAGAACTCACTCAGCAACGCTGAGTTTGATGTGTTTCCAGTTGGCAGGTAAATATTGCTGAGGATGGCACGGGCGACTACTCAGCTCTTTTGGGATGGCATTCTTTTGATTAATGTTTTTGCACTGTAATGCGAACAAACTATTTTTGTAAGAATGTTGTATTAGTTTGCAAAAGCATTTACATGGAAATGAAAGTTTGTTTTAGTTTTCCGCTGCGATTTATTAAATACAAATGTAATTATATGTTTATATGCGATGAGAACCCAGCTGTAAGCGTCCCGGGAACGGGGCCTTACAAGTTGGTATCAGAGCCAAAGTTTAAGTGAAATGGGTAAATTTTCAAAATAAACCTAATCTTAAACTGAGAATGGGACGAAATGGGAAGGGGATGCCAACTGAGTAGCTGCGTGCCATCAGGTATTTTCGTAAAGTTAACCGGTTTTATGTGCGCATGGTATGTGGTTATGTGTTGTATGTACATTTAAATACTGGTGTAGTCAGGACAGGTAATACTTGGGGTATGAAGAGTAAAGTAAGTGGCTAATCACAACTGGCCACTGTAATTAGGGACTTACTATACTTGACATAAACTGAGTGTTCCCTTGAATGACCGTGTTGGTGTTTGAATCTTTCAGTGTGCGTGTGATGGCCGGAGGTAGATCTTCGAAAGCTTCTAGGGGTGGAGGTCACGGTGCTGAATCGCGACCCAAGAGAGGGAGACCCAGAGTTGAGAGGGTGGTTCATGTAGAACCAGAGACCCCTCATCCTGAGGGTGGCGACGAAAGCGCCAATCTGAGAGCCTCAGTAAAGGAGGCTGTTGTAGAAGAAGTACATCAGGTCATGTAGACGATCTTACCGTCTGTGGTGACCGAAGTTATTAAGGCTGTACGAGAAGGGGAAAGGAAAGAAGGAAACAGATCCTCTGGGGAACAGGAACAACCAGAGCCAGAAACGGTTCTATCTGATGATGAAGAGGAAGAAGAAGAGCCTGCGCCGGAGACGGCACGAGGATGTAATTATGGGGCTTTTATGAGATGCAAGCCCCCTACTTTTGATGGAAACGGCACCGCTGCAGCCGCTCACCGGTGGGTGAGGGAATTGAAGTTGTTCTCGATATCAGCGAGTGCCGAGAGGACCAAAAGGTGAAGTTTGCTACCCACTCTTTTGTGGATTCAGCTCTGTGCTGGTGGGACAACATTGTCCTAGCTGAGGGTAGTAGGGCCATTGGGAAAATGAAATGGCCTGAGCTGAGAAGGTTGGTGATTGAGGAATTTTGTCCTTATCGGGAAATGGACAAGTTGGAAAGGGAGTTTCTGCAGTTGGAGGCTGGAACCATGACACACCAGCAGTATACCACCAAGTTTAATGAAATGGCATGGCTTGTGCCTGATCAGGTGACGCCTCTGTCTCGGAAAATCAAGAGGTACATTCAGGGTTTACCGGTGGATGTTCGCCGACATATGATCGCCGCCCGGCCAAGCACGTTTAGGTCGGCGGTTGATTTGGCAGGGAGGCTGTATGACGAGCGGGAGGTGGTGGTGACTGAAGCGAGTAAGAAGGGGGGTGGTGATCGGAACTGGAACGGGAAACGGTTTGGTCGGGGTGATGCCTCGATGGGTAACAAAAAGGCACGGGTGGATGAACGCCGTGTGGTCACATCAAGTGCGGGGTCGAAAAGGTGTGGCAAGTGTGGAAGGGAGCACGGCGGGGAATGTAGGTTTGGGTCAAACTTGTGCTTCAAGTGTGGGAAGACAGGGCATATGGCGAAGGATTGCCTATCGGGCAAATGTTTTAACTGTGGGGAAACTGGTCATATGAGCAGAGATTGTAAGAAGTCGAGGACTGAGGGTTCAGGGGTGAAGAAGACGGGAAGTGATGGACCGAGGGCGAGCGCCAGGCGTTCACCATGACACAGGAGGAGGCTAGGACGGACCCTGACGTTGTGTCCGGTACGTTTCTAGTGAACCAGACTTTAGCTTCTGTGTTATTTGATTCTGGTGCTAGTAGGAGTTTTATTTCTGCTGCTTTCTGTGCTAAGCTGCCTGTTAGTAGTAGACGTGTGATGCGCCCTTTGATGTAGAAACTGCCATAGGTAAGTCTACCAGGATTTCTGAGATGATAGAGAATTATGAAGTGGAACTTGAGGGTCATAGGTTTCCTGTTAGACTGTTCGTGATGACCTTGGGTGGTTTTGATTTGGTTCTTGGGATGGATTGGTTGGCGGATTTCGAGGCGAACATTGTGTGTCGCAAGAAGATGGTTCGGTTGATAGCACCTGACGGAAGTTTGGTAACGGTTTATGGTGATCGGGTTGCTACGATTCCGAAGGTGATCTCAATGGCGGTGGCGGGAAAGTGTATGAGGCGTGGATGTAGCGCCTACTTGCTTATGTAAAGGATGTGGATACACCAACACCACAACTAGCTGATGTACCAGTTGTGTGTGACTTTCCAGACGTGTTCCCAGAAGACTTATCAGGAGTGCCACCTGACAGAGAGATTGAATTTCAGATTGATCTGATACCGGGTGCCCAACCTATTGCCAAGGCACCATATCGGTTGGCTCCAACCGAGATGAAAGAGTTGATGGAGCAGTTGCGAGAGCTGCTTGATAAAGGGTTCATTAGACCGAGTATCTCTCCTTGGGGTGCTCCGGTCCTATTTGTAAAGAAGAAGGATGGTAGTATGAGGATGTGCATTGACTACCGCGAACTGAACAAGTTGACAGTGAAGAACCGCTACCCCTTATCGAGGATAGATGATTTGTTCGATCAGCTTCAGGGTGCTAGTTGGTTCTCAAGGATAGATCTTCGATCTGGTTATCATCAGTTGAAGGTGAAGGAGCAAGATATCCCTAAAACAGCTTTCCGTACGCGCTATGGCCATTACAAGTTTCTTGTCATGTCCTTTGGTCTGACCAACGCGCCAGCTGCTTTTATGGATCTGATGAACCGTGTGTGTCGGCCTATGTTGGATAAATCAGTGATTGTGTTTATTGATGATATCCTGATTTATTCAAAGAGCGAGATTGAGCATGCCGGTCACATTCGGGAGGTTCTAGAGACGTTGAGAAGGGAGAAATTGTATGCTAAATTCTCCAAGTGCGCATTCTGGTTGCGCGAAGTTCAGTTTTTGGGTCATGTGGTGAATCCTGACGGGATTATGGTTGACCCGGCGAAGGTGGAGGAGGTTATGCAATGGAAGTCACCAAAGACGCCATCCGAGATCCGTAGTTTCTTGGGCTTGGCGGGCTACTATAGAAGATTCATCCAAGACTTCTCTAAGATTGCTTCTCCACTAACTAAGTTGACCCGAAAGTATGTGAAGTTCGTATGGGGTCAAGCTCAAGAGAAGGCGTTCGAAGAGCTGAAGGCAAGACAGACTCAAGCTCCTGTTCTATCATTACCCGATGGAAGCGAAGATCTGGCGGTTTATTCGGATGCTTCCTACTCAGGGTTGGGGTGTGTGTTAATGCAGAGAGGGAAGGTTATAGCCTATGCATCCCGACAATTGAAAGTACATGAGGTTAATTATCTCACTCATGACTTGGAGCTAGCAGCCGTGGTCTTTGCACTAAAGATTCGGAGGCACTATCTCTACGGGACGAAGTGCACTATATTCACCGATCATAAGAGCTTGAAGTACTTCTTCGAGCAAAAGGATCTGAACATGAGGCAGAGGAGATGGTTGGAACTTATAAAGGATTATGATTGCGAGATCCATTACCATCCAGGCAAAGCTAATGTGGTGGCGGATGCTCTTAGTCGAAAGGAAAGGCCCGAACCGATTCGGGTGAAAGCTTATCAACTAATCATGACCTCTGATGTGATGAAGCCAATCAAGGAGTTTCAAGATGAGGCATTGAAAGAGATCATCTTAACTCGGAAAGAATGAGAGGTCTGGTTGGGAATTGGGTGAAAACACACTCGGTGTTAGAACTCGATTTGGCGTGTGTGGATTCCTCGTTTTGGGGATCTACGGGTGAAGATAATGGATGAAGCCCACAAGACTCGATACTCCATTCATCCTGGTGCCACGAAAATGTACCATGACATGAAGAAAGATTATTGGTGGCCGGGTATGAAGCGTGACGTGGTGGAGTATGTGAGTAAGTGCCTTACTTGCTTACAGGTGAAGGCAGAGCATCAAAAGCCGTATGGGAAGATACAACCTTTGGATATACCAGAATGGAAGTGGGAGCACATCACCATGGACTTCATTACGAAGCTGGCGCGTACCCCGAAAGGGTATGATGCCATATGGGTGATAGTTGATCGTCTGACGAAGAGCGTTCATTTTCTACCGATCCGCGAGACGTATTCATCTGAGAGGTTGGCTGATCTGTTCACCAAGGAAATTGTAGCTCGTCATGGTGTGCCGGTGTCTATCGTGTCTAATCGTGACACTCGGTTTACATCTAAATTTTTGAAGAAATTCCACGACGCTATGGGGACGAGGTTACATATTAGCACGGCTTATCATCCCCAAACTGATTGTCAGTCAGAAAGGACCATTCAGACACTGGAAGACATGCTCCGGGCATGTGTGATCGATTTTGGTGGAAGTTGGGATGACCACTTATCGTTAGCCGAATTCTCATACAACAACAACTATCATGCCAGCATTGGTATGCCACCATATGAGATGTTATACGGTAGGAGATGCAGAACACCCGTTTGTTAGGGTGATATTGGTCAGAAGGAATTGGGGAGCGTCGAGGTAATCGAGGCTACGATAGAGAAGCTTAAAAAGATTAAAGCCTTTATGAAGGCAGCCAAAGATAGACAGAAGTCGTATGCCGATAAGCGACGTAGGCCAATTGAGTTCCAGGTGGGTGACGGGTTATGTTGAAGGTCTCACCTTGGAAGGGTATTATCAGATTCAGAAAGCGGGGCAAGTTGAGCCCAAGATATATAGGCCCTTTCCGAATCATTGCTCGAGTAGGGGAGGTGGCCTATAGATTGGAGTTGCCAGATGAGTTAAGTGGGATTCACCCGACATTCCATGTATCTCATCTGAGAAAGTGTATAGCTGATGAAGACATGATTGTTCCACTGGAGGACATTGAAATAGATGAAAGGCTCAATTATGTGGAGCAACCAGTGGCAATCATTGATCGTAAAGAAAAGAGGCTGCGAAATAAAGTGGTTCCTCTTGTGCGTGTACAGTGGAAGCACAGGACGGGATCCGAGTCAACGTGGGAGACTGAGGAAGAAATGAGACAGCATTATCCACGTTTGTTCGACGAATAACAGGTTTCGGGGACAAAACCTATGTAAGGGGGTGGACTTGTAACACCTGAATATTTATTATTTTGAAGCCGGTGAAGAAAGAAAAGAAAATAAAGTCCAAAGTCGAGGGACCAAACTCGCCCACGAAAGAAAGTCGGGTGAGGGGGAGTATATAAGGGAGAGGGCAGCCCTTACCCTCTCCCCCACACTCACAAATCAGCCAAGAAAGGGGAGAAGAGAGAAAGAAGAGAAAAAGAAGGAAAAGTGCCGGTTCGGGTCGCCAAAATCATCGTGAAGCAAGCCAAATCGAAGCTCTTGTCGTTGTGCTCGTTTAGGTGAGTTCTAGGACCCCTCTTTTACATGTTTTTGAATGATTTTGGGGCTGGAACGCATCTGAAAACCCTTTTTCGCGTTTTTGGGTGAAAACCCGTATGTATGCGTGTATGTATGTGTAGGACCCGTTTGGGGTTTGATTTTTTGCTTGGTTGTGCTTGAATAATGTTACGGTATGCATTCCTAAGGTTTAGGATGGTCGATTTAGGCTTAAAATGGGTTTAGATGAGTTTGGAGGCCGAAAACCCTCGGGTGCAGTCGGGATGAACTGCATTCTGCATCAGTTAAGGCTAGGCGATCGACTGGAGGCCGAATGGAGGCCGTACGGCCGATTAGGGTACGACTGAAGGTCCATTCGCACGACTGAAGGTCCATTCGCACGACTGAAGGTCCAGTCGCATAGGTGTTCATCCGCATTGTCCATTCGCACGACTGGATGTTCATTCGCATAGGTGTTCATCCGCATTAGTTCATTCGCATGATGTTCAGTCGCATGGAGGCAATGCGACCGAAGGGTGTCCATACGCCCGAATAGGGCTGTTGAACCCGAGGAAGGTGTAGATTGACTTCTGACTTTCGGGGGAAAGTGCAGATGTAAGTTTTGATGTAAAGGTTCCCATAACGTAAAGTGAAAGAGAAAGAAAGAGGAACATGATGAATGAATGCACGTATTAATGAACGAATGAAACGTCTTGCACACATCGGATAACGAGTCCTTCTTGGTGATTGACCCTGAATGTAGAACCTCTACCGCTCACCCCTAGTACTGTGGCATACGTTTAGCTGTTCATTGTTGACTTCGGCCCAGTAGCTAAGACTGATGGTTACTCCTAGTACCGTGGCATACGTTTAGCTGTTCATTTGTTGACTTCGGCCCGGTAGCTACGACTAACCGGGGTGTAGCACATGGTATTGGTATGGATGATGTCCGATGCGCAAGTAAGGTAATGAAAGAACGAATGAAAGAATGAAGAAGATAATAATGATATTATCTATGTGTAAGTACGATGTGTGATCATGTAAAAGTAACGAACGGTTTTATATGAAAGTAAAGTATGTTTTATTTATAAAACTAGAACTCACTCAGCAACGCTGACTTTGATGTGTTTCCAGTTGGCAGGTAATTATTGCTGAGGATGGCACGGGCGACTACTCAGCTCTTTTGGGATGGCATTCTTTTGATTAATGTTTTTGCACTGTAATGCGAACAAACTATTTTTGTAATGAATGTTGTATTAGTTTGCAAAAGCATTTACATGGAAATGAAAGTTTGTTTTAGTTTTCCGCTGCGATTTATTAAATACAAATGTAATTATATGTTTTATGTGCGATGAGAACCCAGTTGTAAGCGTCCCGGGAACGGAGCCTTACATCTAATGTGATGAAGCAAGTTAAAGAGTATTAAGATGAGGCATTGAAGGAAGATCATCTTAACTCGAAAAGAATGAGAGGTCTGGTTGTAGAATTGGGCGAAAACACACTTGGTGTTAAAACCCGATTTGGATGAGTGTGGATGCCTCGTTTTGGCGATCTACGCATGAGGATCATGGATGAAGCTCACAAGACTGGATACTCCATTCATCCAGGTGCCACAAAGATGTATCAAGACATGAAGAAGGATTATTGGTGGTCGGGTATGAAACGTGACGTGGTGGAGTATGTGACTAAATGCCTTACTTGTCTACAGGTGAAGGCCGAGCATCAGAAACCGTATGGGAAGATCCAACCTTTGGATATACCAGAATGGAAGTGGGAGCACATCACCATGGATTTTATCACGAAGCTGCCACGTACTTTGAAAGGGTATGATGCTATATGGGTGATTGTTGACCGTCTGACGAAGAGTGCTCACTTCCCACCGATCCGCGAGACATATTCATCTGAGAGGTTGGCAGATCTTTTTATTAAGGAAATTATAACTCGTCATAGTGTGCCGGTGTCTATTGTGTCTCATCGCGACACTCGGTTTACACCCAAATTTTGGAAGAAATTCCACGACGCGATGGGGACGAGGTTACACATCAGTACGGCTTATCATCCCCAGACTGATGGTCAGTTTGAGAGGACCATTCAGACATTGGAGGACATGCTTCGGACATGTATTACTGATTTTAGGGGAAGTTGGGATGACCACTTCCAGTTAGCTGAATTCTCAAACAACAACAATTATCATGCCAGCATTGGTATGCCACCTTATGAGATGCTATACGGTAGGAGATGCAGAATACCCGTCTGCTGGGGTGATATTGGTCAAAAATACTAGGGAGCGTCGAGGTGATCGAGGCTACGACTGAAAGGCTCGAAAAGATCAAGGCCTTCATGAAGGCAACCAAAGATAGACAGAAGTCGTATGTTGATAAATGATGCAAACCGATTGAGTTCCAGGTGGGTGACCGGGTTATGTTGAAGGTCTCACCTTGGAAGGGCATTATCTGATTCAGGAAGCGGGACAAGTTGAGCCCAAGGTATATAGGACCTTTCCAAATCATTGCTAGAGTAGGAGAGGTGGCCTATAGACTGGAGTTACAAGATGAGTTAAGTGAAATTCATCCGACATTCTATGTATCTCATCTGAGAAAGTGCTTGGCAGATGAAGATATGATTGTTCCACTAGAGGATATCGAAGTAGACGAACGGCTCAATTATGTGGAGCAACCAGTGGCAATCATCAATCGAAAGGAGAGGCTGAGAAATAAAGTGATTCCTCTTGTACGTGTACAATGGAAGCACATGAAGGAATCCGAGTCTACGTGGGAGACTGAAGAAGAAATGAGGCGGCATTACTCACGTTTGTTCGAGGAATAACAGGTTTCGGGAACGAAACCTATTTAAGGGGGGTGGACTTGTAACACCCGGTTATTTATTTTGAAGCCAACGAAAGAAGAAAAAGAAATAAAGTCCAAAGTCGAGGGACCTAACTCGCCAACGAGAGAAAGTTGGGTGAGTGAAGGTATTTGAAGGGAGAGGGCAGCCCTTACCCTCTCCCCACATCCTAAAATTCAGCTAAAGAGAGAGAGAGGGAGAAGAAAGGGAGAAAAGAGAGAAAATGTTGGTTCGGGTGGATTCAAGTGAGCAAAATCGTTGTGTAGCGAGTCTAAATGAAGCTCTATTTCTCTGTGGGAGAAAAGAGTTCTAGGACCCCTCCTTTAAATGTTTTTCATCGATTTTAGGGCTGGAACACATCTGAAAACCCGTTTTTGTATGTGTGTGTGTTTGACCCGTTTGTGTGTGTTTGTGTGTGATGTGTTTGGAGTTTGTTTCCGGGCTTGTGCGTGCTTAATGGTGTTGTGGTATGCATTGCTAAGGTTTAGGATGGTGATTTGGGCTTAGAATGGGTTTGGATGAGCTTGGAGGTCGAAAATGGCAGATTGGGTTCGGGAGTGAGTTGAGTTCTACGCAGTTAGGGTTAGGCGACCGAATGGCATGCCAGTCGTGCGACTGAGGTCCACACGCATGCCAGTCATGCGATTGAGGGTCAATCGCATGTGACTAGTGCGACTGGGGCCCATACGCCTGTCAGTCGTGCGAATGAGGGTCATTCGCATGGGGAGTCATGCGATTGAGAGCCCATTCGCATAAACGCTCATCTGCATTAGTTTCATCCGCACAAGGGTTCATCCGCATTAGGTCCATTCGCATGGGACTCATCCGCATTGAGTCCATCCGCATTAGGTCCATTCGCATGGGTGTTCATTCGCATAGGTGTTCATCCGCATTGGTCCAATCACCTGATGTTCCATCGCCTGGAGGCCATGCGACTGAAGGGTGCCCATATGCCCAAGTAGGGCTGGTGTACCGAGGAAAGAGTAGTTTTATTACTGACTTTCGGGGGAAAGTGCAGATGTAAGTTTTGACGTGGGAGATCCTGTAAGTTCATGAAAGATGACTGTTGTGGCCTTAGAAGTTATGTTGGCATGATGATGTATGATGTTGCATGATTTTGCATGATGTATGATATGTATGTATAATGTTGCCCTGCATGATGATGTTATTGACTGCGTATGTTATGTTCCTTATTATGATGTATGTTTATCTTTCCCGTGACTTTACGTTGAATATAAATGAATGAAATGAATGTATTATGTAACGTAAAGTGAAACATAATGAAAAGAGGAACACGATGAATGAATGCATGCATTAATGAACGAATGAATGTAAGAAAGGCTTGCAAGCAAATGTAAGGAGGTGCACACCCAATGAAGGTGTTAGCTCAATGGTGTGCGGGTTAGCTACCCCAAAGGATGCACACTGGGGTCCAATCTTGTGATTGACCATATGTAGGGGATCCTTGCCACTTGCCCTAGGTGCTGGAGTCAGCTTCGTGCACAATGTTCGAGGTCTATGGAAGACCTCAGACCCAGTTACCAGCTTCATGCACAATGTTCGGGGTATAGCATATGGCATTGATCCGGAATGAAAGAGAAAAGATAAGTGGTGAATGTACTTACCCTAGGTATTGGAGTCAGCTTCGTGCCTAATGTTCGAGGTCTATGAAAGACCTCAGGCCCAGTTACCCGCTTCATGCACAATGTTCGGGGTAATGTACATGTCATCGAAAGTAATGAACGTACGAATGAATGTAAGAAGTATGAACGAATGAGAATGATAATGGCGTACGACGAATGAATGTATGAACGATTAATGAAGATAATAATGATATTATCTATGTGTACGTATGATGTATGATCGCATGAAAGTAAAGAACGGTTTTAACGAAAGATAAAGTATGTTTTATTATAAAAAACTAGAACTCACTCAACAACGCTGACTTTTATATGTTTCCATTTGGCAGGTAATGTTGCTGAGGATGGCACGGGGTGGCTACTCAGTTCTTTTGGATGGCATCCATTTTTATAATGCTTTTATGATGTAATGAAACATGTATTTTGTAACTTGTTAACAATGTATTATTTTGCAAAAGCTTTTATAATGAAATGAGATGTATATTTTGGTAATTCTGCTGTGATATTTTATGAAAGACAAATGTATTTATATGTTTCAATTGTGATGATCGACCAGCTGTAAGCGTCCCGGGAACGGGGCCTTACCCTTTCATATGTGATCATGCATCATATGTACATATAGGTAATAGCATTATTATCTTTCATCATCCTTTCGCTATCTTCCTTTCTGTACCATACGTACACTCATCATTAACTTCTAAGAATCCTTGGATCGCAATCAGGAATTATCAGTGTTAATTGAAAATCAAATTAACGTTTGTGGAATCAACGTTAACTTGGTTCAATTGTTTTTATTAAAAGGCAAAATCAATAATGATTAATACTTAAGAGGTACACAATGAATAAATCACAATTAATGATTAGACAAAGATTCAATTCAAATGTATTTCAATAAAACTGGTTAATGATTACAAATAAACAATGAAAGATAGGATGATATTGATTTGAATGGTTGATATGTGATGGCTGCTAGGGTTTTGGTTTGTGTGATTTGATGTGATGATTGGTTGTTGTATTTTTGCTTGGATGTTTGCCTTCAAAGCCATCTCATTAATTTGAAACCTATGATCCATATTTATAGACAATAATGTTTCTGTTAAAGAAACACTAGATCTCTTGGGATTCACATAACTGGCTTGTTGACTTGTTGACTTGTAATACTTGTATTATTTAAATACAAGGGTTTGGACTCCTCAGGAATATCATCTTACGTAGATATTTGTTCTTCCGCAGGAATATTGTTCTTCCGAGGGTACATGGTTCTTCCGAAGCAATCTTGTTCTTCCATCCTCAGAGCTGGTTGCTCATCCGCAGAAGATCTTCGGATGTATTTTACTTGTAAGAAACATATCTACGGAAGAACAAAATGTTCATCCGTAGATGTTTCTTACACTTGGTGAATTTTACCATTTATATTGTTTTCCGTGCGAACATACATAAATCAACACACATATATGGGTTAACCTATACATTTAATGCATACATAATAATGAATTACAAGTATTCATTACAAATATTAATTCAAGTTCTAAGCCTATACAAAATGGTCTAGATCGATTGATCCTAGATCTAACAACTTCATTACATTCCAGACCAATGTCATGTGCTATACCCCATCGTCATGCATAAAGCGGGTACTGAGCCGAAGTCTATAAATAGACCCCCATATGCATTGTGGCCTGACCATAGTACTGGGGTAAGTGACAAGGGTCCCATACATATGGTCAATCATAAATATTAGACCCTAGTGTGCATCCTTTTGGGGTACCTAACCCACATACCATTGAGTTAACACTCTTCATTGGGAATGAACCTTCTTACAAGGCTTGCAAGACTTTCTTTACTTTATTTTCATTAATGCATGCATTCTTTCATTCATTACGTTCCTCTTTTCATTATCTTCCACTTTACGTTACATAATACTTTTCATTTACTCCATAATCATACCTTGTTAAGCCACGGAAAATATACATACATAACAAGGAACATAACAAAACATAACCATACATAAGCATAAACCCATCATACATGCCAAAACAAACATCATCCATCACATCACATAAGACATCATAAGGTCAACTTAGATCACCCATGAAACATCCCAAGTCAAAGCCTACGTTTAACATTTCCTCAAAAATTCAAAAAAATATTCTAAGTCTTAAGTGCATGGCCATTATGCAGGCGCATGGCCTTCTGGGCACATGGGGAACACTTAGGCGTGTAACATCTGCCCATTTTTGAAAATATGGACCCGAACCCGTTTTGTCGATTATATAAATCATACATATTATTCAAACTAACTCATTCATTTTGGTGATTTAAAAATAATAAATGTGTTAATTTTGTGATTTTATTATTCAAATTCACATCTATTTTAACATTTAATCAATTTACAAACTTATGAGGTTTTATTTAGATTTTTTTAGTTTTAATTATTATATAAAAATATAATAATAATTAGACTTTTAAAATTTCTATAAGGTTTACAAATATATATGATTATATAAAGACTATACCAATTACAAGATTTTAATCATCTAAACAATCAAATTATAAATATTTAACAAGATTTATAAACTTTATAAAGTTTTATTAAATAAATAATTTGAGTAATTATTTACATTTTGAATTATAAAATAGGGGGCTCAAAATGTATTTATTGAAACCTTGCTTTATAAACTTTGGCATGAAATAATAACATATTGAAACATGAGGGACGAAAGGGTAACTTTAATTTAAAACAACCCAAAACCCTTCCCCGTCGACTAACTCTGGCCACACATCCGATCGAGCTCCTGCAAGACCAAGACGACCAAATCTGTTAGAATCAAGCGAATCAAACCATTTCAAATCGTTTTTGGCCGGATTCAAACATGTTACCACATTCTAATTTGATTTTAAACGTTGTATGAACATTTAAACCCAAACTGAAAACATGAATCAAGGCTCCATCGGTTACCACTCGATTGATGTTCAATTATCCAATAAATCGATTTAAAACATAATAAAGATGACTACGAGTATGAACCTTCGATTAATTACAGTTGAAACCGATTAATCACCCTTAATTCCAACTGAAACCCCCGAATTAAACAGAGGAGACACATTCTATTCAACTCCTCTAATATCTCCAACCACATAATTTCTACCGAAACACACACACCCCTCGACTTCGATCATCAACTGCATCTTGAACCTACAATCTAGTCGACAGCCACCTTAGAGTGCCCTAACCTTAAATTGGGTGAGGGCGTTACTCGTCATATCCCTCTAGAGCTTAATCAAACATCAATTGAATCAATAGCATCATCTTTATCACGATCGCACTCTACTATTGGACGTGACTGCCCCTATCTTCTTCATCATTGATCTATATCAAAATCGGGTAATTAAACACATCTCTATATACTCGATTTTACCTGGGGACTAAAAGCCCTAATGTTAAATTGATTAACATGTACGAATTGTTGTTTAATTGGGTTGAAATCAAATCTAAGGTTTATGTTAATTTGGGGATTTCTTTAATTAATGGATTTATAAAATTATTTTTGAATTTGAAGCAGATTGGGGCTTTAGCCCAACTGGTTTGAATCGGCCCTCTATCAACTTTTTGTTTTAATTATTTTTTCTACATTTTTAATTCAGAAAAATATTATTATATTAATAAATCAAAATAAAAATTATTTTGTTAACTAAAACATTTCAGAAATTATTAAATAAATTTAAGGGTTTTAAAACTTATGATTTTGAATTTATTATTTTTAATAATAACAAAGGTTATAAAAACATTATTAATTCTTTTATGTAATTTAAATGTTTTATTATAGCAAAAATTTAGATTATTTCAAAACATTTTAAATCTACAATTACTTTAAATAATTTATTATTCAAATAATTATTTAAATAATAATATAAATAATTATTTATTCAATTATTCATTTAACCATGATGTCATGAATAGTTCATCACTAAAACGACTAATTATTTAACTATGTTATAACATAAATAATTATTAAATTAATTACTTCTTTACACAATATATACTTAACCTTTATTAAACCATTTATTATAAATTAAAATTTTTGATTTCACTAATCATTCATTTTCATTCTCAAGTTTAATTGATTTATTCTATCTTTATTGAATATAAATATAATTGGTTATATTATCTTATTATCATGATTATCAAAACCCCAAATCCCAATTAAAACCTTAATTCATGTTTACTCTTTAATCATACATTTTTTCTAACCCTAAGACACCAAACCTTAGGTTGAATCGTGAAGGAACCGTTGGAGAATCTTATTTCTTATTTTTATCTAAAGTGCATTTTATATCACGTGAGTCTCCCATGTGAGTTCTCCATGCCCCTTTTTATTTCATTTCACATCTTTTGGGATGAAACATGTTAACCTTATAAATTTATACTTGTACACATCTTGATATTTGTAAATCAATATGCAATTAATCTTTACTTTTTGTCATGGTTATTGGTATTATTATGAGTGTTATGTGAGATACATTATATGTTGACAATCATTAACTATTGCTAGTCATGCGACGTTATAGATCTATGGGCCTGACAAGCTTATTTGGTGCTAAAGCCGATGTTATTGTCGACTCCTGATGACGTATGTTTGTTCATCATGGTAACCAAGTACACTTAGCTAATCGTTATAAACTTGTAAACTTATTCATGGTCAAGGTTTGATTGTAGCTATATGTGTTCTATAAACTCACATAATTCGTAACCATTGACATAAATTGCTTCTTGTAAATCTTATTATATTTATATGTATGCCTAACCCATAGAAACTCACCAACTTTCAAAGTTGACCCTTTATATTTAACATGTTTTAGGATTGCTACTTGAAGAAATTCTTCTTGCTCATATAGGACTTGGACTTAGTTAAATAAATATTTTATGTTGTTGTTTAAATCTTTGTTGTATTGTAATGACTAAATTGTCAAGATTTATTCAATGAAAATGGCATTTAATATTATTTCAGCTTATTTAATTCCATGAGCTATGGAAAATCGTTTCACATTCGTCCGCCTCGATAATTCCGTCGTCGGACAGGGTGTGACAAGGTGCATGGGAAACTTCTGGGTGCATGGACACTATATGAGCGCATGACCCAACACTTATTTATTCTGGCAAAGTTCTAGGTGCATGGGCACTATGCAGGCACATGGGCAATCTAGGCGTTTGGACACTTAGTCAAATTCAGCCTATCCTAGGCACATGGATACTATTGGGGTGCATGGGGTTTTGGGCGCATAGGACCACATTTAGGCAGTTATGATCGTTAAGCGCATGGGCCAATACAGGCACATGAGCAACTAATCCACACTCAAATCATTCTAATTCAGTCCCAATCATCATTCAAACATGTCCAAAGCTTAGTTCTAACATTCTAAGCTTCATAACAAGAACAAGGCATCATCGTATCATCTTAAACACCCAAAATCAAAACCCACCCATAATTACACATACACATACACACACGGGTGTAACACTCACATTTATAAAAACATTCACACATGTATTTCCAGCCCCAAAATCAGTTAAAACAAGTAAAAAGGGGTTTTAGAACTCACCTTAGCAGCCTTTGGGCATGACTTCTATCAAACTGGTTTGCAATTAAGTTCAAACACCTAAAACCCACCAAATACATAAACCCGAACACACATAAACACACATAAGCACATACCCAAGGCATAGGCTAGCCAAGAACATTCAAAAACATCACATTTTTACCTAAATTCAGGCTTCTTCTTCTTCTCTCTAAAACCAAAGCTTCATCTACTTTCTCTTTCTAAATCCAGTGACAAAGGTGTTGTGTAGACAACATGGCAGCCATACCACCTTTTACACCCACTTTTGAAACTTTTTGTCCTTTTTAACACATTTAACCCCTCAACTTAGGTTAAATTGTGTTTCCGTATTTTTCTACACTTATATTCTTTCTTTCTTGTCTATTAAAAATATCCGGGTGTTACAATTCCACCTCCCTTATATAGGTATCATCCCCGAAACCTGTTATTCCTCAAACAAATATGGGTAATGCTCCCTCATCTGTTCTTTAGTCTCCCACATAGACTCAGATCCCTTCATGTGCTTCCACTGTACACACAAATGGAACCACTTTGTTCCTTAACCTCTTTTCCTTACGATCAATGATCGCTACTGGTTGCTCCATATAATTGAGTCGTTCATCCACTTCGATATCTTCCAGTGGTACAACCATATCCTCGTCAGCTAAACACTTTCTCAAATGAGATACATGGAATGTCAGGTAAATTCCACTTAACTCATCGGGTAACTCCAATCTATAGCCACCTCTCCTCCCATATAGCATCTAATAAGAGTGCATGCCAATACCGGCATAATAACTATTTTTGTATGAGAACTCAGCTAACGGTAAGTGATCATCCCAACTTCCCTCAAAATCGATGACACATGCCCGAAGCATATCTTCTAGCGTCTGAATCATCCTTTCTGACCGAGCATTCATTTGAGGATGATAAGTAGTGCTAATATGTAACCTCGTCCTCATTGCATCATAGAACTTCTTCTAAAACTTATATGTAAACCAGGTGTCACGGTCAGACACAATACACACCGGCACACCATGACGTGTTACAATCTCTTTGATGAACAAATCCGTCAACCTCTCAGATGAATATGGCTCGCGGATCAGTAGAAAGTGAGCACTTTTCGTCAAACGATCAACTATAACCCATATGGCATCATACCCTTTCGCAGTACACGATAGCTTCATAATAAAGTCCATGGTGATATGTTCCCATTTCCACTCAGGTATATTCAACGGTTGGATCTTCCCATATGGCTTTTGATGCTTGACCTTCACTTGTAAGCAAGTAAGACATTTACTCACATACTCCGCTATATCGCATTTCATACCCGGCCACCAATAATCTTTCTTCATGTCTTGATACATCTTTGTAGCACCGGGATGAATGGGTATCGAGTCTTATTAGCTTCGTCCATGATCTTCCCACGTAGATCCCCATAGCGAGCAATCCACATCCGTCCGAATCAGGTTCTAACACCATGAGTGTTTTCACCCAACTACGTGACCGCACCTCTCATTATTTCAGAGTTAAGATGATCTTCCTTCGATCCCTCATCTGGAAACTCCTTGACCTGTGTCATCATATTAGATGTCATAATCAACTGATAAGCCTTCACACGAATTGGCTCGGGTCTCTCCTTTCGGCTAAGGGCATCTGCCACCACGTTTGCCTTACCCGGGTGGTAATGGATCTCACAATCATAATCCTTTATGAGCTCCAACCATCGCCTCTGCCTCATATTCAAGTTTTTTTGCTCGAAGAAGTACTTCAAGCTCTTATGGTTTGTGAAGATGGTGCACTTCTTTCCATATAGGTAGTGCCTTCAAATCTTTAATGCAAAGACCACAACTGCTAACTCCAAGTCATGAGTAGGGTAATTAACCTTATGAACTTTCAACTATCGGGATGCATAAGTTATAACATTTCCGCGCTACATCAACACATATCCCATCCCCGAGTAAAAGGCATCTGAATAAACCACCAAATCCTTGCTTCCCTCAGGTAACGACAAGACAGGAGCCTAAGTCAACCTTTCCTTTAACTCCTCAAAAGGCTTCTCTTGATCTTGACCCTAAACAAATTTCACATCTTTCTGGGTTAGCTTAGTCAATAGAGAAGCTATCTTGGAGAAGTCCTGAATGAATCTCTTATAATAGCCCGCCAAACCCAAGAAACTGTGGATCTCGGATGGCATCTTTGGCGACTTCATTGCATCACTGCTTCTACTTTTGTCGGGTCTACCGTAATCCCCTCAGGATTCACCACATGACCCAAAAACTAAACTTCGCATAACCAAATTGCGCACTTGGAGAATTTAGCATACAACTTCTCCTTTCTCAGCATCTCCAACACCTCTCGAATGTGACTGGCGTGCTCCTCCTCGCTCTTCGAATAGCTCAGGATATCATCAATAAACACAATCATTGATTTATCCAACATCGGCTGACACACTCGATTCATCAAGTCCATAAAAGTAGCTGGCACGTTGGTTAAACCAAAAGACATGACGAGAAACTCGTGGTGTCCATAACGCATGCGAAAAGCTATTTTAGGAATATCCTGCTCCTTCACCTTCAACTGATGGTAGCTAGATCGAAGGTCTATCCTCGAGAACTAACCGGCACCTTGGAGCTGATCAAACGTATCATTAATTCTTGGTAGTGGATACCGATTCTTCATCGTCAGCTTATTCAGCTCGCGGTAGTTTATGCACATCCTCATGCTACCGTCCTTGTACTTCACAAATAAGACTGGAGCACCCCATGGAGATATACTTGGTCTAATGAACCCCTTATTGAGAAACTCCTGTAGTTGCTCCAGCAATTCCTTCATCTCGGTCGGAGCCAACTGATACAAGCAACAGGTTAGGCACCTAGTATCAAGTCAATATGGAACTCGATCTCATGGTCCGGTGGCACACCTGGTAAGTCTTCTAGAAACACGTCTAGAAAGTCACACACAACTGGTACATCTGACAGTTGTGGTGTTGGCATATCCACATCCTTCACATAGGCCAAGTAGGCACTACATCCACGCCTCATGCACTTTCCCGCCACCGCCATCGATATCACCTTCAGAATCGCAGTAACTCGATCACCATAAACCTTCACCGAACTCCCATTAGACGCTGTCAATCAGATCATCTTCTTGCGACACATAATGTTCGCCTTTTAGTCCGCCAACCAATCCATTCCTCGGACTACATCGAACCCGCCTAAGGTCATCACGAATGGTCTAACAGGAAACTTATGACCTTCTAATTCTATGTTACAGTCTTCTATCATCTCCGAAATCATGGTAGACTTACCTATGGTAGTTTCTACATCAAAAGGCTTAGCAACACTCCTACTACTAATAAGAAATTTAGCATAAAAAGCAGTAGAAATAAAACTCTTACTAGCGTCAGAATCTAATAACATAGAAGCAAGTGTTTGGTTTACTAAAACGTACCTGACACACTTTTGAAAAAGGTGTTGTGTAAACAACATGGGCGGCCATACCACCTTTGACACCCACTTTTGAAACTTTGTGTCTTTTTTAACACATTTAACCCCTCAACTAAGGTTAAATTGTGTTTCCTTATTTTTCTACACATTTATTATTTCTTTCTTGTCTATTAAAAATATCCGGGTGTTACAAAATAAGAGGATGAGATTAAATGTGCAAAAACTATTAAAAAACATGCACCTACTTAGTCTCTAAGGTTAGTTACTTGGAATCTCAGGTGACTACCTTACAAACACAAGGTCAATGATCAACAACTTGAGATTTTTATCTTAAGGAGAAACTAGCTGGGAAACTTTTAAGGAGAGCTCATCCAAAAACACAAGAACTTGTGAATGTGATAGACCTAACTCTTAGTTCACCTATGTAAATGGGTGATGCTACCAAAAAGATGAAGAAAGTCTCAACAATCACAGAACATGGGAGTTCTTTATAGGGTATGGACATAGAGGTTTCACCACCCTCACTATCGTAGACTTGTTTCATAGTTTTCAACTGAGCGACAGACCCAACACGATTGACAGCTAAGCTGACAATAATGAAACTAGGAATCTAATTTGGTAATGGTGTAATGGTAAAATATTTACCAAAATAGTGTAGTTTTGAAACTTATTGTTTCTCCTTCCCATTTTCTTGCTACTTAAAAAGAATTTTATTTTAATGTTATATAATACTTTTAGGATAATATCTTTAAGTTCTTAGAAATGTTTTTTATAGAACCTTTTTTTATGAAGTAGTTTCTAATTTCTTTCTAAAAGCAGAAGAACAGTGTTTTTAATGTTTGATTATTGTATTAAAGTACATTTTTTTGGTTTCTTTTAAAATTTAAAACTCGATATGTAATTGTTTTTGTTTCTTTTGTTCTTTTAAACTTATATAGTAATGCTTTTCCATATTTTTCCTTTTTTTCCGTTAGTAATCAATCGATGAACACTTATATTTGGGGGTTAATCGGGTAAGTTAATCGGGTTTTGGGTTCATCGGTTCAGGTTATTCGGGTTTTCGGCATTAAAAGTCTACCCGAAACACGATCCGAATAACAATCGGTTTAATCGGTTTTGGGTTGTTAAGGTCGGGTACCGGGTATTTCACAATAGACTCAATTTAGTTGATTTTAGTGAGTTTTCGTTTGAAATATTATAATATTAGTGAACTTAAATTAGTTTACTTCTATAGTTTATAAAATGTGCTTGAATATATATATTTACATACAAACAATTTGATCAATTTGAACAATCTAAACAAGTATATACATATAATTTACTTAATTATAATATGGGTCGATCGGGTTATTCAGATTTCGGGTTAATCGGTTCGAATTATTTGGGTTTTTGAGGTTTGAAAGTTTATCCGAATCCAGACCCGGATAAGAATCGGTTTAATCGGTTTTCGGCTTGTTCGGGTAACGAGTTGTTTGGGTCGGATTTCTTCGGGTACGGGTCGGGTGAGCTAATCTGGTATGGATAAAATCGACAAGCCTAACTTATATAGTAATTCTAGATGAAGCCTAGGTAAAAATAAAATATACATACTAAAAAATAACTAGGTGGTTAATAGTTATTTGATTTATTATAGTAAATATAATTATAGATTATAGTCTATTACAATGATTGATTTGATAATTTTTCCGGTTATAAAAAATTAGTTATGAGTTAGACAATAGTTTAACTCTTATATTTGTCATGTTTAACCAACATGTCTCGCAATATTTTGGTATCTAGTTCAAAACTTATTTCATGTTCTAATTATTATTTTTGTGATCGGTATATTTAAACTTCGGAATTGTAATATTTAGATAATAATTGATTATATTCTATTTTTAAATATTTATTGTAGAATAAAATTGATCAAATATTATTCAATTTTTTGAAGACTAGTGAATTGATGAAAAAAAAAGGTAAAGAAATGTTTACAAAATTAAAAGTTTATACAAGAGCAAATTATCATTTCGTTCTTGAGTTTTAATTTGGTTGTTATTCTATTCAAAAAAGTTTTTTTTCCTTCCGGTCTTGACTTTTTAAAATTTATTATTTTCATCTATTTTTCTTGACTCAATTAATTGTATTTGTAAGTTAGAGACATTTAAGTTATTACATAATTCATTAAACACCACAATTAACTGTATAATTACTTAATGTCCCTCACTTAACAAACAAAATTAACCAATTTAACAAAAATGAATACAAATAACAACTTTTCAAAAATTCAATGACCAAGTAAGGAAGAAAAACCTTCTTTAACTAAACATAACAAAATAACTCAAAACTCAGGGAAGTAAATAACAAATAACTCTTTACACAAATAAAAACAATCATGCATATCAAGATAATAAATTGAGATACTCTTTAAATAATGGATTTAAATGATTTTAACAATTTAGAATTCGCATTCCATTTTTATCTTTATCCTTATCAGTTTAATAAAAATTACTACTTCTCTACTTTACTTTTCAATTAAATAATATTTTTATACCTTTATAATTATTATTTTCTCACCTACACTAACAACCACTTTTAAATTATAAACAATTATAAATGGTAAATACTAATTTCTTAAATTTACAAATTAATAGTAATATTGTTTATATCTTTCATTTTGTTTATATCTTTCATTTATAACCACCTCAATCATATCATATAATATAACTTTATACTTATAAAATTTTAAGGAACTAGATGTAATGTCTTAAAGTATCAAAAAAAACAATCGTACTTTTCACAATGAAACACTCATTAGTTTCGCAAACTTTTTCCTTACAATTCAGAAACAACAAGTAACAACATCTTTGATCTCCGCCACCAACCACCACCGCACCGCCACCTCATCGCCGGAATTATTCTCCCTCTATACAAGACCTCACACCCACCTAGAAGATCAAATCAAAATCTCTACATAGTTCACATCAATGAAAATCCTCTGCATCTTTGATAAATAAATCATTAGCTAAAATGATCAATCGGAAACGGAGTGATTGTTCCAGCACAGCAGCATAGAGACGCATCGTCGGAGTATGTAGAACCTCGTTCTATGCTGTTTCGCCATCGTTAAACACCGTTTTTGAAAAGTGGCTTTTCGACGAATTTTCCGGCGATAATCGGACGATGATCGGATTAAGAATGCATAAGTATCCATGACGTAGGTGATATATAATTAGCTTAAATTGGATATTATATGTTAAGGCTTATTGGGGACTCAAAAGGCCTGTTGTTTGTTTATATATGCAAAGGTAACGAAATAAAGTTGGGTCCACGTAGAAGATTTTTCATGTTAATTCACCTTTCATGATGTCCATATCCTAGTTTCTAAAAGATTAATTGATAAGTTACTTACGCAAATAGTTTAAGTGGTTTAGTGTTAGTATCATGTTTGGATATTAACATTTTTAAGAAATAAGTTTTGTAAAAACTTATTAAGAAGTTTTGTAATGTCTATTTTATGTAAAAACATATAAGAAGTATATAGTTGTAAACGCAAGAATCAAACATATTAAGAGCACTCTTTTTATACCCAAAAGGTTGATAATCTGGTTACTTTTAATCTTATTTATTTTATGATAACAAAGTTTTAAATGTATAAGTTATAAACATGAAAAGAACAATATTTCAATATCATGAATTAGTCACAATCATGAAGATAAGCAAAATCAGGTCGTTGTAGTCAACACTTAGCTCGTGAGTTTATTTTTTCAAATATAACTAATATCTTTTTATATTGTTTACTTTGTTTTCATAAATAAAATATAATACTTTAGTATATGTCGATTTGGCTTTTTAAAGTTATATATGTGACAAGTTGTCGTTTATAAGAAAATAATTCGTTTGTTCTATATGTGACAATGCAATACGTCAGTTTAATTTAAAAATTATTTTTTAAATGATATAAAGAGGAAAAAGGGTCCACTTCTTGACTATTAAGCAATAAAATATATAGTTATTTATTGTTCAATGAAATGAAAAAAAAAAAGTTTTTTATTAAATGACCAACGAATACTTTAAGCACTATCATTAGAGTAAACCTAGAAAATTCATTCACATCTGCTAATAAAGCCAGCACTATGACACGGCCTTCCCATCATTTTAATAAAAATCCACCACCTAGATATCTATTATGATAAAAAAAAATTGACCCACTTAAAACATATTGTACCAAAGAGATTCAAACGCATGATGTGTAAAAACCATGAATACATCCTCCCAAACCAAATGAATAAACTATATAGTTAGAACAACAAATGAGTTTTATAAGTTCAATTTTAAAACGCCTGATAGTATTTTAAGTGAGACATGATTCCTAGATAACATCCCATATTATCGGGTATGTTTATGGATTATTTAAACTTTTTAAGCAATATACAAACCAATTTTTATCATTATATATAATAAATGAGTAACTAAGAGGATACGTGACGACATCATATTCATTCTCATAAAAACACCCCATTTTTCTTTCCTATTAGACAAAAAAACTAATTATTAATAATATTATTAGTTCATTTTAGATTACAAATAGTTTTTTTAATAAATTTAAAAAATATATCTATCTAATTACAAAGAGATCTATACGAACCACTTTTATTTTTTATATATAATAAAGGAGTAATTAGGATGGTACGTGACAACATTATATTCATTCTTATAAAAATACCTTGTTTTTCTTTCTTATTAGACAAAAACACTAATTACTATAATATTATTACTTCTTTTTTAGACTACAAATGGTTTTTTAATAAATATAAAAAAGAGTCTATCTAATAATGCTATTTCTAAAGAATAAAATTTTATAAAATAAGAAATGTTCTAAAACAATAAACATTTTTATTAACATGAAATATTTTAAAAGCATATTTTTAATAAGTAAAAATTTTATAAGCAAAAAATAATTAATATTAGGAGTTATAATAAAAAAATTTAAAAATGACATTCTTTTGAAACCGTTTGTTTTGAATATAATGTTTTATTTTTTATTTTTTTAAAAAAATAAAGATTTTAAAAAGTTGATATCATTGTTTTGTTACTTATAGTTATTAACTATACATAATTTCAATCATATCATATCTTAAAATTTCATTTTATAACTAATAAGTGTTATTTGATATTTTTTGATTCAACCCATGTGATACACGGGTTGTAAAACTAGTTTTCTAATATATATAAACAAGTTACCCACTGAATCACGGGAAGAGATTTCTTATTTACTAGGAAAATGATATGGTTAATAGTTGCAAAATCTATATTGGCATCCACATGAAAATGACACATTTTCTTTTCTCGTCTTTTGTTTAAAAATGTAACGCAACTATGACTAACCCATTATATCGGAAGTTAAAAACTCTTCACAGGATGATGTGATTATTTCGTCCATATTCTAGAAGGTATACAAATAGCTACCAAATTTCACCAACCAAGTAGACTCCAAATAGACTACAAGCGGATTGTTTATATAATATATTTGGATCTAGTCAATAATAAAACATTACCTAGAACTAGCAATGTGTAGAACTCAAGACAAAACCACAAATCATAAGTTGTTTTCTTTTCGTAAAAAGATGACGGTTTGATGAAAAATTAAGGTTGAACTTACTAACTTAAAGTTTCGATATGGATGATCAATATGTGATTAAACCGGCTCAAAACCGATATTGTATCAATACCAAACCAAACAAAAACAATATGATATTTCGAGCATGATCCCTTTCTAGATCAAGGGGTTTTTTGTCTTTTATATTTAATTAGAGAAAATTACATAAATGATACTTGTGATTTAACTAGATTGTATGTTTAATCTCCATACTTGAAAAATTAAAAAGTTAGTCTAGACTTTTGCGTAATCATTACAAGTCCCAACTTTTAAATGAATGTTACACTTTTTGTCCCTAAAGATAAATTTAAAAGTTAATATAAACTTTATGAAATGTATGAAAACTAAATAAATTTAATGTCGGGCACTAAACTTACATTGAATACATAAAAGTTTAAACTAATTTTGTATTTTTTTTAAGATTGAAGAACTAAACATGCAATCTAATTAACCTACAATGTAACACCAGGTTATTTACTTATTTTGAAGCCAACGAAGGAAAAAAAAGAAATAAAGTCCAAAGTCGAGGGACCAAACTCGCCAACGAAAGAAAGACGGGTGAGTGGGGGTATATAAAGGGAGAGGGCAGCCCTTACTCTCTCTCCACACTCATATTTCAGCCAAACAAGAGAGGAGAGGAGAGAAAGGAAGAAAAGAGGAAGAAAAGTTGGTTCGGGTTGGTTCGGGTGAGCCAAAATCGTTGAGAAGCGAGTCAAATCGAAGCTCTCCTTGTTGTGGTCGTTTGTGTGAATTCTAGGACCCCTCCTTTAAACGTTTTTGAATGATTTGGGGCTGGAATACATCTGAAAATTGGATTTTTGAGTGTGTGCATGTTTGACCCGTTTGTGTATGTGTATGTGTGTGTATGATGCGTTTGAGCCTTGTTTGTGAGCTTGTGTATGCTTGAATGGTGTTGTGGTATGCATCCCTAAGGTTTAGGATGGTTGATTTGGGCTTAGAATGAGTTTGGATGAGCTTGGAGGTCGAAAATGGCAGATTGCGTTCGGGATGAACTGCATTCTGCATCAGCTAGGGCTAGGCGACCGAATGAAGGCCAAACGGCCGAATGAGGTGCGATTGGGGTTCATTTGCATGATTAGGAGTTCATTCGCACGATTGGGGCCAGTCGCATGGGGAGTCATGCGACTGAGGTTCCAGTCGCATAAATGCTCATCCGCATTAGCTCCATCCGCATGAGTGTCCATTCGCACAATTGGGTGTTCATTCGCATGAGTGTTCATCCGCATTGGTTCATTCGCATGATGTTCAGTCGCATGGAGGCCATGCGACTGAAGGGTGTCCATACGCCCGAATAGGGCTGTTGCACCCGAGGAGAAGTGTAGTTTAACTTTTGACTTTCGGGGGAAAGTGTAGATCTAAGTTTTGACGTAAAGGTTCTCATAAGTTCATGTAAGATGATTGTTGAGGCCTTAGAGAGCATGTTGGGCATGATGATGATGTTGTTTCATGATTATGCATGTTATGTATGTATGATTTTGCCCTATATGATGGTGATGACTGTGTATGTTATGTTCCTTATTATGATATATGTTTATCTTTCCTATGGCTTTATGTTGAATGTTAATGAGTGAATGAAGTATTATGTATCATAAAGTGAAAGATAATGAAAGAGGAACATGAAGTAAGAATGCATGCATTAATGAACGATGAAGTAATGAACATGAAGTCTTGCAAGCACTGTATGTCGGGACACGCCATTAAGGTGTTAGCCCAACGGTGTGTGGGTTCGCTACCCCGAGAGGATGCACATCGGGGTCTTTCTTTGTGATTGACCATACGTATGAACCATCGTTGCGTGCCTTAGGTACCGTGACCATTTGGTGCCGAGCACCACTGATGAAGGTCTTTTATAGGCTTAGGTCCAGTACCACGAAAACAAAGGGCAAAGCATATGACAATGGTATACCTGAACTTTACCTTAGGTACTGTGACCATTTGGTGCCGAGCACCACCGACGAAGGTCTTTTATAGGCTTAGGTCTAGTACACGAGAATGAAGGGTAAAGTTCATGGTGATGACGAAAGGAAAATATGTAATGATGAACGAACGAATGAAAGAAGGAATGAATGAATGAACGGAAGTTAATGAACGATAAAGATAATAATTATTATCTATGTGTACGTATGATGTATGATCGCATGAAAGAAAAGAACGGTTTTAACGAAAGAAAAGTTGTTTTATTTTATAAAACTAGTACTCACTCAGCAACGCTGACTTTGATGTATTTTCAGTTGGTAGGTAATGATTGCTGAGGATGGCACGAGGTGGCTACTCAACTTTTTTGGGATGGCATCCATTTATATAACTCTTTTGTGATGTAATGCAACAATGTATTTTGTAACTGATTAACGATGTATTATTTTGCAAAAGCTACTATATTGAAATGAAATGTCATTTTTAAATGTTTCCGCTGCGATGCTTTATGAAATACAATGTAATTGTATGTTTTATGTGCGATGAGGATCCAACTGTAAGCGTCCATGGAAAGGGGCCTTACAAGTTGGTATCAGAGCCAAAGTTTAAGTGAAATGGGTAAATTTTCAAAATAAACCTTAACTTAAACTGAGAATGGGACGGAAAGGGAAGGGATGCCAATCTGAGTAGCTGCATGCCATCAGGTATTTTCGTAAAGTTAACCGGTATTACGTGTGCATGTGATGTGGTTATGTGTTGTATGTAGATTTAAATACTAATGTAGTCAGGACACGTAATGCTTGGGGTATAAAGAGTAAAGTAAGTGGCTAATCACAACTGGCCACTGTAATTAGGGACTTACCTTACTTGACATAAACTGAGTTGTTCCCTTGAATGACCGTGTTGGTGTTTGAATCTTTCAGTGTGCGTGTGATGGCCGGGGGTAGATCTTCAAAAGCCTCTCGTGGTTGGTGCTGAACCACGACCCAAGAGAGGAAGACCCAGAGTTGAGAAGGTGGTTCATGAAGAACCAGAGACCCTTCATCCGGAGGGTGGCGACGAGAGCGCTAATCTGAGAGCCTCAGTAAAGGAGGCTGTTATGGAAGAAGTTCATCAGGTCATGCAGACTATCTTACTGTTTGTAGTGACTGAAGTTATCAAGGCTGTAGGAGAAGGGGAAAGAAAGGAGAGAAATAGGTCCTCGGGAGGACGGGAGCAACCGGAGCCGGAAACGGTTCTCTCGGATGATGAAGAGAGGAGGAAGAAGAAGAGCCTGTGCAGGAGGCGACAGAGGCTGTAATTACGGGGCGTTTATGAGATGCAAGCCCCCAACTTTTGATGGAAACGACACTGCTGCTGCTCACCAGTGGGTGAGAGAAATGGAGGTTGTTCTTGATATCAGCGAGTGCCGGGAGGACTAAAAGGTGAAGTTTGCTACCCATTATTTGTAGATTCAGCTCTGTGCTGGTGGGACAATATAGTCCAAGCCAAGGGTAGCAGGGCCATTAGGAGAATGAGATGGTCCAAACAGAAGAAGTTGGTGATTTAGGAGTTCTGTCCTTATAGAGAAATGAATAAGGTTGAGAGAGAGTTCCTGCAGCTAGAGGTAGGAACGATGACGCACCAACAGTATACCACCAAATTCAATGAGATGGCATGTCTGGTGACGGATCAGGTGACACCTTTGTCAGCGGATATTCGTAGGCACATGATTGCCGCCCGATTGAGCACGGTTAGGTCGGTGGTGGATTTGGCGGGGAGACTGTATGATGAGAGGACGGTGGTGGCGATTGAAGGTGGCAAGAAGAGCGGTGGTGATCGAAAACGGAAGGGGAAGAGTTTGGTCGGGGTGATGCCTCGACGAGTAATAAGAAGGCACGAGTGGATGACCGTCGTGTGGTCACATCAAGTGCGGGGTCGAAGAGGTGTGGCAAGTGTGGATGAGAGCATAGTGGGGAGTGCAGGTTTGGGTCGAACTTGTGCTTCAAATATGGGAAGGCGGGGCACATGGCAAAGGATTGTCGTATGGTCCGGTGCTATAACTGTGGTGAAGAGGGTCACATGAGCAAGGATTGTAAGAAGCCGAGGGCTGAGGGTTCAAGGGCGAAGAACACAGGGAATGAAGGGCCAAGGGAAAGCGCCAGGGCATTCACCATGACACCAGAGGAAGCTAGGACGGACCCTGATGTCGTGTCTGGTACGTTTCTGGTGAACCAAACTTTAGCTTCTGTGTTGTTTGATTCTGGTGCTAGTAAAAGTTTTATTTCTGCTGCTTTCTGTGCTAAGCTGCCTATAAGTAGTAGACGTGTTGATGCGCCCTTTGATATAGAAACTGCCATAGGTAAGTAAGTCTACCAATATCTCTGAGATGATAAAAAACTATGATGTGGAGCTAGAAGGTCATAAGTTTCCTGTTAGACCGTTCGTGATGACCTTAGGTGGTTTCGATTTGGTTCTTGGGATGGATTGGTTAGCGGAGTTCGAGGCGAACATTATGTGTTGCAAGAAGATGATTCGTTTGACAGCGCCTGATAGGAGTTCGGTGACGATTTATAGGGATTGGGTCACGACGATCCCGAAAGTGATCTCAATGGCGGTGGCGGGAAAGTGTATGAGGCGTGGTGTAGTGCCTACTTGGCTTATGTAAAGGATGTGGATACGCCAACACCACAACTATCTGATGTATCGGTTGTGTGTGACTTTCCAGACGTGTTTCCAGAAGACTTACCAGGAGTGCCACCTAACAGAGAGATCGAGTTTCAGATTGATCTGACACCGGGTGCCCGACCCGTTGCCAAGGCACCGTATCAGTTGGCTCCGACTGAGATGAAGGAGTTGATGGAGCAGTTGCAAGAGCTGCTGGATAAGGGGTTCATCAGACCGAGTGTCCCTCCTTGGGCTCCGATCCTGTTTGTGAAGAAGAAAGACTGTAGTATGAGGATGTGCATTGACTACTGCGAGCTGAACAAGTTGACAGTGAAGAACCGATACCCCTTACCGAGAATAGATGATTTGTTCGATCAACTTCAGGGTGCCAGTTGGTTTTCAAGGATAGATCTTCGATCTGGTTACCATGAGTTGAAGGTGAAGTAGCAGGATATCCCTAAAATAGCTTTTTGCACGCGCTATGGTCACTACGAGTTTCTTGTAATGTCCTTTGGTTTGACCAATGCGCCAACTTCTTTTATGGGTCTGATGAACCGTGTGTGTCGACCTATGTTGGATAAATCAGTGATTGTGTTATTGATGATATCCTGATTTATTCAAAGAGCGAGAATGAGCATGCCGGCCACATTCGGGAGGTTTTGGAGACGTTAAGAAAGGAGAAGTTGTACGCCAAGTTCTCCAAGTGCGCATTTTGGTTGCGTGAAGTTTAGTTCTTGGGTCATGTGGTAAATCCCGAAAAGATTATGGTGGACCCGGCTAAGGTTGAGGCAGTGATGCAATGGAAGTCTCCTAAGACGCTATCCGAGATTCGTAGCTTCTTGGGTTTGGCGGGCTACTATAGAAGGTTTATCCAAGACTTCTCTAAGATTGCTTCTCCACTGACTAAGTTGACGCGGAAGGATGTAAAGTTTGTATGGGGTCAGGCTCAAGAGAAGGCGTTTGAAGAATTGAAGGCGAGAGTGACTCAAGCTCCTGTTCTGTCATTACCCGATGGAAGCGAAGATCTGGTGGTTTATTCTGATGCTTCCTATTCGGGGTTAGGTTGTGTATTAATGCAAAGAGGAAAGGTTATAGCCTATGCATCCCGATAGTTGAAGGTTCATAAGGTCAATTATCCTACTCATGACTTGGAGCTAGCAGCCGTGGTCTTTGCACTAAAGATTTGGAGGCACTATCTGTACGGGATGAAGTACACCATTTTCACTGACCACAAGAGCTTGAACTTGCAATACCATGAGTGGGATACATAAACTTGCAATACCATCATCATGGTGCCACGAAAATGTTGAAGCTCACAAGACTCGATACTCCATTCATCCTGGTGCCACGAAAATGTACCATGATATGAAGAAAGATTATTGGTGGCCGGGTGTGAAGCGTGACGTGGTGGAGTATGTGAGTAAGTGCCTTACTTGCTTACAGGTGAAAGCAGAGCATCAAAAGCCGTATGGGAAGATCCAACCTCTGGATATACCGGAATGGAAGTGGGAGCACATCACCATGGACTTCATTATGAAGCTGCCGCGTACCCCGAAGGGGTATGATGCCATATGGGTGATAGTTGATCGTCTGACGAAGAGCGCTCATTTTCTACCGATCCGCGAGACGTATTCATCTGAGAGGTTGGCTGATCTGTTCATCAAGGAAATTGTAGCTCGTCATGGTGTGCCGGTGTCTATTGTGTCTGATCGTGACACTCAGTTTACATCTAAATTTTGGAAGAAATTCCACGACGCTATGGGGACGAGGTTACATATTAGCACAGCTTATCATCCCCAAACCGATGGTCAGTCAGAAAGGACCATTCAGACATTGGAAGACATGCTTCGAGCATGTGTGATTGATTTTTGTGGAAGTTAGGATGACCACCTACCGTTAGCTGAATTCTCCTACAACAACAGCTATCATGCCAGCATTGGTATGCCGCCATATGAGATGCTATACGGTAGGAGATGCAGAACACCCGTTTATTGGGGTGATATTGGTCAGAAGGAATTGGGGAGCGTCGAGGTAATCGAGGCTACGACAGAGAAGCTTGAAAAGATTAAAGCCTTCATGAAGGCAGCCAAAGATAGGCAGAAGTCGTATGCCGATAAGCGACGTAGGCCAATTGAGTTCCAGGTGGGTGACCAGGTTATGTTGAAGGTCTCACCTTGGAAGGGTATTATCCGATTCAGAAAGCGGGGCAAGTTGAGCCCAAGGTATATAGGCCCTTTCCGAATCATTGCTCGAGTGGGAGAGGTGGCCTATAGACTGGAGTTACCGGATGAGTTAAATGGAATTCACCCGACATTCCATGTATCTCATCTAAGGAAGTGCTTAGCAGATGAAGATATGGTTGTCCCATTGGAAGACATCGAAGTAGATGAACGGCTCAATTATGTGGAGCAACCAGTGGCAATCATCGACCGAAAGGAGAAAAGGCTAAGGAATAAAGTGGTTCCTCTTGTGCGTGTACAGTGGAAGCACAGGAAGGGATCCGAGTCAACGTGGGAGACTGAGGAAGAAATGAGACAGCATTACCCACGTTTGTTCGACGAATAACAGGTTTCGGGGACGAAACCTATTTAAGGGAGGTGGACTTGTAACACCCGATATTTATATTTTTGAAGCCGGTGAAGAAAGAAAAGAAAATAAAGTCCAAAAGTCGAGGGATCAAACTCGCTTACGAAGAAAAGTTGGGAAATGTGGTGATATTAGTAGGGAGAGGGCAGCCCACTCTCCCCACACACCCCACATTTCAGTTTCATAAAGAGAAGAAGAGAGAGAGAAAGAAGAGAAAAAGAGGAAAAGTGCCGGTTCGGGTCGGTTCGGGTCGCCAAAATCGTCGTGAAGCAAGCCAAATCGAAGCTCTTTTCGTTGTGCTCGTTTAGGTGAGTTCTAGGACCCCTCTTTTACATGTTTTTGAATGATTTTGGGGCTGGAACACATCTGAAAACCCTTTTTCACGTTTTTGGGTGAAAACCCGTATGTATGCGTGTATGTATGCATAGGACCCGTTTGGGGCTTGATTTCTTGCTTGGTTGTGCTTGAATAATGTCATGGTATGCATCCCTAAGGTTTAGGATGGTCGATTTAGGCTTAAAATGGGTTTAGATGAGTTTGGAGGCCGAAAACCCTCGGCTGCAGTCGGGATGAACTGCATTCTGCATCAGTTTGGGCTAGGCGACCGACTGGAGGCCGAATGGAGGCCATACGGCCGATTAGGGTGTGATTGGGGTCCATTCGTACGATTGGGGTTCATTCGCACGATTGAAGGGCCAGTCGCATGGGGGTCATGCGACTAAAGGTCCATTCGCACGACTAAAGGTCCATTCGCACGACTGAAGGTCCATTCGCACGACTGAAGGTCCAGTCGCATAGGTGTTCATCGCATTGTCCATTCACACAGCTGGATGTTCATTCGCATAGGTGTTCATCTGTATTAGTTCATTCGCATGATGTTCAGTCGCATGGAGGCAATGCGACTGAAGGGTGTCCATACGCCGAATAGAGCTGTTGTACCGAGGAAGGTGTAGATTGACTTCTGACTTTCGGGGGAAAGTGCAGATGTAAGTTTTGATGTAAAGGTTCCCATAAGAGTTTGTAAGATGACGCTTGAGGTCTTAGAAAGCATGTAGGGCATGATGAGGATGATGATGGTATTGCAAGTTTATGTACGCTATGTATGTATGGTGTTGCCCTGTATGATGATAATGATGACTGTGTGTGCTACGTTCCTAATATGATGTATGTTATCTTTCTTGTGGCCTTATGTGTCATGTTAATGAATAAATGAAGTATATGTAACGTAAAGTGAAAGATAATGAAAGAGGAACATGATGATGAACGAAGTATAATGAACGAATGAAACGTCTTGCACGCATCGGATGACGGGTCCTTCTTTGTGATTGGCTCTTAATGTAGAACCTCTACGCTCACCCCTAGTACTGTGGCATACGTTTAGCTGTTCATTTGTTGACTTCGGCCCAGTAGCTAAGACTGATGGTTACTCCTAGTACCGTGGCATACGTTTAGCTGTTCATTTGTGACTTCGGCCCGGTAGCTACGACTAACCAGGGTGTAGCACATGGTATTGGTAAGGATGATGTCCGATGCGCAAGTAAAGTCATGATGAACGAATGAATGAATGAAGAAGATAAAAATGATATTATCTATGTGTACGTACGATGTGTGATCATGTAAAAGTAACGAATGGTTTTATATGCAAGTAAAGTATGTTGTATTTATAAAACTAGAACTCACTCAGCAACGCTGACTTTGATGTGTTTCCAGTTGGCAGGTAATGTTGCTGAGGATGGCACACCGTGAAGCTACTCAGCTCTTTTGGGATGGCATTCTTTTGATTAATGTTTTTGCATTGTAATGCGAACAAGCCATTTTGTAATGAATGTTGTATTAACTTGCAAAAGCATTTACATGGAAATGAAAGTTTGTTTTAGTTTTCCGCTGCGATTTATGAAATACAAATGTAATTATACGTTTTGTGTGCGATGAGAACCCAGCTGTAAGCGTCCGGGAACGGGGCCTTACAAGAAAATAATATGGATGGAAATTGAACCAAGGGACAAAAAAATTTATAAATAACTTTAGTGAACCCGTATATTAGATGGGTTCAATAAATAAAATATTAAATAGAATAAAATTTTAATAATTATTAAATAATATGTGATTTAAATTATGTATGAGTAAGTACTATAAGTGATAAAACAACGATATCCTTTTTAAAATTTTATTTTATACTTTCTTTGGTTTTTTTCTAAAAAAACAAATCAACATTTCGTTTGAAAACAAAACATATTAAGTAAACATGTTATTTTTAAAATATTTAATTTTTAAAAAAAAGTATAATGTACTTTCTAGAAAATTTTCTTTTTATAAAAATTTGTTTCTCTAGAAATAAACATTAAGAAAAAGATATGTTTCTTAATCCTTTTAAAAATAGCTTATAATAAAAAAAATAGAATTAAATACTATAATTAATAATTAATTGAGTCATTTAATTGGGGAGAGAAGCGGGAAGAAATTTTGTTAAAAGTGAATGTTGTGTTGTCATGTGACATCTCTAGTTATCAATTTATGTCATGTAACATCACTAGTGTTGTCTATCATCTGATTGCGCAGGATCGCTGGGACTGTCTACAACCTAACAGTGCGGATCCCTAAGGTTGTATGCTATTCGTATATTGTGAAGTGTTGGGATTTGATCGGTTGTGGCGCGTATAACCTACCCGTCGTCATGTTGTAAAACCTAGAGTGGCATATATGTTGACACACACTTTCTTAAGTGTGAGTGCATTAGTGAGATTTGATTTGATACATAATTTGCTTGCAAACACATGGTTATATTGTCTAACTATTTAGAGTAACTGGTTATGACTCACCACTAACATTGTTGTTTACGTTTTTTAGCTTGTGATGTAGGAGTTGGAGGTGTCGGGAGGAACTAGTTAGGTCAAGTAGACTTAGCAGCTGTGAATAAATAAGATTTTCAAATTGAAGATAGTGGTTGGATTAGAATTGTCTGGGCAATGTATGAATATATTTTGTATTTTGAACGCGTTGGACGTGCGTATACCGTAGACACTGTAAAGTCTTAATCCAACCTAGTTTTGTGGTCTTGTATATTAAGTATTCAGTTGTGTTTATTGTTATGATGTGATACAACTGGTCGCGCCCAGGGAATAGAGTGTAACAATAGTATTTGGTATTTGTAAGATATTAACTCTTATTATCTTATACTAAGGATAGTCATGTTATCATTTTATCAAATGATGTGAAATTTTACAAAAGAATTAAAGTTTCATTGAGTCATATTTTAAAGAGATTTTATATATTTTCCTTCTTGGGACCAATAAATTACATTTTTTTCTCGAGACATAAAACAATTACATATTTCTACTTTAAATGCATGTGTGTATATATACACACACGTATCATTAAAGTTACCTTATTAAATGACTATTTTACTATTATTTTTATGGAATTTTCACATATTAACTTTTTTATTATTTTAATTGTTTATATTTTTGATAAAAGAATTTGTATTTAAAGACATAACTCTGATTATTAATGATTATTGTTTGGAAATTAGTTTTAAACTTCTGAATTTGAGGATGTAATTTTATTGTTTTTATTTATACAAAAGGCTTAAAATATGTAACTGTTAGTCTTAAGAACTAGAATAAGTAATTAACGTTTAGATTTAAAGAAATATGTAACTAATAATCTTATCAAGAAATATGTAAATGCGCATTTTTTAAAATCTAACAAGAAAGTGATATGTTATTAAGAAATTACAAATGCTTCTTTCGGCCTAGAAGGCCACCGTTCACTAAAGTACTTTTCCTCTAAATTATCAATTCAACCAAAGGCTAACAACCAAAAAAAGTCACATTAAAATCGCTAATCGCTATCCATGCTTTAAGGTAAAAAGAAATTGAAAAATAAACCCACCTGATCACAAACCAGTAGTCTTGAACTCTTGATGGCTTAATCCGGGTGCCATGAGAATGTTCAATACTAGATTGCATCCGCTAATTAGTTCAATATATTTTACTGATTTTTTCCCTTTCTAATCTCATTTAGCATTGTTACTACTTCAATCTTCATATTTTATCTTCTAGGTTAGTTAACAATGTATTACATGAATTAAATAAAAGATAAAATCTTAAATAAAATGTATTGATAATATGATATAATTCATTGATAGAATAAATGATTTAATTTCAAGACAATAATAATAATTGATATAATTTATTGATAGAATAAATGAATTAATTTCAAGACAAAAATAATAATTATATTTTATCAGTAATACGCAAAAACAAATATGAAACATATGTCAAAGAATATGTGCCTAGTTCATTATTAAAAATAAAATTTAGATAAAACACAAAAACTCATAGTGATATAATAGAAAACATAGTTATTATAACTTTTAATTATGTGTTTTACTTTCTAGACTATCCATAATATAATCTAACTAATTGGAAAAGTAGAAGATTTATAACCCCAATTATCTTAAGGTCTAAAAAATTTATTTTTATAAAAATCATTTTTAAAATTTTAATCAAGAAAATTTTTATCATATTAAAAATGATATGCAAACTTTAAAAATTAAGTTGAAATTATTAAAAATATAATATTTCAAGAAGCAGGATATCACTTTAATAATGAAATTTATTTATTCAAATGATATTAAATAAATTTATAAAGGTTGACATAATTGATTTTCCATTAATGATCTTAAAATAAATATTTTAATGTTGGAATTAAATTTGAAATGTTTGACATGATATATTTTTTATTTAAAATAACATGCTTATTGAGATAATGATAAATTGATAAAAACTAGAGGGACACCCTAGGAAAGTGATATGCGGCACTTAAGTTAGTCATTTATAAATATTTGTATCTTAAAACTCATTGTAATACATGATTTGAATGAATATATTAAATTAACATTACTAACTAATATTTTAAAAATATAATATAAAAAAAATTTTAAGATAAAATAATATTAAAACTACGTATAACTAACTAGTTTAAGTAATAAAATAATTACTATATTTTTATTATAGTCTCATCTTTAAAAAATGTCATTTTTAATGAGTTCATTTTATTAAAAAAGTCATATTTCATAAAATTATGTTATTAACTATTACATTTTCAATAAAAACAAAGTGGTTTTTAAGTTATTAAAAACAATTTTTGAAAAGATAAAAATTATATTATTAGCATTAATATTATCATTAAATGTTTACTTTTTATTTTAGTATCATGTGTTAAAATGATTGTGAGAATATGACAAGTGACAAAATAAATGTGAGAAGATGATGTTTCTCAAAAATTATTTTTCCTAATTAAAGAGTATTATTAGAGAAGATTTATATGGATTATTTAGATAATAGTTTAAATAACCGTGTGTTACACAAAGAAATTATATAATAGATAAGAAAATCCAATGGCATAATATTAAATAGTTGAAACTTTAAATGTCAGGTTAAGTGTATTTTAGTTTTAATCACATTTTCAAGTTTCATATTTTTTACACATTCGTAACTTTTACATACAACATTATTTTAAAAAAAAATTATACCGTAAAACACAAACGTTTTTTAATGTTTAAATGCCTATAATTTGATACATAAAAAACAAAGGTTTTTCTTATAATATTTCAGCTCATTGTGTAATATTATCACCAGCTTATTGTGTATATTTTAATCATCGGGTCTAGTGCTAGACATTGTGTTACCCATTGTTTCCATGTTAACTATTGTGTTTATTAAAATGGTGATTTGTAAATAACATAATGCTAAAAAAGTAAAATTTTAATGTTTTTTTCTAGTTCATTGTGTTATTTTAATCTGGTCATTATGTAATCTTTGTCAAGTAGCTAATTGTGTCTATTGCTAATTATCAAGTCAAGTGTTGGTCATTATGTTACCTGTTGTGTCTAGTGTTGACTAATGTGTTATGTGCTATGTTTTATAAAATGATGATTTTCAAATAACATAATGCTAAAAATGTAATTTTATTTATGTTTTTCAGTTCTTTATGTAATTCTGATTATGTCATTGTGTAATTATCGTTAAACAGCTCATTTTGACTATTGTTAATCATCAGGTCTAATGTTTGTCATTGTGGTTACCCATTGTGTTAATGTTGAAGCATTATATATTTTTTAAATAATGAGTTTCGAGAATAATAATAAGAAATATAACCTTTTTTTATGTTTCAAGTTCGTTATATATTACTTATTTGATAATTGTGTAATCCTCATCAATTTAGAAGGTTACACAATGATCTCACATAATTACATAATGAGTCAAACAAATTTGTTTTTAATATCAACACTATACACGTTGTAAAGATTAAAAATGCTCGTTTTTATGGTGTAATTTTCAATTTACCCCAACCTAATTTTGACTAAAAGCACACATGTCAATATCTTAATTTTCTTACACTTTTTAGTTTTAGAATACTTTGTATTTGAACCCTTCCATATATACTATAGATAACATATTAATAACATATATATAACAAGCATATTTAAGTTATAAACAACATTATTAAGAGAAAAAATATTTAATTATTCTTAAATATCCATAAAATTATTTATATATCTTTTTAAAGTATTTTGGTTTTAGCAATGATTAACTATAAATTAACAACATTTTAACAAACACAAGTATTATTAAAGTATTTTAATAAAATATTATTTATTTCTAGAAAGAAATTTTTGATAAGTACAGTATTAAATGTTAGTTATTAATAGAAACTTTTTTGAAGTCAAATTTTTATGGAAGTTGTAAATTTATCATGGTATTGTCACATGAAAAATCCTAGGTGGAGCCTAACTGAAGATTACGTGTATATATTTGAAAATGTTAGTTTTATGTGTTCTTATAGTGGATATAGATTATAAATTTCCACTCTAGTAAAATGATTGGTTTGATGACTTGTCCGGTTAAAAAACATTAGTTATGAGTTGACAAGAGTTTAACTCTTATATTCTTATGTTTTACCAACATCTCACAAGATTTTGGTTTTAAGTTCAAAACTTATTTCATGTTCAAATTATTATTTTTGTGATCTATATATTAAACTTTATAATTGTTATGTTTAGATAGTTAATAATTGATTATATTCAGTTTTTAATTTATTATTACAGGAATAAATATTGATCAAATGACCTGATATTAAAAAAGCAAGTTGAAGGGATAGGTTGTGTTTGTATATTTCTAGTTTGGTACTATTGGTTTTTTATTTTTGTATTAACCACTGATCGTTTATGATTTTGTATACTTAGTCCTTGTGTTTGCACCCTTATAAAAGCTTCCCCTCATACATTTTTGGAGAGAAAAACTTGGTTACCGCCATTGTTCCTCTGGTGATTTCCTTACCATCAGTGATTTTCACGCTGACTACTTTTGGCCTACCACATGTCTTTGTCGCAAGTTTGTATGGTGGTGTTGGGCCTGTTATACCGACCTTCGTAGCCCTTTAGGGTTTTCGGGGTTTACTGTAACCTTTCGTATTTCTCGTTAAATAAAAGTTAACGTCGTTATGTTCTTGTAAGGACCTTTAGTCATTAATGAAACTTTGAGGGCTCGTTTATGTTTGTTTCTTTGTTAATTTAAAATTTATTAAATTAACTACCCAACCCAACTCCCCCCCCCCGACGCTCGTAAATCCGACCAGGCATTCTTGCCAACCTCCGGCCGACTCCAGCGAGACCTGTTACCCCCTAAACCCTTCAAATCATGAACCCAAACTGTTTCAATCGTTTCGTGGAGTCGATTTGAACTCATTAAAGAACCTTAATTGAGTTCTAACATCGGTTACGAGCGTATACAATCTCGAGTAACCACTAATCATCAAACACACAACATACGACAATTAAAACCTAATAATTATCAAATTAACTAAACCCATACAATCTTTTAACCGTTTCTAATCTATTACTAAGTACAATTTTATTCTAAACACCTGAAAACATCACAATCGATTATCATTTTTCACGGCTTCTTACATCTAACCGAACCTATTCTCTCCACTTTGTCACCTCCAATTGATAGAGGGTTTGATTCGTGACTATCCTCTGAAGCTTCACACGAGTTTAATTTGGTTAACAACAATAATTGCACATCAAAGAAATTCAAGCTCCGGTCGCGGCTATTCTACATCTATTCTTATCAATTTAAACATTGATTTGGGTATTAAATATGTCTATAAGATCGAAATCACTTGGGGATTAAAAGCCCCAATGTTGATTCATTATCATAAAAGAATTGGTGATAAATTTGTTCGATTTCATTCTAGTGTTCTTGTGATTTGGGGAAACTTAACGGTCATTGCTTTTAAAGATTAAAAATTATTCCTTGGCATGCATAGGCGCCCAGCCTAATGTTAAAACGCACACCTTGTTAACCTTGAGGTCCTCGGTTCGAACCCAGGCACCCTCATTATGTTTTTAAAACATCTTTTTTTTAAAACAGTATAATTATAGAAAATTTAGGGTATTATAAAAAATATTTTGTAAACTTTAATTATTTCTAAAATCACCAAATTATTTTCTGCAAATTTTCAAATTTAAAAACTTATATATTCTTTTAATAAAACAATATAACAAAGGTCAGTTTTATATTATTTCTTATAAAATGGACTGTAAGTAATAGTTAAAATTAATAAATTATTATTGGTCAATACGTTATTTTAATTATTGTTTAATCATGTTTATTTCAAATGATTATAAAAGTTTATTTACATTTTATATTTAAACTCTATCAAATTATTATGAATGGTTTAATTTCTTTTCTCTATATTAAAACACATAAATGGTATATTTTATTTCATTGAATCAAATATAGGTGATTTCATTATTTAACTTATGTATTAAATCCCAAATTCCACTTCAAACCCTAGTTCACGTTTAGTTGTTAATCTTATCACGTATACATAGATCTATGGCTTAACAAGCCTATTTGGTGCTAAAACCGATGTTATTGCCGGCTCCTGATGATATATGCTTGTTTATCATGGGAATCAAATACACTTAGCTATCATTATAACTTATTATGGCCATCTTTGTCAAGGTTTGATTGTATCATTATGTTATCTATAAATTTGCATTATTCGTAACCAGTGACATGAATTGCTACTTTTAAATTCTTATATATATGTATGCATAACCCATGGAAATTCACCAACATTCAATTGTTGACTTTATTTTTAACATGTTTTAGAAAATGCTCAAGGTTGATGTATAAAATTGAAGTATGGACACATCTAGGGTTGGACCTAGAAAATAAAGAGCATGTTTTTGAATCTTGGAATTTTGAACTTATGTTATGTTTTATTTTGTTTGAGACTTATTGGTTGTAATTTACATTTTAAAACTTATGGTTAATTATATTTACATTTAATGGTAGTGTTATGTGTCTGTGAACAATCTTAACCCTCACATCTTAATGTTTTCACGTTTAAGGTTGGGGTGTGACATTATAGTGGCAAGGGGTTATCGTCGTTGCTGCCGAGACAACTCCAGATGGTGGTTGATGTTTGCGGTGGTGCGTTCTTTTATAGCGCCTGTGATGTTCTTTTCTCCGGTAGCAGGCACAATTTTGTCCGGCGCCCTTTGAGGTTTTCAGATCTAAAGGGCTATTTCGATTTCCCTTCCCTACCTTCTAGGGGTTTGGTTGTGGATTTTTCCTTGGTTGTCGTTTTGCCTCCCATTCATGGTTGAGGTGGACCTGGTGGCCATCCACAGGCAATTCAAAGGCACGATAGTTGTTATGACCTACTATGTGGCTCCTGCTCATATGTTTTTTCATGGGTCGATTGTTGAGTCATGATCATAACCATTGGCTCATCCGAGGCTTTATTATTCGATCCGCTTACATTTTGTATTTTGTTGTTGGTGTGTCGATGATGATGAATTGTTGTTTATTGAGACTTTTGATTGTTTTGGTACCTTTGGGGCTATGATTTTAAAACAAAAATGGGTTTAGTAACCATGGCTTGGCAACTATTTATGTTATACAACCACAACTAAACATTGGTTCTGATCCTTAACATAGGTGTTACTATATTATGATGTGCTATTAAAATGCAAAATGAACAAATAGTGCTCGGTTGTGCTCACGGTTACTTTTTTCTTTGCGCATGATGAAATATTTTTTTATGTAGGTTTTCTGATTTTGTTTTATCGATTATCTTTCAAAGTATGATGCATATGATGAACATGAGTTTGTCTGAGGCATTTTGTGGTTCCAACATAAACATGGAGTGGTTGTTGTCTCTTGTCATTCATTATTGGTGTGCAGTCATAACTACACATGATGTACATTGTCACCTATGGAAATGATATGTTCGTTTCTGCCATAACACATTTGGGCCTTGGTGATGTTACCTAACCGACAGCCTCATGGATGCGTATTGAACTCGGTCGAACCCGCCGCAAAGCGCGAGTCGGAAGCAACTAGTACTATTCAATTTTTAGAAGACTAGCGAACTGATGAAAATAAAAGGTAAATAAATATTCAAAAAACTAAAAGTTTATACAAGAGTTGATTATCATTTTTGTTCCTGAGTTTTAATCTGTTTTGTTATTTCTATCAAATAAAAGTTTTTTTTCATCTAGTCCTTGCTTTAATTTTTTATTTATCATTTTCATCTATTTTTCTTAACTCAGTTAATTGTGTTTCTAAGTTAAAGACAGTTAAATTGTTACACAAATCATTAAACACCACAATTAACTGTATAATGACTTAATATCTCTCACTTAACAAACAAAATTAACCAAGTTAATGAAAATGAATACAAATAACAACTTTTTAAATATTCAATGACCCAGTAAGAAAAAAATAAATAAAAACTTAGGGACATAAAGGATAAATAACTCTTTACACAAATAAAAACAATCGTACATACCAATGTAGTAAAGTGAGGTACTCTTTAAATAAAAAATTCAAATGATTGTAACATTTTAGAAGCTCTAAGACTAGTTATATCTCATTTTTTATTTCCATAACACTTAAACTCATGACTTCTCTACTATTATTTTCAATTAAGTATTATTTTTCATACTTTATAATTATTTTTCCTCTATCCTCCGTTAACAACCTCTCTTAATATATAAAAATATATAAATGTTGAATAATGATTTATTTTCTCTTTTATCCCCTCATTACCACCTCAATCATACAATCTATACTAATAAAGCAAAATAAATATCATCCACATGACTATTTTCTAGCATGCTCATATCATCTTCACCTAGTATTGTACGTGTATTCTCACCACAATACATTTACTACTTTTGGTAAAAATTTTGATTTTAAAAAAGTTTCCTTAATAAATGCTTATTTATACTATATTAAAAATACTTTAATAAGATGTAATTTTTATTAAAATACAAATTAATTTGTAGCTAATCATTGTTAAAACTATAATACTTTAAGGGTGCGTTTAGTTGGAAGGAATGAAATGGAATGAAATTGATAAACTAGTATAATTTTGATGTAAAATTATGTTTGAGTAAGTAATAAAATGTAAAAACCAATGGAATTTTTCACATCAAATTCTCTTAGTTGTGAGATTTTAAAATCCTTCCACCTAGAGAAAAAATTTAAAATCTCACAATCAAGGGAATTTGAGGTGAAACATTCCATTAGGTTTTGCATTTAATTACCCACTCAAACATAATTTTACTTGAAAATTATACTAGTTTCTCAATTTAATTCTATTCCATTTCATTCCTTCCACCCAAACACCCTCTAATAATGTATATAAAGAGGTTTATGAATATTTATGAATAATAAACTTTTTTTTTTTTATACTATTGTTTACAACCTAAATATGTTAGTCATATAATTTTTTTCAAACTGTGTAACATATTAGTATCTAATCTAGTATAATATAAAATTAATACTTATATAAATATTTAAAAACTAGATGTAAATGCTCTCGAGTAACAAACAAAAAACAATTGTACTTTTCACAATGAAACACTCATTAGTTTCGCAAATTTGCTGCTTACAATTCAGAAACAACAAGTAACACTTCATCTTTGATCTCCGCCACCGCACCGCCACCTCATCTCCGGAATTAGTCTCCCTTTATACAAGACCTCACAGTCACACCTACCTAGAAGATCAAATCAAAATCTCTACATAGTTCACATCAATGAAAATCCCATGCATCTTTGATAAATAATTCATTAGCTAAAATGATCAATCGGAAACAGAGTGATTGTTCCAGCACAGCAGCATAGAGACGTCGGAGTATGTAGAACCTCGTTCTATGCTGTTTCGCCATCGTTAAACACCGTTTTTGAAGAGTGGCTTTTCGGTGAATTTTCCGGTGATAATCCGACGATGATCGGATTAAGAAGGAATAAGTATCCATGACGTAGGAGATGGATAATTAGCTAAATTGGATATTATTTGTTAGGGCTTATTGGGGACTCAAAAGCCCTGTTGTTTGTTTTATATATGCAAAGGTAACGAAGCAAAGTTGGGTCCACTTGAAGATTTTTAATGTTTTATTCACCTTTCATGAAGTCCATATCCTAGTTTCTAAAAGATTTAATTAATAAGTTACTTACACAAGTAGTTTAAGTTTTTTTTAACGGTAAATGTGCGATCACGATTTGGATGATAAATGTTATTTTAATCGGTCTCACATATCCGTTTCTCAACCGGCATTGCATTCCAATCCCGACTTAAACACAAATAGTTTAAGTCGTTTAGTGTAAATAACATGTTTGGATACTAATATTTGTAAGTAATAAGTCTAGGGATTGTGATTTTAATTGTATATGAGTTTGAGGTTGAAAGCTTAGTTTTGTTAAAGTTATCTTATATGATATAAAATAATTAAAATGTTGCATCTTGAAAGGATCATATATGCCAACTCAATGGGTGATTTGATGATTGCTCTGCTGGAATCCCTTCAGTCCAAGAAGAAATGCGGATGAAAATTCTGCTAAGAACAAAATACAAGTGTTGTCTTCCGCATTTGTCAATGCGGAAGACATAATGCAAATACGGACAAGTATTTGCTCTTCCGCATTGACAAATGCGGAAGACTAAAAGTTAATGCGGATTAGACTTTGCTCATCCGCATTTGTCAATGCGGATGACCGAACAAATGCTCTAAGTATTTGTTCATCCGCATTAACCAATGCGGATGACCCACATACTAATGCGGATGATCAAGTGAAGAAATGCTGATCAAGTTAACTCATCCGCATTTTTCAATGCGGATGAACAAGCAAAGATGCGATGAAGACTTAGACTAGTTCTGATGTAATAGTTCAGGGGTAGTTAGTTTAGTCATTTTGTAAAAGTCATCTGTCTACCTATAAATAGAATAGATAACCTCGTACTTGAGGTAACGGCAGATAGACATAGAGATTTTTGTTGTAATTATTCTCTGTAATTCATCTACTTTATATATACATACAAAAGTATTTATGAGTAATTTTCTTGCATGAATGTTCTTTGATTGTTTGTTTACGCCATTCAATAACTGACTTGATTACCATATTCGATTCACAGTAAGAATCTCAATCTTACTCAACCCAGTCAATTGGGATCAGAGCTTTGGCTCTCGATTCTCTTTCAGATCTGCGCAATAACTGAATAGAATTCGATTGATCTGGTAATCGAGTTGTTAGTAGTGAATATCATTATCTCTACTTAGTAAACAACAAAAATACTCATGTCAACCGCAAGAAACTCAATACAATCACAGATCTGGTTCTGAAATCTGTTTGAACTGTTGGGACAAGTTGGACTAATCAATCTAAAAATCATCTAATCTATATTATACTAGTTAAACACTTAGTTAAAATGGATTCTAACAGCTACTCAGAACTTGGTCATACACCTAAACCTCCTATGCTTAAACATAAATCTGAGTTTAAACAGTGGAAAATCAGGTTTAGGAATTACATCACAGGTGTAGATCCTGATTTCTAGATTTTAATATGCAAGGGGCCACACATCCTGGTCCTCTGCCTGCAGATCAAGCTGCAATTTACAGAACTGCTAGAATACCCATTGAAGATCTAACTCTTGATGAAGAAGACTATAATAAAATCAAGATTGACCTTAAAGCTTACTCAATTCTAACTCAAGCACTCAAGATGGATGTGCTGAAAAGATTGGAGAAGTATGGAACTGCAAAAGCTGTGTGGGATGCACTGAAAATCATGTGTGAAGGAAGCAGTGAGGTGGCTAAAATTAACAAGGATAAGGTTGTTAATCAGTATGAAACATTCTACCACACCAAGGGAGAGTCCATATCCAAACAATGGACAAATTTGTACAATTGGTAAATGATTTGGAATCATAGGAGTCACATACAAAATTAAAGAATTAAACAAGAAAATGCTTCACAGTCTCCCTGAAAGCTAGAAACAGAATGTAACCATGCTGAAAAATACTCTTGATCTTGAAGTACTACTTTAGACATCATGATAGCCAAAATTGAAGCTGTAGAATTGATGAAAGAAGCAGAAATCTTGGTGGACCAAGAGTGATTGAGGCTTACAAATTTCCATCAGAATCTCATTCTGTGGAAAATGCCTTAATCACTGAGGAAGATGTTTATCTCATCAAGAGATCAAATGAACAACGCTGGGTTCATTGTAACTTCACTAAACAATCATACTCAACCTCATCTCAAACACCTAAAGTCTCTGTGCTCCTCAAACCACTCCTGAAGACTCAAGATCAGAAGAACAAAGGCAACTTACAATGCCTTTGTTGCAAGCTTTGAAGTCTACTTGGGAGGAAGACTCACTTCTGCTCATCTAATTCAGGAAGATTTGGAGGGAAATAGATCCTGATGATGTGGAGGAAATGGATCTACAATGGCAAATGGTCATGATTGCCATGAGAGCCAAGAAATTCTTCAGAAAAGGAAGAAAACTGAGCCTAAATAAAAAAACAAAACTTGGATATGATAAATGCAAGGTGAAATGCTTCAACTGTGGCATGGCTGGCCACTTCTCAAGAGAGTGCAATGCCCCCAAGAGAAACAACTATCAAAGGAACTCTCCAGGCCAATCATCATCACAGCCTAACTCAAGCTTTCACTCCAACAACCAACAACAGCAGTATCACCAACACCAATCATACCAGAATCCACCCCAAATGACAAATCAAGCTCACGGAAGCAGTCCATCTTTAGCCAGTGCTCTCGTGATAAAGCAAGATGGAGTATGTGACTGTAGTGTGTATGCAGAGGAAGTCAAGTCTCAATTTCAATATCATGCTCTTATGGCTCACATCAATGATGGACCATCTCTAATGCCTACTGAGGTAAAATCTAACCTTTGTAGTGAAAAATACATTAATGAATTGCAAGGTTATAGGGAGCATAACCATAAACTGGCTGATAAAATCAAAGAAGAAAAGGTAAAGTCAGAGATGATGAGAGAGAAATAAAAAGCTTTGAAATCAAAATTAAATCTCTATCTCTGATAAAAAAACTGCATGGTGAGAAGTACACTTTGTAGCTGAGAATGAGCTACTTACTAAAAAGTTAGCTCAATCTAAGGCTCAACAATCTATGACTGAAGTGAAACTTGAAAAGTTTCAAATGTCTTCAGTCAAGCTACAAGAGATGCTGATTCCAAAAGGATCCAAAGAACATGTCAGGGATTGGGTATAATTCTCCTCCACCATACAATGACAACTACACTGTCATGCCTGAATCTATCTCACTCACTGAAGCAATGAAACTAAAACTATGGAACCTAAATCTATAGTAAAACAGGTGACCAATCCTTAAAACAAACCTGATGTTTATATTGAAACAAATGAGGATAAAATCAAGTTAGGTCACCCAATCAAAATCAAAGAGTGTTCAGACAAGACAGTGAGTGTCATGAAAACATCAAGCCTCTAAAAGCAATTGTCCCTTTATAAAATTCTACCCTTGTGTTACAAGGTAAAAGAAATATATGAAGTTAGTGAAACCCACTACTGACAGCAATTCTAAATGAGATCATATCTTCAAACAATTCAAGCAAATCAGAAAAGCTTTCACTACAAAAGAAACAAACAGGATTACTGAGTTCAACACCTAAAACATTGTTAGACCCTCAGTCTTCAAGATTAAGGCAGGGAGTTAGGTTTGATATCTGTAACAAGGAACATGTTGACCAGTTTAAAAAAGAGGTGAGAAATGGGTTGAAGAAATAGAAACAGCCCAGAAAATCAAACAAAGGTAGTGTTGTGAAACAAACTACAAAAAAGCTGATTCTGATTCATCCACTAAAGAAAAGTAAGTGACTCATCAAAAAAAATATCAGTTGAGTCACACAAGGAAAATTCGGATTCAAGAAACAAACAAATGTATTGTGACATTTGTGAAATGTTCAATCACAAGAAAGATGAATGTTTTTTTAATCAATATTGTTTATCTGTGACATGAACAATCACTCCACCAAAAACTGCTATTTCAACAAGTATTGTTCAGTCTGTGACATGAACAATCATAATACATCTGATTGTTACTTCAATCAAAAGGGTTTGAGAATTCCCCAACACAAGCCCATCTAAAAAACATCCATATAACTGTTAGACGTTTTTACGATGATCAATCTAGGACTTCTAGATCAACAAATGACAGAAACACTTTGAAGAAATTGTGGAAGGGTCAAAGAAAACATCTTACAATAAAACATAAAACTGACCTTCCAAAACAAAAACCTACTTTTGATAATGAAAAAGAGCTAAATTTCTACAAAGAAACAGAGACCAACGATTTCATTACTCATCTGAATCTTCAGTGGATGTTGATGAGATGACTCACCCAATTCATTACCAAAATTCCCCCAGGACACCTCCAACTAAATGACAATTTAGAGGAAAATACCAAGAAGTCACCATCATGAATAGGAACAGGAAACCCAAAACCATCATGGCTTGGGTTCCTTATTCTAATTAGTTCTTTTTGCTTGCAGGTTCATCCACACAGGTCTAATAGCCTATGGTACGTAGACAGTGGATGCTCCTGACACATGACTGGAGATCGTTCTCTCCTTCATGTCTTCAAGAACATACAAGGAAACACTGGGCATTTGGTGGAGATTCAGAGGTGGTAGAATTACAGGAGAAGGATTTGTGACAAACGGGATGCTGAGCTTTGATAGAGTGAACTACTGTGAACAACTGAATTTCAATCTGCTAAACGTGTCTTAGATCTGTGACAAGAAATATTCCACTCACTTTACAGACACTCATTGCTACATTCTGAAACCTGGATTTCAGATCTCTGAAGAATGGGTTGTGTTAAAGACACCGAGGAAGAATAATACATATGTCTTAAACCTGTGTTCTGCATCACCTAAAGAAGAAACATGTCTTTTATCTAAAGCATCGTTTGATGAGTCACAGCTTTGGCATAGACGTTTGGGGCACACAAACTTTAAAAATATGAACAAGTTAGTTCAAGGAAACCATGTCAGTGGTCTTCCTCAAAAAGAATTTAATTTTATTAATCAATGTTCAGCGTGCCTCGAAGGAAAACAACACAAATCGTCTCGCAAAACCAAGCTTGTGAACACTAACAATACTCCATTAAAGCTACTTCACATGGATCTATTTGGATCAACTCATGTAATGAGTATGGGAAAGAAACAGTATTGTTTAGTGATCATTGATGACTTTTTACGATTCACATGGGTGTTCTTCCTACTTCATAAAAATGAGGCATCCCAAATTATCACTAAAATTGAAAAAACTTGATCTTATGGTCAAAATAATAAGAAGTGATAATGGTACTGAGTTCAAAAATGAAAGTATGAGTTCCTTTTGTACAACCAAAGGCATTGCTCATCAATTCAGTGCAGCTAGAATTCCTCAATAAAATGGGGTAGCTGAAAGGCGAAATAGAACACTGATTGAAGCAGCAAGAACGATGCTAGCCGATGCTAAACTGCTAATCACCTTCTGGACAGAAACAGTTAACACATCGTGCTTTGTACAAATCGAACTCTGATTGTTAAAGAAGTAACATGACACCTTATGAACTGCTTTTTCATAGGAAACCATTTATTGGATTACTCAAATCATTTGGTAGTCCTGTCTCAATATTAAACACCTGAGACTATTTGGGAAAATTTTTATCCAAGTCTGATGAAGGATTCTTTGTAGGTTATCTTCTGTTTCAAAGGCTTATAGAGTGTTCAATCCTAGATTGAACATTATTGATGAATCAAAAAATTCAATTCAAGGAATATTTGTTTCCCAAATCTACAAATGGTCCCGACTGGTTGTTTGATATTGACACATTTACAAAGTCATTTGGTCAATTTCACTTGTCCGATGAAGGAAATCTACATTCAAATGATACTTCGTCAGCTGTAGAAAGAAGAGATGATTTTCCCTTGATTCCTCCTACATTTGATGAACACATGAATGAAGATGTTCCTCTTCAAGCTGATCCCATCAGACAACCGTCACAAAACCTTAGTGTTTCTACTGAAGGAGGTCCAAGCCTGGTACCTTCCCACTCAGATGATTTGTCAACCGAAGTTAGAAATCAAAAACAGGCCTCTCCTCTAGTTGAAACACAAAGGACATCAAATGATGTAAGCAATCACAGTGCTGCTGAAGCTGAAGCAGGAACTGAAACAGAATATGACAATCTTCATAATTCAACAACAGTACTAGATGAGTGTGCCTCTAACCATAATGAACTGAATGTCTCCAATCTTGATATAACTATTGTTGGTGACTCAATCCCAACCACTAGAATACACAAGAATCATCCAGTTGAAACTATTATTGGTGAACTTAATGAGAGGGTGACTAGAAGCAAGTCAAGTATTGCAAACATCTATTTGTTCTCATGCTTTCTATGTCAAACAGTACCCAAAAACATCAAAGAGGCACTTCAAGACAATAGCTGGATTGAAGCAGTATGAAGAATTGCTCAAATTCAAGAAGCAAGAAGTATGGCAACTTGTAGATCTTCTCGAAGGACAATACCCTATTGGTACCAGATGGCTGTACAGGAACAAGACTGATGATAGAGGGATCGTCATCAGAAACAAAGCAAGACTAGTGGCACAGGGATACACTCAAGAAGAAGGAATCGACTATGACGAAGTGTTTGCACCTGTTGCAAGACTAGAAGCAATCAGAATCTTTCTTGCATATTCTGCATCCATGAAATTTACTATTTATCAAATGGATGTAAAGTGTGCCTTCATGTATGGGAAGATTGTTGAGGAAGTCTATATGAGTCAACCTCCTTGCTTTGAAGATCCAGATTTCCCTCACAGAGTTTACAAGCTTGACAAAGCTCTGTATGGTCTTCATCAAGCCCCTAGAAAGTTGTATGAGACTCTATCATCTTTTCTTCTTGAACATGGTATGAAAAGGAAAGATTGATCAGACTTCTTCAGAAGAACAATAGGAAAAGATATGCTGTTAGTCCAGATCTATGTGGATAACATTATATTTGGCTCGACAGACAAGCAACTCTACAAAGAATTTGAAGACCTTATGCACTCAAAGTTCCAAATGAGTGCTATGGGGGAACTCACCTTCTTTCTAGGGGTGCAAGTCCATAGACAGCAGATAGAATCTTCATCAGTCAATCAAAATATGTAGAAACCATGATGAAGAAATTTCACTTTGCTGGTTGTCAGTCCATCAGAACTCCTGTGGATACTAAAGTAAAGATTGGACCTGATCCTGAAGGCAAATCAGTGGATCAAACTCACTATCGATCAATGGTCGGTTCACTTATGTATCTAACAGCTAGTAGCCTGACATTATGTTTGGTGTTTGTGTGTGTGTGCCAGATTTCAAGCTGATCCAAAAGAATGACATGTGAATGCAGTCAAAAGGATATTCATATTCTGAAGGGCAAACCAGCTCTTGGGTTATGGTATCCAAAGGAAGGAGAATTTAATCTCTATGCCTACACAAACAGTGATTATGGACGATGCAACTTCACAGAAAATCCACCTCTGGCGGTTGTCAATTTCTTGGTCCCAGACTGGTATCTTGGCAATGCAAGAAACAAACCAATATATCAGTGTCCACAGCAGAAGCTGAGTATATTGTTGCATCAGCATGTTGCTCTCAAGTACTCTGGATTCAAAACCAGATGCTTGATTGTGGTTTTAACTTCTTGCACACGCCAATTTCTATTGACACACAACAACTGTTTTTATAACTAATAATCCAGTTCAGCACTAAAAAACAAAACATATTAAGATTAGATATCACTTTTTGAGAGACTATGCTGAAAAAAGTTTAATCAAATTGATTCAAGTACCAACTAAAAATCAATTAGCTGATTTGTTTACTAAGGCATTCGAACCTAGTAGGTTTGAATTCTTGGTTCAGTCAATTGGCATGATTAACCTTGAGTAAAAACCATGAAAAACATCAAAAACAATTAAAACATCAGAAACCACAAAAGAAATCAAGTTTGATGAAGAAAAGAATTATGCGGGAAATGATATCATTACAGTCGTTATATCATTCACTGTGCTTAATTTCAAAATATGAAAGACTAAAATGACTTACCAGATATGTTGGTAGGCTCAACTTGAAGAAAAGATACATGCAGTGATGAATTTAAGACTTATTCAATTGTGAAACCTCATCATAAAGTACGGTATGTATTGGCTTATCTGAATGCATATGTGTGTAGTAACCTAAACACACCAGGTAATGATACTTTATGAATCTCTTTCACCACATCATGTTCCATCTTTGTTTTGCTGAGCAAAACCTGATGAAACTTGCACATAATGCAGATGTTATGATCCAAAAGATTTCTAATATGGAACACATCCAAAATTGGATGAATAAACAAAAGTAATACATACCAAGTGAATGAACAAAAGAATCCTATCATGGATCACCTTCCAAAGTAAGGTGAAAAGAATCCCATATGGATCATCATAAAAAGGATCAAAGTAAAAGATCCAATGAGGATCAATGAAAATGAGATTTCATAACTTAAGTGACTTGGTAAGAAAAGCTGTGAAAAGGTTCTACTATGCATTGTACAAGGATGGTTGATCATTCTATGCTTGTGTGTGTGAGGTACACATTGAATAATAAATCAACCAAACATGATAAAATCATTTGCATCAAAATATCAACCTGGTATGAGTTTAAGAGGACAAACATACCTTCAATCTTCAAGTTCATGAACATGTCCATTTAATCATAAAGGATGCACAAGTGTAATGTAAGACTGATATGATCCAACAAAAGAGATAATTCTCTTCATTATTATAAGCAATATAAAATTCAAATTTTTTTTAAATCTTTAAGTTTCTATCCAATGTAGATATAAACTTTAAGGGGAGTAATTTAAAATTTTTGAGTAAGTTCAATTTTTGTTTATTAACTTAACTTACCTTCAAAAGAAAACAAAAAGAATTTTGGTGTTGTTGCAAAAAGTCATACTATTATATCTCACCTTATGCAGATTCTTAGAAGCATGATAAGTCCAAGATCTGTCAATTAGGAACTTGTATCACTTGTGACATACAAGTCAATCCAAGTAAGAATTGACAACTTCAAAAGTCAACTCCACAAGAAAAAATCAATCAAGGACAAGTCTTCATAACATGAATCATCAAGTCAGACACATTAACTTTTGATTAAGTTCAAAGTTAATGCACGTAAGTGCATTGGTTAATGCGGGTGAAGGTAACCCATGCATTTAACCAATGAGAGTATCTTTTTATTCCAAAGAGAAACTAATGCGGACAAAGATTGTACTCTACCGCATTAGTGTGTTAAGTAAATGTGGATTTTACTCTACCGCATTTGCCATAGTAGATAAATTCTAATGAACATCTCTCTCTCGTATTTGCTACAGTGCAATGCTGACCAAGTGTTGTCACCGCATTTGGTGCAGGCGCACAAATGCTGATTGACTTTGTTCTATCGCATTTGCCATAGTGTACAAATACGGATAGGATGAAACAAGTAACAACACTACCGCATTTGCTACAGTGTGTTAATGCTGATGAACAAAATCACAAGTTATTCTTCCGTATTTACTACAGTTCACAAATGCGGATAGTCAGTGTTTTCAAATTTTAACTTCCGCATTTGCAACAGTACACAAATGCGGATAGTCAATGATTATCAAAAGTATCAAAACTTCCGTATTTACAACAGTGACCAAATTGGATAGCCAAAGTTCAAATTTTGTCTTCCGTATTTGCTACAGTTAACAAATGCGGATGACCAAAAGTCAAAAAATTTTACCGTTCCGCATTTGATACAATGGTGACCAAACTTGCTCTTAAACTTGTAAAATCTTTCAAAATGCATTATTTGACTATTTAAAGGAATTTAACTGGGTCATTTAATACTTTTCAAATTTGAGAGACTTGATAGTAAGACGAGCGCAAATACACAGTACACCTAAGTCGATCATCTTCATCATAAACAACCAAAGATTTTTGTGTGATTCCACTCAACCTGTTCTTGTCACTGATTCTTAACCTACAGTTGCATCGAAAAAAAAGGTGAAATTTCCAAAAATTTCGTCAAGACCCAACTTTCGGACTGTTAAATCTAAATCAAACAATGAACCGAATGATAACGAAGAACACAAAAACTCAAGCTATTGATTTAATATGATACACCTTTTCGACTTCAATGAACATGCAAATTAATAGAAATTTACTCATCATGAAAATCTTCATAGTCATGTTTAGTGTAAAAACAGAGCATGATGAACAAAGAAAATGTGTAAAAAATCAATGAAATAACATCTAATAAAGGGTCCAATCATAGAAACTTTGATTGTTGAACAAAATTCACCATTTGATGTAACACAATGACACAGTAAAGTCAAATGTTCATCTGTGACCATTTAAAGTCAACTGATAAATGACACTTATGAGTTTTCATTAAAACTGACACACATGTCTTGTATGCAGATCATATGGCAAATCTTTCGTGGAGCAAGCTCCATAATGTCAGCGGTTATTTAAACCCTGATGTGCCAGAAGCTGAGGGACTAAGAAATTTATTAGATTCATCTCTACAATAAGGATAGCTTATGCCATCACAGTTAGACCCACTATCTATAAGAACCTCATAAGGTCTTTCTTGAACTCAGCTGAAGTAATTGAAGCAGATGGTGTTAGAACCTTGACTGGAAGAATTGACAATGAACACACTTTGAGCATCACTGAAGATTCAGTTAGAAGATACTTACTTTTGGTGATGATGCCAATGCACCAATAGAGCTGGATGATGATGAATAACCATATTCTTTTCTGAGATTGGTTATGAAGGAGGATATGAAGCTAAACACATTGTTAAAGGATTAGTTGATCTACCTTGGAATTCCTAATTCACATGTTTTAGCACTGCCTATCCAAGAGAAAGACAGGATGGAATGATATTCCATTCACCACATCCTCAGCAATCTGTGCTCTCTGCACTAACAAGCCATTCAATATGTCTGCCTATGTTTTCAATGGTCTGATTTCAAACATTCAAGAAGGGAGAAGATATAAGTTCTTGATGTATCTAAGATTTATTCAGTGCCTGATCAATGAATCATTCCCTGGTATTGCTAATGAGGGACCAGTGCTTGATATTCCTCACTATGATGCAAGATCTTACAAATACATTAAGTAGAGGGATCCAAGAAACTTTTACAGTGGGGCTTACTCACCTCTTATTCCATGGATGATTCAGCAGATAAATCAAGAAGTTCAAGCACAAGAACAAGCTGCTGCACAACCATCACCACAACCAACACCACAACTATCACCACAACCAACACCACAACCAACACCACAACCATCACCATAACCATCACCACAACCAACACCATAACTAACACCACAACCAACACCACAACCAACACCACAACCATCACCACAACCAACACCACAACTATCACCACAACCAACACCACAACCAACACCACAAACACCCCACAACCATATCCAATATCACCACATCATCACTCTCCAATATCACCACCTCATCAATATCCAATATTACCATCTCATCAACCACCAATATCACCATACCAACCTTTGCCAACCCATGATTACACTGCTAAAGTTGGAGACTCAACTAGCACGTCTAAAGCATCCAAATAATCTTCAGATGAGGAGGATAACCATGCTCAAATGCCTGTAAAGAAAGCAACTTCTGAGACTACTCCCTCAGAAAGCTTTGCTGAATCTAACATAAACAGGCCTGATGAAAAAGATGAACTGATATCTGAGCTCCTATAAAAGGTTGAAAGGATGGAAAGAATATTGAATAAAAGGGCTAGAATCATTGATGATAGGATTCTAGAGCTTGATGAAAAGGAGCAGGAGTTGAAAGAGCTTAAAGAAAAACATGAAACTGAAAAAAAGAAGAAAAGAAAGAACTTGAAAACTTAAAAGATGCACTCAATCATTCAAGAGAAGAAGTGAGTGGACATGTTGACACACTTGCCATTCAAACCATAGCAATGGAAGCAAGAGAACATTATTGAAGAACAAGCTGAAATCATCTCTAATCTTGAAAATGAAATTCATAGCCAAAACAAAAGGATCTTTGAACTTGAGCTAATAATTAAGATTCAAAGAAGTGTTGTGGCTGATGAAAGGAAAGATAAACAAGAAAAGGTTGATAATGTTGAGAACCTCTGTCTCTAACAATGAAGAACAAGAAGAAGATACAAGTCAAACAAAGCATGAGGACAAAGCTTAGAAATGGTGCTTTATTCTGGGCAATCAGAGGCCACTCAGACTGAGAAAAATGAATTTGAAGAATTGATCAATGCTATGGATAGTTTTTTTTCAGAAGAATTCACAATAGATGAAGATTTTTGGGACTTTGTTGCAGACCAAAAGACCACTTCTGAACCTATTGTAGTCATTCCCAAATCTCCCGTTCCTTTGGAGAAAGAGTTGAGCATGCAGATTGTCCCTGATGTGTCACTGACTGAATAATAGAAAGAAATTATAAGATAAATGTGTGAAAAGGAAAAAGAAAAAGAAACAGAAATAGAAAAAAAAAGGAAAAATAAAAGGAGGAAATAGAAGTTAATATTCAAGAACAAACCACACCTGAAAAAATGTCTGAAGTGATTGAAAAAGCTAAAACTTCAATTCCATAACTTCAAACATACTCAAGAAAGAGAAAATATCTAGTTGAAAAGGCTAAGGGTAAAAGACCAGTGTTTGAAGAAGAAAGTGTTAAGAAATAGAAAGATGATCCAAGAAGCCTGGCAGCGATAACTGAATTTCTTGAAGAACATGAGCAGGCTGAAGCTCAATTAAAGAAACAAGCTGTTACCATTGATCTAGAAGGAGAGATAGCTGGAGGTTATGATGCTACAAAGGATTTTGATATGGACAGTCCATTGAAACCTGAAAATCAGTTGAAGAAATGGTGTCAAAGGCTGAAACTGATGATTTAATGATAAAAACTATGTTTTTGATCAATCAAGGGTATGATCCAGATAAAGTTTTTGGCATGACATATGAAGAAATGAAAGAAGAAGAAGAAAAAGTGAATAAGCTACTTGATCCAAATATAGAAACAGAGTATGAAAAATCAATCACCAAGAGTTTCCAGTGCATAAAGAGTCTTCTATGAAGAAATCAACCACAAATATGTATGAAAGGCCATTGTCAAGAAAGGTTCCCTTACCTAAACTGTCATCTATGAAGAAATCATCCCCAACTCCTGAACCACTATTTCCTGATCCTTATAGTATGTCAGATAAGGAAATGAAGGACTATCTTTCAAGCCAAGGGTTCACAAGAAGGAAGATTGGGAACATGAAAACTAACACATTAAGGGCTGTAACTCTTCAAATGATTAATGAGAAGAAAGAAAGACTCAAGAGGTTAGAAGAAGAAATATCAAGCAAAAGCCAAGATATAGAGTATCTGCTGAAGACATGATCTGAATCAGAAAGATCAAGAACTATTGGCTCTTATTCTACACAAGTACCTTGAATGGTTTGCAGAACCCTCTCAGTTGAAATTACAAGAAGGATTAACAACTGCAAAGTTAATTAGAGGGGTGTCTACTCCCAGAGACAAAGTTGATTAGAAAGTAATTTCCTGGAAGTATGATAGCATGTGGAACATGTTCATGGTAAAAAAAATCTTAGGGCTGGTGAAATTCTTTACTGAGTACTCTACTCTAGTAAATGCCCTGGAGATACATGATTTAAAAGAACTAGCTCAGCTGGAACTGATAAATCATTCAGTTATATTTAGAGGATATGAATTTGAAAACATTCTCAAAATGTTCAGAAGGACAGATAATTTCAATTCATTAAAGACTGTTTGCATGAGGAAAGATAAGTCTTTTGTTAATCCTCTTGAGAAGAAGAAGAACATACAAGCTGAAGAAGTTGTGTTCCCTAAGTTGAAGGTGAAACCAACAGAAGCTTTGAAAAGGAAAATGGTGTCTGGTACTCACTTCTCCACACCCATCTCAAATGTGTACTATGATGAGAAAACTTATGAGATGATGATTGAAAGGAAGTGGGGAGGAAAGGAGGGAGCTAAAATAAGATTATTCAGTGGATATGAAGTAAGACTACTTGATGAATCATACATCCACTACATTTATACCAGACACTTCAGGGAAATAAACAACAATTGGGTGAACAAGACATGCACTTCTTTCTAAAGTGCATCAAGTTGCTGAAACTGGCATATGATCGATAGTGCTAAAAGAGACAAAAGAAAGAAGAAGAAAACACCATTGCAACTTGGAAATATTGTCAAACTTGAGGTGGATGTGGGGGGAGCTTACTGATTCATAGAGATGGTCTTTCTACAATCTCTATTTGGGAGCCTATTTCACTGAAAAATTACCAATAGAAGCCATCTACAACATGAGCAAAATGAAGATCCATGTGCTAAGTAAAGACAGGATGTTAGAAGCAACTGATTTTGTGAACATGATCAAGGCTATCCTGGATCCAACTAAGGCTGCATTCATATTACCTCCAGAAGACCCAGCAGAATCCTCACAACATCATTCACCTCCCAAACATTGAAGAAAAATAGGCTGTATAATCCTTAGGGGGAGTATTATTGCACCCTGAAAAGATCATACATGCCAATTCAATGGGTGATTTGATGATTGCTCTGCTAGAATCCCTTAAGTCCAAGAAGAAATGCGGATGAAAATTCTGCTAAGAAAAAAGAACAAGTGTTGTCTTCCGCATTTGTCAATGCGGAAGACATAATGCAAATACAGACAAGTATTTGCTCTTCCGTATTGACAAATGCGGAAGACTAAAAGTTATGCGGACAACACTTTGTTCATCCACATTTGTCAAATGCGGATGACCGAACAAATGCGCATAAGTATTTGTTCATCAGCATTAACCAATGCGGATGACCAACATATTAATGCGGATGATTAAGTGAAGAAATGCTGATCAAGTTAATTCATCCGCATTTGTCAATACGGATGAACAAGCAAAGATATGGATGAAGACTTAGACTAGTTCTGATGTAATAGTTTGTTTAGGGGTAGTTTAGTCATTTTGTAAAAGGCATATTGTCTGCCTATAAATAGAATAGATAACCTCGTACTTGAGGTGACGGCAGATAGACATAGAGAATTTTTGTTGTAATTATTCTCTGTAATTCATCTACTTTCATATATACAATACAAAAGCATTTATGAGTAATTTTCTTGCATCGAATGTTCTTTGATTGTTTATTTCCGCCATTCAATCACTGACTTGATTACCATATTCGATTCACAGTAAGAATCTCAATCTTACTCAACCCAGTCATAAAATACCCTTTAAGAACATTATTATATATTTTGATTAAAAGTTTATTTAAATTAACTGTTTGTGTGATCATTGCTCCCTCGATCAAAGTTACCTACGCCACCACTAGTGTTGTCGGCCAGCCTCGGTATTGCAATATCGCGGCTACCTAGGTTCTACAAATCCCCCTTTAGTTCTATCCACGCCACGATCGTCGCGAATCATCCCCCCCCTTTGCAAATCGACCCTCCCATTAGAAATAAAACTGGTATAAGGTTAGATAGAACCACCGCTGCACCCATCACCATCATCAACCTACAATGTGATTGTATAGAGTATAATGTTTTAAATGTTTCACAAGCCTCGGCGTGTACTACAAACTTTTTAATTATTTAAAACCCATCATAATAACACCCCCCCTCTCAAAAATCTCACAAACCAACGATAAAACAACACACGATATAGCGAAACGTAAGAATGTATTTGCACAAAATACTTTAATTGTTTTTGGAACAGATAACTCACCACACTTTAATATTACTTTTAAATCTACATATTTTGTGCAATATGATATTTAAACCATAATCTTATGCAATGTGATTTTTTTATAATTAAATATGTTGATACCGGTAGGACAATGGCCCTTTGATGGTATTCATGGGCGAAGGATATGGGGGGAGGGGAGGTTTGCAAAACTTATATTGTACTTACAAATAATTTCACATTTTAAATATTTTTCTAATTAATTTGTTTAATTGAGTGATGTTTTTCATGAAGGTTCACTGGATTACTGACGGTTCCCCCTTTCATCGAGGGTCGAGGGACTTACGATTAATCCGGTCATCACTTATGTTTTATGTTTTGTAATGTCTACTTATATAAAAAGTATTGTTCTAAACGCCAGAATCATACATATTAAGAGCACCTTTTCTATGCATAAAAAGATATATAAAAAGGCCATTTTTCTCATTAGTCGTGGTAAACAAAAGTTAATAATTTGGTTATTTTTAATCTTATTTGTTTCATTGATAACAAAGTTCTAATGTATAACGTTTTAACTTAAAAAAAACAATATTTCAATATCATGAATTAGTCACAATCATGAAGATAAGCAAAATCAGGTCGTTGTAGTCAACAGTTAGCTCGTGAGTTTATTTTTTCAAATAAATTTAATATGTTTTTATATGTTAACTTAGTTTTCATAAATAAAATATAATTCTTTAGTACATGTCGATTTGGCTTTCTAAAGTTATATATGTGACAATTTGTCGTGTATAAGAAAATAATTCGTTCGTTGTGTATGTGACAATGCAATACGTCGGAGTTTATAAACAAAATATTTTTTAAACGATATAAAAAAGAAAAAGATTCACAATTTAATCCCATATTTTAATTTATAACTATGTTGGTGTTTGGGATTGTTTTTTTTATAAACTCCTTTTAACTTATTAACTTTTCTAAGTTAAAAAATATTTGGTGATTCTAAAATTATTTTTTAAATTAACTTTTTAAATAAGGTAAAAATTACTTTGTGAAAAGTAAGGATGTGATTACTTACTTATTTTAGAAAACTTTTTTTAGTTTAATTTTCTATTATATATCTTGTCTACCTTCTATTAACTCCCCTCAACTTTAAAGGTATGTCTTTTTAGTAATTTTATAACTTTTAAGTTTATAAGCTAATTCAAACAATTTTTTAAAAACTTATTTTAAAAAGACATAAGTTAATAATTTTTTTTTTCAAACTTTTTTTCAACTAAAAGAATCAATCCCAAACATGACCTATTAACTAATATAATTAACATGTTTTTTTTAATTCTTTATGTGTAATTTTTATTAGAAATCTCGACCCTTGTATCTTCTCTTCTATTTCCTTTTTGATACATGTGTTCACTTAATTCGATGGTTTAGTGATATCAATTTCAACAATATAAACATAGATAACGAATTATATTGGAAGTATAAATTTGATTCATCTTCTCAATTTCTAATTTAAACTTAATATTATTTTGTGATATTTTCATAAGAAAACATTTTAATACTTTGCAAAATCGATATTGGTATCCACATGAAAATGACACAGTTTCTGTTTTCATCTTTTGTTTACAAATGTAACTCAACTATGACTAACCCATTATATCGGAAGTTCAAAAACTATTCACAGGATGATGTGATTATTTCGTCCATTTTCTAGATTGTATATAAATAGCTATCAAATTTCACCCACCAAGTAGAATTAAAAAATTAAATAGACTACAAGCCAAATCTATTTATATAATAACTAGTATTTGCTTCCACGTGTTGTCGTAGGATCTTCTCGTAACACAATGAAATGAAAGTAATATTATATGCTTACAAAAAGAAAAAAAATCATAAAAATTATTAAAACAAAAATAAAATGTGTATAAGTTGTATATGTTTTAGCTGTGTAATATTAATAATATTACAATAACAATGAATTTGTAAAGTTGTTACACGATCGAATAATTATTTTAATTGGTTGTTAAACATTATAAAAAATACTAATATAGGGTTTTATTTTAACATTTAAACACTTAAATATGAATATTGTAATATTATCTTTGAATAATTGTTAGACCAGAAATATGTGCAAACTTGTCTTTTGTTTTACTGAAAATGATTTAGAAATATTCTATTAGTTTACCTTGTATCATCTCATGATTTTTGTATTTTATCTTCTACTAAATTTAGAAAAATAATAATATTAGAATAGTTTACGTAGCTACTTAAACATTTGAAAAAAATGGCAATTCCCCCTCCAACGCTACCTTGCCTGCAGCAAACGCAGACAACACCAACACATCCTGACGGTGGCCAAAAGACAGATCTGTCATTTTCGATGATGATACTGATGGTGTGAGGATTTAGGCCCTACCATATAATTTGTATTTGGCTGTCTAACAATGTTAATTCACATGTATATATATCTAGGTGTTTATATTTGTTTAGGGCCGGATTTGAATGTTATATATGCACATGTGTGAACGTGTTAGTTAGTTATTTATTTCACGTTTAAATTTAGATTATTGTAGAATCATCCAAACCTTAGTATCTAATAAACACAACCTTTGTTATAATTTTTTATTTCATTCTTTTTTTCTTTTTTTAGATGTATATGGATTCACAATACATATCAAGCGAGGAAAGAGAAACAACCCAAGATTATAAAACAACAAAAAAGTATACTTCTCATGTTTGGAAGCATTTTGAAGAAGTCTTCATGGATGGGAAAATGTAACATCCGAATATTTATTATTTTGAAGCCGGTGAAGAAAGAAAAGAAAATAAAGTCCAAAAGTCGAGGGACTAAACTCGCCAACGAAGAAAAGTTGGGAAATGTGGTGATATTAGTAGGGAGAGGGCAGCCCACTCTCCCCACACACCCCACATTTCAGCTTCATAAAGAGAAGAAGAGAGAAAGAAGAGAAAAAGATGAAAAGTTGGTTCGAGTTGGTTCGGGTCGCCAAAATCGTCGTGAAGCAAGCCAAATCGAAGCTCTTGTCGTTGTGCTCGTTTATGTGAGTTCTAGAACCCCACTTTTACTTGTTTTCAAACGATTTTGGGGCTGGAAAACATCTGAAATCGTTTTTTTGGGTATGTGTATGTTGACCCGTTTATGTATGTGTATGTGTATGTATGATGCGTTTGTGGCTTGATTGTGAGCTTTTGTGTGCTTGAATGGTGTCGTGATATGCATTCCTAAGGTTTAGGATGGTCGATTTAGGCTTAAAATGGGTTTGGATGAGTTTGGAGGCTGAAAACCCTCGGCTGCAGTCGGGATGAACTGCATTCTGCATCAGTTAGGGCTAGGCGACCGACTGGAGGCCGAATGGAGGCCATACGGCCGATTAGGGTGCGATTGGGGTCCATTCGCACGATTGAATGTCCATTCGCACGATTGAATGTCCATTCGCACGATTGAATGTCCATTCGCACGATTGAAGGTCCATTCGCACGATTAAAAGGCCAGTCGCATGGAGGTCATGCGACTGAAGGTCCAGTCGCATAAGTGCTCATTCGCATTAATCCCATTCGCATGAGGTCCATCCGCATTGTCCATTCGCACGACTGGATGTTCATTCGCATAGGTGTTCATCCGCATGAGTCCATTCGCATAGTGTTCAGTCGCATGGAGACCACGCGACTGAAGGGTGTCCATACGCCCGAATAGGGCTGTTGTACCGAGGAAGGTGTAGATTGACTTCTGACTTTTGGGGGAAAGTGCAGATGTAAGTTTTGACGTAAAGGTTCCCATAGATTTTGTAAGATGACGCTCGAGGCCTTAGAAAGCATGTTGGGCATGATGATGAAGATGATGTTGCATGATTAAGGCTTGTTATGTATGCATGATGTTGCCCTGTATGATGATGATGAATGTGTATGATATGTTCCTTATAATGATGTATGTTATCTTTCTTGTGGCCCTATGTGTCATGTTAATGAATAAATGTAGTATTATGTAACGTAAAGTGAAAGATAATGAAAGGGGAACATAAAGTAAGAATGCATGCATTATTGAATGACGAATGAATGAAGGAAAGGCTTGCAAGCATACAATAAGGCGAGCAACGTGTGGTTGCAAAAGACTCGGATCACAGGCAATCATGGAGATTGCCAATGGGGTGAGCAACGTGTGGTTGCAAAAGACTCGGATCATAGGCATCATTAAGATGGCCAGAGAAAGGAGGTGAGCAACTCAGTTGTTGCAACAGACTCGGACAACGCGTTATTGTGAAGTTGCCATGAGGTGAGCAACCCTATGGTTGCAAGAGACTCGGAAAGCATGCTATCGTTAAAACTGGCATTGGGGTGAGCAACTTTATGGTTGCAACAGACTCGGTTAGCGTCGTGGGGATTGTTAATGAGGTGAGCAACGTGTGGTTGCAAAAGACTCGGATCACAGGCAATCATGAGATTGCCAATGGGGTGAGCAACGTGTGGTTGCAAAAGACTCGATCACAGGCAATCATGGAGATTGCCAATGGGGTGAGCAACATGTGGTTGCAAAAGACTCGGATCACAGGCAATCATGGAGATTGCCAATGGGGTGAGCAACGTGTGGTTGCAAAAGACTCGGAGCACAGGCAATCATGGAGATTGCCATGGGGTGAGTAACGTGTGTTGCAAAAGACTCGGATCATAGGCATCATTAAGATGGCCAGAGAAAGGAGGTGAGCAACTCAGTTGTTGCAACAGACTCGGACAACGCGTTATTGTGAAGTTGCCATGAGGTGAGCAACCCTATGGTTGCAAGAGACTCGGAAAGCATGCTATCGTTAAAACTGGCATTGGGGTGAGCAACTTTATGGTTGCAACAGACTCGGTTAGCGTCGTGGGGATTGTTAATGAGGTGAGCAACGTGTGGTTGCAAAAGACTCGGATCACAGGCAATCATGGAGATTGCCAATGGGGTGAGCAACGTGTGGTTGCAAAAGACTCGGATCACAGGCAATCATGGAGATTGCCAATGGGGTGAGCAACATGTGGTTGCAAAAGACTCGGATCACAGGCAATCATGGAGATTGCCAATGGGGTGAGCAACGTGTGGTTGCAAAAGACTCGGAGCACAGGCAATCATGGAGATTGCCAATGGGGTGAGTAACGTGTGGTTGCAAAAGACTCAGATCATAGGTATCATTAAGATGACCAGAGAAAGGAGGTGAGCAACTCAGTTGTTGCAACAGACTCGGTTAGCGCGAAGTCGTTGGGATTGTTAATGAGGTGAGCGACCCTGTTGTCGTAACATACTCGAAGGAACGAACGTATAAAGGAACAAAAGATTACGTATGAAAGAACGAAGTATGAATGAACGAATGAATGAATGAAGAAGATAATAATGATATTATCTATGTGTACGTAAGATTTGTGATCATGTAAAAGTAACGAAGGGTTTTATATGAAAGTAAAGTATGTTTTGTAATAAAACTAGAACTCACTCAGCAACGCTGACTTTTTGTATGTTTTCCAGTTGGCAGGTAATGTTTGCTGAGGATGGCACCCGTGAAGCTACTCAGCCCTTTTGGGATGGCATTCTTTTGATTAATTTTTTGCATTGTAATGCGAACAAGCTATTTTGTAATGATGTTGTATTAACTTGCAAAAGCATTTACATGGAAATGAAAGTTTGTTTTAGTTTTCCGCTGCGATTTATTAAATACAAATGTAATTATACGTTTTATGTGCGATGAGAACCTAGCTGTAAGCGTCCCGGGAACGGGGCCTTACAAGTTGGTATCAGAGCCAAAGTTTAAGTGAAATGGGTAAATTTCAAAATAAACCTAATCTTAAACTGAGAATGGACGAAAAGGAATAGGATGCCAATCTGAGTAGCTGTGTGCCATCAGGTATTTTCGTAAAGTTAACCGGTTTTATGTGCGCATGTTATGTGTTATGTGTTGTATGTGGATTTAAATACTGATGTAGTCAGGACAGGTAATGCTTGGGGTGTGAAGAGTAAAGTAAGTGGCTAATCACAACTGGCCACTGTAATTAGGGACTTACTATACTTACATAAACTAAGCTGTTCCCTTGAATGACTATGTTGGTGTTTGAATCTTTCAGTGTGCGTGTGATGGCCGGAGGTAGATCTTCGAAAGCTTCTAGGGGTGGAGGTCATGGTGCTGAACCGCGACCTAAGAGAGGGAGACCCAGAGTTGAGAGGGTGGTTCATGAAGAACAAGAGACCCCTCATCCGGAGGGTGGCGACGAAAGCGCCAATCTGAGAGCCTCAGTAAAGGAGGCTGTTGTAGAAGAAGTCCATCAGGTCATGCAGACAATCTTACCGTCTGTGGTGACTGAAGTTATTAAGGCTGTACGAGAAGGGGAAAGAAAAGAAAGAACAGATCCTCTGGAGAACAGGAACAACCAGATCCGGAAACGGTTCTATCTGATGACGAAGAGGAAGAAGAAGAGTCTACGCCGGAAACGGCACAAGGTTGTAATTATGGGGCTTTTATAAGATGCAAGCCCCCTACTTTTGATGGAAACGGCACAACTGCAGCTGCTCACCGGTAGGTGAGGGAAATGGAAGCTGTTCTCGATATCAGTGAGTGCCGAGAGGACCAAAAGGTGAAGTTTGCTACCCACTCTTTTGTGGATTCAGCTCTGTGCTGGTGGACAACATTGTCCAAGCTGAGGGTAGTAGGGCCATTGGGAAAATGAAATGGCCTGAGCTGAGAAGGTTGGTGATTGAGGAATTTTGTCCTCATCGGGAAATGGACAAGGTCGAAAGGGAGTTCTTGCAACTGGAGGCGGGAACTATGACGCACCAGCAGTACACCACTAAATTCAACGAGATGGCACGTCTGGTGCCGGATCAGGTGACACCTTTGTCACGAAAGATTAAAAGATATATTCAGGGTTTGCCAGCGGATATTCGCAGGCACATGATAGCTTCCCGGCCGAGTACGTTTAGGTCGGCAGTGGATTTGGCAGGGAGATTGTACGATGAGAGAACAATGGTGGTGACTGAGGGTGGCAAGAAGAACGTGGTGATCGAAACTGGCGGGGGAAGAGGTTTGGTCGGGGTGATGCCTCGACGGGTAACAAGAAGGCACGAGTGGATGATCGCCGTGTGGTCATATCAAGTGCGGGGTCGAAAAGGTGTGGCAAGTGTGGAAGGGACCACAGCGGGGAATGTAGGTTTGGGTCAAACTTATGCTTCAAATGTGGGAAGGCGGGGCACCTGGCAAGGGATTGTCGTATAGTCCGGTGCTATAACTGTGGTGAAGAGGGTCACGTAAGTAAGGATTGTAAGAAGTTGAGGGCTGAGAGTTCTGGGATGAAGAGAACTGGAGGTGAAGGACCGAGGGCGAGCGCCAGGGCATTTACCATGACACAGGAGGAAGCTAGCACAGACCCTGACGTCGTGTCCGGTACGTTTTTGGTGAACCAAACTTTAGCTTCTGTGCTATTTGATTCTGGTGCTAGTAGGAGTTTTATTTCTGCTGCTTTCTGTGCTAAGCTGCCTGTTAGTAGTAGGCGTGTTGATGCGCCCTTTGATGTAGAAACTGCCATAGGTAAGTCTACCAGGATTTCGAAGATGATAGAAAACTGTAAGGTGGAATTAGAAGGTCACAAGTTTCCTGTTAGACCGTTCGTGATGACCTTGGGTGGTTTTGATTTGGTTCTTGGGATGGATTGGTTGGCGGACTTCGAGGCGAACATTGGGTGCCGCAAGAAGATGATTCGGTTAACAGTGCCTGACGGAAGTTTGGTAACGGTTTCTGGTGATCGGGTTACTACGATCCCGAAGGTGATCTCAATGGCGGTGGCGGGAAAGTGTATGAGGCGTGGATGTAGCGCCTACTTGGCTTATGTAAAGGATGTAGATGCACTAACACCACAACTGTCTGATGTACCGGTTGTGTGTGACTTTCCAGACGTATTCCCAGAAGATTTACCAGGGGTACCACCTGACAGAGAAATTGAATTTCAGATTGATCTGATACCGGGTGCCCAACCTGTTGCCAAGGCACCATATCGGTTAGCTCCGACGGAGATGAAAGAGTTGATGAAGAGTTGCTTGATAAGGGGTTCATTAGACCGAGTATCTCTCCTTGGGGTGCTCCGGTCCTGTTTGTAAAGAAGAAGGATGGTAGTATGAGGATGTGCATTGACTACCGCGAGCTGAACAAGTTGACGGTGAAGAACCGCTACCCCTTACCGAGGATAGATGATTTGTTCGATCAGCTTCAGGGTGCCAGTTGGTTTTCAAGAATAGATCTTCGGTCTGGCTATCATCAGTTGAAGGTAAAGGAACAAGATATCCCTAAAACAGCTTTCCGCACGCGCTATGGTCATTATGAGTTTCTTGTCATGTCCTTTGGTTTGACCAACGCGCCAGCTGCTTTTATGGATCTGATGAACCGTGTGTGTCGGCCTATGTTGGATAAATCAGCGATTGTGTTTATTGATGATATCCTGATTTATTCGAAGAGCAAGATTGAGCATGCCGGTCACATTCGAGAGGTTCTGGAGACGTTGAGAAGGGAGAAATTGTATGCGAAATTCTCCAAGTGCGCGTTGTGGTTGCGCGAAGTTCAGTTTTTGGGTCATGTGGTGAATCCTGACGGGATTATGGTTGACCCGGCGAAGGTGGAGGCGGTTATGCAATGGAGGTCACCAAAGACGCCATCCGAGATCCGTAGTTTCTTGGGCTTGGCGGGCTACTATAGAAGATTCATCCAAGACTTCTCTAAGATTTCTTCTCCACTAACTAAGTTGACCCGAAAGGATATGAAGTTTGTATGGGGTCAAGCTCAAGAGAAGGCGTTTGAAGAGCTGAAGGCAAGACTGACTCAAGCTCCTGTTCTGTCATTACCCGATGGAAGCGAAGATCTGGTGGTCTATTCTAATGCTTCCTTCTCAGGGTTGGGGTGTGTGTTAATGCAGAGAGGGAAGGTTATAGCCTACGCATCCTGGCAGTTGAAAGTTCATGAGGCTAATTATCCCACTCATGACTTGGAGCTAGCAACCGTGGTCTTTGCGTTAAAGATTTGGAGGCACTATCTCTACGGGACGAAGTGCACCATATTCACTGACCATAAGAGTCTGAAGTACTTCTTCGAGCAAAAAGACCTGAACATGAGGCAGAGGCGATGGTTGGAGCTTATAAAGGATTATGATTGCGAGATCCATTACCATCCGGGCAAAGCTAATGTGGTGGCGGATGCCCTTAGCCGAAAGGAAAGGCCCGAACCGATTCGGGTGAAAGCTTGTCAACTAATCATGACCTCTGATGTGATGAAGCAAATCAAGGAGTTTCAAGATGAGGCATTGAAAGAAGATCACCTTAACTCGGAAAGAATGAGAGGTTGGTTTGGGAATTGGGTGAAAACACACTCGGTGTTAGAACTCGATTCGGTCGTGTGTGGATTCCTCATTTTGGGGATCTACGGGTGAAGATAATGGATGAAGCCCACAAGACTCGATACTCCATTCATCCTGGTGCCACGAAAATGTACCATGACATGAAGAAAGATTATTGGTGGCCGGGTATGAAGCGTGACGTCGTGGAGTATGTGAGTAAGTGCCTTACTTGCTTACAAGTGAAGGCAGAGCATCAAAAGCCGTATGGGAAGATCCAACCTTTGGATATACCGGAATGGAAGTGGGAGCACATCACCATGGACTTCATTATGAAGCTGCCACGTACTCCGAAAGGGTATGATGCCATATTAGTGGCAGTTGATCGTCTGACGAAGAGCGCTCATTTTCTACCAATCCGCGAGACGTATTCATCTGAGAGGTTGGATGATCTGTTCATCAAGGAAATTGTAGCTCGTCATGGTGTGCCGGTGTCTATTGTGTCTGATCGTGACACTCGGTTTACATCTAAATTTTGGAAGAAATTCCACGACGCTATGGGGACGAGGTTACATATTAGCACGACTTATCATCCCCAAACTGATGGTCAGTCAGAAAGAACCATTAAGACATTGGAAGACATGATCCGGGCATGTGTGATCGATTTTGGTGGAAGTTGGGATGACCACTTACGGTTAGCCGAATTCTCATACAACAACAGCTATCATGCCAGCATTGGTATGCCACCATATGAGATGCTATACGGTAGGAGATGCAGAACACCCGTTTGTTGGGGTGATATTGGTCAGAAGGAATTGGGGAGCGTCGAGGTAATCGAGGCTACGACAGAGAAGCTTGAAAAGATTAAATCCTTTATGAAGGCAGCCAAAGATAGACAGAAGTCGTATGCCGATAAGCGACGTAGGCCAATTGAGTTCCAGGTGGGTGACCGGGTTATGTTGAAGGTCTCACCTTGGAAGGGTATTATCAGATTCAGAAAGCGGGGCAAGTTGAGCCCAAGATATATAGCCCTTTCCGAATCATTGCTCGAGTAGGGGAGGTGGCCTATAGATTGGAGTTGCCAGATGAGTTAAGTGGGATTCACCGACATTCCATGTATCACATCTAAGAAAGTGCTTAGCAGATGAAGATATGATTGTCCCATTGGAAGATATCGAAGTAGATGAACGGCTCAATTATGTGGAGCAACCAGTGGCAATCATCGACCGAAAGGAGAGGAGGCTAAGGAATAAAGTGTTCCTCTTGTGCGTGTACAGTGGAAGCACAGGAAGGGATCCGAGTCAACGTGGAGACTGAGGAAGAAATGAGACAGCATTATCCATGTTTGTTCGACGAATAACAGGTTTCGGGGACGAAACCTATTTAAGGGTGGTGGACTTGTAACACCCGAATATTTATTATTTTGAAGCCGGTGAAGAAAGAAAATAAAATAAAGTCCAAAAGTCGAGGGACCAAACTCGCCAACGAAGAAAAGTTGGGAAATGTGGTGATATTAGTAGGGAGAGGGCAGCCCACTCTCCCCACACACCCCACATTTCAGCTTCATAAAGAGAAGAAGAGAGAAAGAAGAGAAAAAGAGGAAAAGTTGGTTCGAGTTGGTTCGGGTCGGGTCGCCAAAATCGTCGTGAAGCAAGCCAAATCGAAGCTCTTGTCATTGTGCTCGTTTATGTGAGTTCTAGAACCCCACTTTTACTTGTTTTCAAACGATTTTGGGGCTGGAAAACATCTGAAATCGGTTTTTTTGTGTATGTGTATGTTGACCCGTTTGTGTATGTGTATGTGTATGTATGATGCGTTTGTGGCTTGATTGTGAGCTTGTGTGTGCTTGAATGGTGTCGTGATATGCATTCCTAAGGTTTAGGATTTAAAATGGGTTTGGATGAGTTTGGAGGCCGAAAACCCTCGCTGCAGTCGGGATGAACTGCATTCTGCATCAGTTAGGGCTAGGCGACCGACTGGAGGTCGAATGGAGGCCATACGGCCGATTAGGGTGCAATTGGGGTCCATTCGCATGATTGAATGTCCATTCGCACGATTGAATGTCCTTCGCACGATTGAATGTCCATTCGCACGATTGAAGGTCCATTCGCATGATTGAAAGGCCAGTCGCATGGAGGTCATGCGACTGAAGGTTCAGTCGCATAAGTGCTCATTCGCATTAATCCCATTCGCATGAGGTCCATCCGCATTGTCCATTCGCACGACTGGATGTTCATTCGCATAGGTGTTCATCCACATGAGTCCATTCGCATAATGTTCAGTCGCATGGAGGCCACGCGACTGAAGGGTGTCCATACGCCCGAATAGGGCTGTTGTACCCGAGGAAGGTGTAGATTGACTTCTGACTTTTGGGGAAAGTGCAGATGTAGTTCTGACGTAAAGGTTCCCCTAGAGTTTGTAAGATGACGCTCGAGGCCTTAGAAAGCATGTTGGGCATGATGATGAAGATGATGTTGCATGATCAAGGCTTGTTATGTATGCATGATGTTACCTGTATGATGATGATGAATGTGTATGATATGTTTCTTATAATGATGTATGTTATCTTTCTTGTGGCCCTATGTGTCATGTTAATGAATAAATGAAGTATTATGTAACGTAAAGTGAAAGATAATGAAAGGGGAACATAAAGTAAGAATGCATGCATTATTGAATGACGAATGAATGAAGGAAAGGCTTGCAAGCATACAATGAGGTGAGAAACGTGTGGTTGCAAAAGACTCGGATCACAGGAAATCATGGAGATTGCCAATGGGGTGAGCAACGTGTGGTTGCAAAAGACTCGGATCATAGGCATCATTAAGATGGCCAGAGACAGGAGGTGAGCAACTCAGTTGTTGCAACAGACTCGGACAACGCGTTATTGTGAAGTTGCCATGAGGTGAGCAACCCTATGGTTGCAAGAGACTCGGAAAGCATGCTATCGTTAAAACTAGCAATTGGGGTGAGCAACTTTACGGTTGCAACAGACTCGGTTAGCGCGAAGTCGTGGGGATTGTTAATGAGGTGAGCAACGTGTGGTTGCAAAAGACTCGGATCACAGGCAATCATGGAGATTGCCAATGGGGTGAGCAACGTGTGGTTGCAAAAGACTCGGATCACAGGCAATCATGGAGATTGCCAATGGGGTGAGCAACGTGTGTTTGCAAAAGACTCGGATCACAGGAAATCATGGAGATTGCTAATGGGGTGAGCAACGTGTGGTTGCAAAAGACTCGGATCACAGGCAATCATGGAGATTGCCAATGGGGTGAGCAACGTGTGGTTGCAAAAGACTCGGATCACAGGCAATCATGGAGATTGCCAATGGGGTGAGGAACGTGTGGTTGCAAAAGACTCAGATCACAGGCAATCATGGAGATTGCCAATGGGGTGAGCAACGTGTGGTTGCAAAAGACTCGGAGCACAGGCAATCATGGAGATTGCCAATGGGGTGAGCGACCCTGTTGTCGCAATAGACTCGAAGGAACGAACGTATAAAGGAACAAAAGATTACATATGAAAGAACGAAGTATGAATGAACGAATGAATGAATGAAGAAGATAATAATGATATTATCTATGTGTACGTACGATGTGTGATCATGTAAAAGTAACAAAGGGTTTTATATGAAAGTAAAGTATGTTTTGTAATAAAACTAGAACTCACTCAGCAATGCTGACTTTTTGTATGTTTTCCAGTTGGCAGGTAATGTTTGCTGAGGATGGCACCTGTGAAGCTACTCAGCCCTTTTGGGATGGCATTCTTTTGATTAATGTTTTTGCATTGTAATGCGAACAAGCTATTTTGTAATGAATGTTGTATTAACTTGCAAAAGCATTTACATGGAAATGAAAGTTTGTTTTAGTTTTCCGCTGCGATTTATTAAATACAAATGTAATTATACGTTTTATGTGCGATGAGAACCTAGCTGTAAGCGTCCCGGGAACGGGGCCTTACAAGTTGGTATCAGAGCCAAAGTTTAAGTGAAATGGGTAAATTTCAAAATAAACCTAATCTTAAACTGAGAATGGGACGAAAAGGGAATAGGATGCCAATCTGAGTAGCTGTGTGCCATCAGGTATTCTCGTAAAGTTAACCGGTTTTATGTGCGCATGTTATGTGTTATGTGTTGTATGTGGATTTAAATACTGATGTAGTCAGGACAGGTAATGCTTGGGGTGTGAAGAGTAAAGTAAGTGGCTAATCACAACTGGCCACTGTAATTAGGGACTTACTATACTTAACATAAACTAAGCTGTTCCCTTGAATGACTATGTTGGTGTTTGAATCTTTCAGTGTGCGTGTGATGGCCGGAGGTAGATCTTCGAAAGCTTCTAGGGGTGGAGGTCATGGTGCTGAACCGCGACCTAAGAGAGGGAGACCCAGAGTTGAGAGGGTGGTTCATGAAGAACAAGAGACCCCTCATCCGGAGGGTGGCGACGAAAGCGCCAATCTGAGAGCCGTGTGGTTGCAAAAGAATGAAGGAAAGGCTTATTGAATGCATGCATTATTGAATGACGAATGAATGAAGGAAAGGCTTGCAAGCATACAATGAGGTGAGAAACGTGTGGTTGCAAAAGACTCGGATCACAGGAAATCATGGAGATTGCCAATGGGGTGAGCAACGTGTGTTGCAAAAGACTCGGATCATAGGCATCATTAAGATGGCCAGAGACAGGAGGTGAGCAACTCAGTTGTTGCAACAGACTCGGACAACGCGTTATTGTGAAGTTGCCATGAGGTGAGCAACCCTATGGTTGCAAGAGACTCGGAAAGCATGCTATCGTTAAAACTAGCAATTGGGGTGAGCAACTTTACGGTTGCAACAGACTCGGTTAGCGCGAAGTCGTGGGGATTGTTAATGAGGTGGAGCAACGTGGGTTGCAAAAGACTCGGATCACAGGCAATCATGGAGATTGCCAATGGGGTGAGCAACGTGTGGTTGCAAAAGACTCGGATCACAGGCAATCATGGAGATTGCCAATGGGGTGAGCAACGTGTGGTTGCAAAAGACTCGGATCACAGGAAATCATGGAGATTGCTAATGGGGTGAGCAACGTGTGGTTGCAAAAGACTCGGATCACAGGCAATCATGGAGATTGCCAATGGGGTGAGCAACGTGTGGTTGCAAAAGACTCGGATCACAGGCAATCATGGAGATTGCCAATGGGGTGAGGAACGTGTGGTTGCAAAAGACTCGGATCACAGGCAATCATGGAGATTGCCAATGGGGTGAGCAACGTGTGGTTGCAAAAGACTCGGAGCACAGGCAATCATGGAGATTGCAATGGGGTGAGCGACCCTGTTGTCGCAATAGACTCGAAGGAACGAACGTATAAAGGAACAAAAGATTACATATGAAAGAACGAAGTATGAATGAACGAATGAATGAATGAAGAAGATAATAATGATATTATCTATGTGTACGTACGATGTGTGATCATGTAAAAGTAACAAAGGGTTTTATATGAAAGTAAAGTATGTTTTGTAATAAAACTAGAACTCACTCAGCAATGCTGACTTTTTGTATGTTTTCCAGTTGGCAGGTAATGTTTGCTGAGGATGGCACCTGTGAAGCTACTCAGCCCTTTTGGGATGGCATTCTTTTGATTAATGTTTTTGCATTGTAATGCGAACAAGCTTTTTTGTAATGAATGTTGTATTAACTTGCAAAAGCATTTACATGGAAATGAAAGTTTGTTTTAGTTTTCCGCTGCGATTTATTAAATACAAATGTAATTATACGTTTTATGTGCGATGAGAACCCAGCTGTAAGCGTCCCGGGAACGGGGCCTTACAGAAAAAGAAAGGTAAATGCAACTATTGTGATAGATTAATATGTGCTGAACGTTCAACGAATGTCACATCCTTAATAGGTAGACATCTTAAAAGATGTGAACAAATCCTGCTAATCTTAAAGATCAAGAAACGTTGATTTTGAATAACAATGATTCGGGTGAGGGAGGAAAAAATGGTATTGGTATCTTTAAATAATGGAAGTTCGATCCAGAAAAATGTAGAAAAGCTTTAGTTTAGATGACAGTTGTCGATGAACTTCCATTTGCATTTGTTGAACATGAGGGATTTCGGGAATTTATGGAAGCGATCTGTCCTGCATTCAATATTCCCTCGCGTTTTACAATTTCTCGTGACATTAAAGATTATTATTTGGAAGAAAAAAAATTAAATGCTTATTTTATGAAAAGTAAACAAAGGGTTTGTTTAACTACTAATACATGGACGTCAAAGCAATGAATTAATTACATGATATTAACCGCACACTTCATTGACGAGGATTGGACATATCATAAAAGGACCCTTAATTTTAGGCCAAATTTTAGTCACACGGGTGATGCTATAGCGAGGGCTATTGAATTGTGCTTGCACAAATGGGGGATAGAACACGTAATAACAATCACAATGGATAATGCATCATCAAATGATGTTACCATAGCACAGTTGAGGACTAGGTTGCCTAATTTATTACGTGACGGTATGTATCTTCATGTAAGGTGCTTAGCTCATATCATTAATTTAATTGTCAAAGATGGACTAAAAGCACATGATGTAACAATCAATCGTGTTCGAAACCCGGTTAGATATATTAGAGGATCATCCCCTAGATTTCTGAATTTTAAAGCTTGTGCTGTTGACAAAATATAGAGTTCAAAGCTTTGTTATCTCTTGATAATTTGAAGATCAAGTATAGGTTGGACTCACCTTAGATTAGATTATGTTTATATTTGATTGTAATAAGGTTAATGTTAGTTTCCTTTTGTATGTTTGATGTTTTGTTTAGTTTTGCTGCCCAGTGAAACTATGAGCGAAACTATAGTTTCGCTTATAGTCAGTTGCTAGTTTCACCCGGCGAAACTTGCTAGTTTCACCGGACGAAACTGTTAGTCTCAACCGGGCAAAACAAGGTTTTTGGCAGGATAGTTTAGCTAACAACGAAAGTGTGAGTGAAACTATCATTACTATATATAGTTTTGATCTTGTTCATTTTTGGGCATCCTTGAAAAACCCTAATCGTTTATCCTTGTTGAAAGTGTCCATTGTAAGCTGAATTTTCACATAAATATATTAAGCTCTGTTTCTTTTATTATATTGGATCATGATTGTTATATGTTAAATACTTTTAAGCTCTTCATCTTCATCATTGTGTTTGTTGTTTGTTATTATTGTTGATAGTGAACGATTCAACTTCTCAAGTGCATTAAAATTCAATCAAATGGACCAACAAAATGGTATCAGAACCTTTGTGCTCTTGATTGTTTGAGGTTTTTGATTGTTTGAGTTCAATATCAATATTTCATTAATTCTGGATCAAATTTGAGTCTATTTGATATGGAATTTGATTGAAATTGTTTACTATTGGTTGGAAAGCCTTGGTAATCATCAGATCTCAAGTTCATTGAGATTTGGGTGATTCCATATTGATTTCATGTCAAAAAGTTTTTCAGATTCATTGGGCAAAATTAGTGTTCTTCCAGCAAAGTTACCATATTCATCCTACGAAACTACAAGTGATTTGCACTTTGTGGTAGTTTCGAGATTCCCTGCGAAAGTATACTTTTTGAATGAAAGTTCAACAGTGCTTGTGTTCCATTGCCAAGCAAAATTACAGTTGAAATTACATCTGAACGAAAGTTCAAGCTTGTTAGCGAAACTGTCGGCGAAACTAAGCATTCTCAAGCTATCGGCTAGCGAAACTACTGCCGAAATTACCAACGAACCTACTATTCACCCAGCGAAACTATCAAATCCAGTGAAACTGTCATTTCTTCTATGAATCTATTATGTCAAAGATGACTACTCTTACTCTTGCTGATTTAGATAGTGTGGCTCCTAACAGAACCCCAAGACTCATCAATAGAGACAATTTTGAAGATTGGAAGAGATGTCTTAAGACATTCTTTTTCTATATTAATCACAACCAATGGGAATCAATCATCTTTGGTTACTGTTGGTGATGTTGTTTCTCAAAACAATGACCTAACCATGTTTAATGAAAAAGACTTAAAGTTGATAGATAGAGATCAAAAACCCTTTCGAGCTTTAACTTTATGCCTGGCACTAGACATCTACAATCATTTTGCTGAACACAAGAATGCTAAGTCATTTTTTGATGCTCTATGTGAGTTCTATGATGGAAATGATGAGTTGGTAAAGGCCAAGGGTATTCAAGCTGAAAAGGAGTATAACTCTTTTGGGGGATACAAGAACGAGAGTCTCACTGGTCTTATAAATCGTTATCTGACAGTTTCCAGTACGTTAAAGAAATATGATGAGAAACTCTCTAATAGTGAGCAAGTAAACATGTTGTTAGACTTTCTTCCACCTCGGTGGAGTTTATAGGTGAGGATGTTAAAGCAGGAAAGAGGTTTCACTGACTACAAGCTTATGAACATCATTAATAAGCTTAAATCATTTGAGTTAGACATGAAGAGAAGGGAATTTAATTAGACCATGATGCCATCATCTAGCTTTACTCAGAATGCTACATTGCTTACTTCCACTGCAAGGTCTCCAATGCATGCATCAAAACAAGGTGGAGTGAATACTAGTGATCATTCTGGTGGTAGTACTAATTTTTGTAGAGATCAAGCTAACTCGAAAGTAAGTGCTGGAACGTCGATTCCTTCTAACACGATGGAACTTTTTGGTAAGTTTGTATACAGCTATGAGGAATTAGTGGCTGGAGATTTGAAAGGGAAAGGAAAGACCATGGAGGATATGTATCAGGTGGATCCTAATGATCTAGAAAAGAGTGACATTCAGTGTTAAATGGTGATGTTGACTTTCAGAGCCTGAAGATCTATGGAAGGAGCTGGTAGAAAGAATTTTGGAGGTCAAAATTCTAACTCCAATTAGGCTTTGATAAATCCAAACTGAGGTGCTTTAATTGCAAGCAGTTAGGACACTTCAAACAAGAATGCCCATTGCCGATTATCACTGATCCTAGCAATTCAGGAGTCTCGAGATTAGCTTCCAGCAGAGATAACGTAAGGCCCCGTTCCCGGGACGCTTACACCTGGGTTCTCATCACACATAAAACGTATAATTTCATTTGTATTTCATAAATCGCAGTGGAAAACTAAAACAATCTTTCATTTCCATGTAAATGCTTTTGCAAGTTAATACAACATTCATTACAAAATAGCTTGTTCGCATTACAATGCAAAAACATTAATCAAAAGAATGCCATCCCAAAGGAGCTGAGTAGCTTCACGGTGTGCCATCCTCAGCAAACATTACCCGCCAACTGGAAAACATATAAAAAGTCAGCGTTGCTGAGTGAGTTCTAGTTTTATTACAAAACATACTTTACTTTCATATAAAAACCATTCGTTACTTTTACATGATCACACATCATACGTACACATAGATAATATCATTATTATCTTCTTCATTCATTCTTTCGTTCATTCATACTTCGTTCTTTCATACAAAATCTTTTATATATTTATACTTTCGTTCCTTCGAGTCTGTTGCGACAACAGGGTCGCTCACCTCATTAACAATCCCTACGACTTCGCGTGATCCGAGTCTGTTGCAACCATATAGTTGCTCACCCCAATTGCCAATTTCAACGATGGCATGCTTTCCGAGTCTCTTGCAACCATAGGGTTGCTCACCTCATGGCAACTTCACAATAACGCGTTGTCCGAGTCTGTTGCAACCGTAGGGGTGCTCACCTCATAGCAATCTCAAGGATTTCATACCATCCAAGTCTGTTGCAACAACAGGGTTGCTCACCTCATTGTCATTCTCATCGATGGCACACTATCCGAGTCTCTTGCAACCATCGAGTTGCTCACCTCATATATGTGCTTGCAAGCCTTTCCTTTGTTCGTTCATCATTCAATAATGCATGCATTCTTACTTTATGTTCCCCTTTCATTATCTTTCACTTTACGTTACATAATACTTCATTTATTCATTAACATGACACATAAGGCCACAAGAAAGATAACATACATCATATTAAGGAGCATATCATACACGTTCATCATCATCATACAGGGCAACATCATGCATACATAACAAGCCCTAACATGCAACATCATCATCGTCATGTCCAACATGCTCTCTAAGGCCCCAATCGTCATCTTACATGCTCTTACAGGAACCTTTACGTCAAAACTTACAACTGCACTTTTCCCCGAAAGTCAGAAGTCAAACTACACTTTCCTCGGGTGTGACAGCCCTACTCGGGCGTATGGACACCCTTCAGTCGCATGGCCTCCATGCGACTGAACATCATGCGAATGAAATAATACGGATGAAAACCTAGGCGAATAAACATCCACTTGTGCGAATGGACAATGCGGATGGACCTCATGCGAATGGGATTAATACGGATGAGCACTTATGCGACTGGACCTTCAGTCGCATGACCCCCATGCGACTGGCCCTTCAATCGTGCGAATGGACATTCAATCGTGCGAATGGACCCAATCGCACCCTAATCGGCCGTATGGCCTCCATTCGGCCTCCAGTCGGTCGCCTAGCCCTAACTGATGCAGAATGCAGTTCATCCCGACTGCAGCCGAGGGTTTTCGGCCTCCAAACTCCTCTAAACCCAGTTTAAGCCCAAATCAACCATCCTAAACCTTAGGTATGCATACCACGACACCATTCAAGCACACACAAGCTCGCAATCAAGCCACAAACGCATCATACATACACATACACATACACAAACGGGTCAACATACACATACCCAAAAACCCGATTTCAGATGTTTTCCAGCCCCAAAATTGTTTGAAAACAAGTAAAAGAGGGGTTTTAGAACTCACAAAAACGAGCACAATGAAAAGAGCTTTGATTTGGCTTGCTACACAACGAGTTTGGCCACCCGAATCACCCGAACCACTCTTTTTCTCTTTGTCTCTTCTTTCTCTCTTCTCCCCTTTCTTTGGCTGATTTGTGAGTGTGAGGGAAGAGGGTAAGGGCTGCCCTCTCCCTTATATACTCCCCCTCACCCGACTTTCTTTCGTTGGTGAGTTTGGTCCCTCGACTTTTGGACTTTATTTTCTTTTCTTTCTTCACCGGCTTCAAAATAATAAATATTCGGGTGTTACAAGTCCACCCCCCTTAAATAGGTTTCGTCCCTGAAACCTGTTATTCGTCGAACAAACGTGGATAATGCTGTCTCATTTCTTCCTCAGTCTCCCACGGTGACTCGGATCCCTTCCTGTGCTTCCACTGTACACGCACAAGAGGAACCACTTTATTTCGCAGCGTCTTTTCTTTACGATCGATGATTGCCACTGGTTGTTCCACATAATTGAGCCTTTCATCTATTTCAATGCCCTCCAGTGGAACAATCATGTCTTCATCAGCTGTACACTTTCTTAGATGAGATACATGAAATGTCGGGTGAATCCCACTTAACTCATCTGGCAACTCCAATCTATAGGCCACCTCCCCTACTCGAGCAATGATTCGAAAAGGGCCTATATATCTTGGGCTCAACTTGCCCAGCTTTCTGAATCTGATAATACCCTTCCAAGGTGAGACCTTCAACATAACCTGGTCACCCACCTGGAACTCAATTGGCCTACGTCGCTTATCGGCATACGACTTTTGTCTATCTTTGGCTGCCTTCATGAAGGATTTAATCTTTTCAAGCTGCTCTGTCGTAGCCTCGATTACCTCGACACTCCCCAATTCCTTCTGACCAATATCACCCCAACAAACGGGTGTTCTGCATCTCCTACCGTATAGCATCTCATATGATGGCATACTAATGCTGGCATGATAGCTGTTGTTGTATGAGAATTCAGCTAACGGTAAGTGGTCATCCCAACTTCCACAAAAATCAATCACACATGCTCGAAGCATGTCTTCCAATGTCTGAATGGTCCTTTCTGACTGACCATCGGTTTGGAGATGATAAGCCGTGCTAATATGTAACCTCGTCCCCATAGCATCGTGGAATTTCTTCCAAAATTTAGATGAAAACCGAGTGTCACGATCAGACACAATAGACACCGGCACATCATGACGAGTTACAATTTCCTTGATGAACAGATCGGCCAACCTCTCAGATGAATATGTCTCGCGGATCGGTAGAAAGTGAGCACTCTTCGTCAAACGATCAACTATCACCCATATGGCATCGTACCCTTTCGGAGTACGTGGCAGCTTCGTAATGAAGTCCATGGTGATGTGCTCCCACTTCCATTCTGGTATATCCAAAGGTTGGATCTTCCCATACGGCTTTTGATGCTCTGCCTTCACCTGTAAGCAAGTAAGGCACTTACTCACATACTCCACCACGTCACGCTTCATACCCGGCCACCAATAATCTTTCTTCATGTCATGGTACATTTTCGTGGCACCAGGATGAATGGAGTATCGAGTCTTGTGAGCTTCATCCATGATCTTCACCCGTAGATCCCCAAAACGATGAATCCACACACGACCGGACCGAGTTCTAACACCGAGTGTGTTTTCACCCAATTCCCCAACCAGACCTATCATTCTTTCTGAGTTAAGGTGATCTTCTTTCAATGCCTCATCTTGAAACTCCTTGATTTGCTTCATCACATCAGAGGTCATGATTAGTTGATAAGCTTTCACCCGAATCGGTTCGGGCCTTTCCTTTCGGCTAAGGGCATCCACCACCACATTAGCTTTGCTCGGATGGTAGTGGATCTCGCAATCATAATCCTTTATAAGCTCCAACCATCGCCTCTGCCTCATGTTCAGGTCTTTTTGCTCGAAGAAGTACTTCAGACTCTTGTGGTCAGTGAATATGGTGCACTTTGTCCCGTAGAGATAGTGCCTCCAAATCTTTAACGCAAAGACCACGGCTGCTAGCTCCAAGTCATGAGTGGGATAATTAAACTCATGAACTTTCAACTGTCGGGATGCGTAGGCTATAACTTCCCTCTCTGTATTAACACACACCCCAACCCTGAGTAGGAAGCATCAGAATAAATCACCAGATCTTCGCTTCCATCGGGTAATGACAGAACATGAGCTTGAGTCAGTCTTGCCTTTAGCTCTTCGAACGCCTTTTCTTGAGCTTGACCCCATACAAACTTCACATCCTTTCGGGTCAACTTAGTTAGTGGAGAAGCAATCTTAGAGAAGTCTTGGATGAATCTTCTATAGTAGCCCGCCAAACCCAAGACACTACGGATCTCGGATGGCGTCTTTGGTGACCTCATTGCATAACCGCCTCCACCTTCGCCGGGTCCACCATAATCCCGTCAAGATTCACCATGTGACCCAAAAAATGAACTTCTCGCAACCAAAATGCGCACTTGGAGAATTTAGCATACAATTTCTCCCTTCTCAACGTCTCCAGAACCTCTCGAATATGACCGGCATGCTCTACCTCGCTCCTTGAGTAAATCAGGATATCATCGATAAACACAATCACTGACTTATCCAGCATCGGTCGACACACACGGTTCATCAAATCCATAAAAGCAGCTGGCGCGTTGGTCAAACCAAAGGACATGACAAGAAACTCGTAATGACCATAGCGCGTGTGGAAAGCTGTTTTAGTGATATCTTGTTCTTTCACCTTCAACTGATGATAGCCAGACCGAATATCTATTCTTGAAAACCAACTGGCACCCTGAAGCTGATCGAACAAATCATCTATTCTCGGTAAGGGGTATCGGTTCTTCACTGTCAACTTGTTCAGCTCGCGGTAGTCAATGCACATCCTCATACTACCATCCTTCTTCTTTACAAATAGGACCGGAGCACCCCAAGGAGAGATACTCGGTCTAATGAACCCCTTATCAAGCAACTCTTGCAACTGTTCCATCAACTCTTTCATCTCCGTCGGAGCTAACCGATATGGTGCCTTGGCAACAGGTTGGGCACCCGGTATCAGATCAATCTGAAATTCAATTTCTCTGTCAGGTGGTACCCCTGGTAAATCTTCTGGGACACGTCTGGAAAGTCACACACCACCGGTACATCAGGCAGTTGTGGTGTTGGTGCATCTACATCCTTTACATAAGCCAAGTAGGCGCTACATCCACGCCTCATACACTTTCCCGCCACAGCCATTGAGATCACCTTCGGGATCATAGTAACCCGATCACCGTAAACCGTTACCAAACTTCCATCAGGCGCTGTCAACCAAATCATCTTCTTGCGACACATAATGTTCGCCTCGAAGTCCGCCAACCAATCCATCCCAAGAACCAAATCGAAACCACCCAAGGTCATCACGAACGGTCTAACAGGAAACTTGTGACCTTCTAATTCCACCTCACAGTTTTCTATCATCTCTGAAATCCTGGTAGACTTACCTATGGCCGTTTCTACATCAAAGGGTGCATCAACACGTCTACTACTAACAAGCACTTAGCACAGAAAGCAGCAGAAATAAAACTCCTACTAGCACCAGAATCAAATAGCACAGAAGCTAAAGTTTGGTTCACCAGAAACGTACCGGACACGACATCAGGGTCTGTCCTAGCTTCCTCCTGTGTCATGGTAAATGCCCTGGCGCTCGCCCTCGGTCCTTCACCTCCAGTTCTCTTCATCCCAGAACTCTCAGCCCTCAACTTCTTACAATCCTTACTTACGTGACCCTCTTCACCACAGTTATAGCACCGGACTATACGACAGTCCCTTGCCAGGTGCCCCGCCTTCCCACATTTGAAGCATAAGTTTGACCCAAACCTACATTCCCCGTCGTGGTCCCTTCCACACTTGCAACACCTTTTCGACCCCGCACTTGATGTGACCACACGGCGGTCATCCGCCCGTGCCTTCTTATTACCCGTCGAGGCATCACCCTGACCAAACCTCTTCCCCCGCCAGTTTCGATCACCACCGCTCTTCTTGCCACCCTCAGTCACCACCATTGTTCTCTCATCGTACAATCTCCCCGCCAAATCCACCGCCGACCTAAACGTACTCGGCCGGGCAGCTATCATGTGCCTGCGAATATCCGCTGGAAAACCCTGAATATATTGTTTAATCTTTCGTGACAATGGTGTCACCTGATCCGACACCAGACGTGCCATCTCGTTGAATTTAGTGGTGTACTGCTGGTGCGTCATAGTTCCCGCCTCCAGTTGCAAGAACTCCCTTTCGACCTTGTCTATTTCCCGATGAGGACAAAATTCCTCAATCACCACCTTCTCAGCTCAGGCCATTTCATTTTCCCAATGGCCCTACTACCCTCAGCTTGGACAATGTTGTCCACCAGCACAGAGCTGAATCCACAAAAGAGTGGGTAGCAAACTTCACCTTTTGGTCCTCTCGGCACTCGCTGATATCGAGAACAGCTTCCATTTCCCTCACCCACCGGTGAGCTGCTGCAGCTGTGCCGTTTCCATCAAAAGTAGGGGGCTTGCATCTCATAAAAGCCCCATAATTACATCCTCGTGCCATCTCCGGCGCAGGCTCTTCTTCTTCCTCTTCGTCATCAGATAGAACCGTTTCCGGCTCTGGTTGTTCCGTTCTCCAGAGGATCTGTTTCTTTCTTTTCTTTCCCCTTCTCGTACAGCCTTAATAACTTCAGTCACCACAGACGGTAAGATTGTCTGCATGACCTGATGGACTTCTTCTACAACAGCCTCCTTTACTGAGGCTCTCAGATTGGCGCTTTCGTCGCCACCCTCCGGATGAGGGGTCTCTTGTTCTTCATGAACCACCCTCTCAACTCTGGGTCTCCCTCTCTTAGGTCGCGGTTCAGCACCATGACCTCCACCCCTAGAAGCTTTCGAAGATCTACCTCCGGCCATCACACGCACACTGAAAGATTCAAACCCCCACATAGTCATTCAAGGGAACAGCTTAGTTTATGTTAGTATAGTAAGTCCCTAATTACAGTGGCCAGTTGTGATTAGCCACTTACTTTACTCTTCACACCCCAAGCATTACCTGTCCTGACTACATCAGTATTTAAATCCACATACAACACATAACACATACCATGCGCACATAAAACCGGTTAACTTTACGAAAATACCTGATGGCACACACTACTCAGATTGGCATCCTATTCCCTTTTCGTCCCATTCTCAGTTTAAGATTAGGTTTATTTTGAAATTTACCCATTTCACTTAAACTTTGGCTATGATACCAACTTGTAAGGCCCCGTTCCCAGGACGCTTACAGCTGGGTTCTCATCGCACATAAAACGTATAATTTCATTTGTATTTCATAAATCGCAGCGGAAAACTAAAACAATCTTTCATTTTCATGTAAATGCTTTTGCAAGTTAATACAACATTCATTACAAAATAGCTTGTTCGCATTACAATGCAAAAACATTAATCAAAAGAATGCCATCCCAAAGGAGCTGAGTAGCTTCACGGTGTGCCATCCTCAGCAAACATTACCTGCCAACTGGAAAACATATAAAAAGTCAGCGTTGCTAAGTGAGTTCTAGTTTTATTACAAAACATACTTTACTTTCATATAAAAACCATTCGTTACTTTTACATGATCACACATCGTACGTACACATAGATAATATCATTATTGTCTTCTTCATTCATTCATTCGTTCATTCATACTTCGTTCATTCATACGTAATCTTTTGTTCCTTTATACGTTCGTTCCTTCGAGTCTGTTGCGACAACAGGGTCGCTCACCTCATTAACAATCCCTACGACTTCGCGCGATCCGAGTCTGTTGCAACCATATAGTTTCTCACCCCAATTGCCAATTTCAACGATGGCATGCTTTCCGAGTCTCTTGCAACCATAGGGTTGCTCACCTCATAGCAACTTCACAATAACGCGTTGTCCGAGTCTGTTGCAACCGTAGGGGTGCTCACCTCATAGCAATCTCAAGGATTGCTTACCATCCGAGTCTGTTGCAACAACAGGGTTGCTCACCTCATTGTCATTCTCATCGATGGCACGCTATCCGAGTCTCTTGCAACCATCGAGTTGCTCACCTCATATATGTGCTTGCAAGCCTTTCCTTCGTTCGTTCATCATTCAATAATGCATGCATTCTTACTTTATGTTCCCCTTTCATTATCTTTCACTTTACGTTACATAATACTTCATTTATTCATTAACATGACACATAAGGCCACAAGAAAGATAACATACATCATATTAAGGAACATATCATACACGTTCATCATCATCATACAGGGCAACATCATGCATACATAACAAGCCCTAACATGCAACATCATCATCGTCATGTCCAACATGCTCTCTAAGGCCCCAATCGTCATCTTACATGCTCTTACAGGAACCTCTACGTCAAAACTTACATCTGCACTTTTCCCCGAAAGTCAGAAGTCAAACTACACTTTCCTCGGGTGTGACAGCCCTACTCGGGCGTATGGACACCCTTCAGTCGCATGGCCTCCATGCGACTGAACATCATGCGAATGAAATAATACGGATGAACACCTAGGCGAATAAACATCCACTCGTGCGAATGGACAATGCGGATGGACCTCATGCGAATGGGATTAATACGGATGAGCACTTATGCGACTGGACCTTCAGTCGCATGACCCCCATGCGACTGGCCCTTCAATCGTGCGAATGGACATTCAATCGTGCGAATGGATCCCAATCGCACCCTAATCGGCCGTATGGCCTCCATTCGGCCTCCAGTCGGTCGCCTAGCCCTAACTGATGCAGAATGCAGTTCATCCCGACTGCAGCCGAGGGTTTTCGGCTCCAAACTCCTCTAAACCCATTTTAAGCCCAAATCGACCATCCTAAACCTTAGGGATGCATACCACGACACCATTCAAGCACACACAAGCTCGCAATCAAGCCACAAACGCATCATAGATACACATACACATACACAAACGAGTCAACATACACATACCAAAAACCCGATTTCAGATGTTTTCCAGCCCCAAAATCGTTTGAAAACAAGTAAAAGAGGGGTTCTAGAACTCACACAAATGAGCACAATGACAAGAGCTTCGATTTGGCTTGCTACACAACGAGTTTGGCCACCCGAATCACCCGAACCACTCTTTTTCTGTTTTTCTCTTCTTTCTCTCTTCTCCCCTTCATTTGGCTGATTTGTGAGTGTGGGGGATAAGGGTAAGGGCTGCCCTCTCCCTTATATACTCCCCCCTCACCTGACTTTCTTTCGTTGGCGAGTTTGGTCCCTCGACTTTTGGACTTTATTTTCTTTTTTTTCTTCACCGGCTTCAAAATAATAAATATTCGGGTGTTACAGATAAGGAAGAAATGAAATAGAAGAAAGAGACAGTCTTGATTTCTAATTTTAACTGCAGTGCAGAAGTATAAGTAACAAGATAAAAAATTAATCAAGCATTGGTTGTTAAGATTGTTGAAGAGAAGGAGAGGTGAACTGTGAAGAAGAATTTGATCCATTCAAAGAGTTTAGAGGTGAAGCTGAAGAAATTGAGAATGGTGAGAAGTGTGTAAAGAAGGTTAAAGATAACAAATTGAAGGCTAAGGTATGATAGAGGGGGGAGATAAGAAGGTGTTGAGAGCAGGAAGCCAGACCACAGAGCAAAGAAATAAGAATGATGATGCTGCAACCACTATTGAGGAAAACAAGCTAAGTACTCCGGTCTGTCAATGTGAGAAGCTTTAGTAGCAGAAAAGGTGGTCATGGGACTTCCATATGAGGTAATTCAGGATATGTGTTCTTTAGCTTGCAAAAATAAGGTTATTTGGTGTGTATAAAGTAAATCATCTGTTACTTGATAATGAAAATGACTTAAAATGAATTAATGAAGAACTTAAAATAACGAGTCAAATATTTTGTAAAATTAAATGAAGCTTCAAAAGAAAATGATCATCTAAAAAGAATCATTTTGGATAGAAGGTTGAAATTAACACTTTGACTAAAAGTGTTACACTTGCTGAGTTTGAAACAAGTAACTTCAGTCAAAGCATGACAAATGGAAAGTATCTAGGATGTAACATGACGATTTGTGCAAATCTCAAAGGGGGACTAGGATTAAAACAGGTTTGGGTTATGAAGCTACTAAGGTTTATCCTCCTCCTAGCACTTACTGTCATTCACCTATGCCTGTTCCGCATCCTTCTAATAATTTGATCAAAATAGATACTAACTGTATGTCTGTAGGTTTAGAAGGTGTGAACACTAAGCATGTACATGAGGACTATGGTATGGATAGACTAGCAGGCTTGGATGCAATAGTCCTAGTACACCTGAATCTCAACATCTTGTTTTAGATCATAAATCTAGCTTAAGTTATGTTTTTGTTTCAAAAAAATTTATTTTAGACAATGTTTTATCTTATTCTAGTGATGTTTCTATCTTTTCTTTAAATGTTTTTAGTTGTAATAATGATGTTTCTTTTTATTGTGTTAATTCTGATGTGCATGATTCTGTTGTCGAGAATAGAGAGAAAACAAAAAGCAATTGTTTTGACAAATTCTTTTCTCACCCCATCCCATCTTTTACCCCAACTAATATTTCATCATCAAGTGATAGGGTAACGTCATCATCTCATACAAGTAAAAGTGGTACAAGTACCACATGTACTTCAGATGAAAATTCATCAACTTATGTAAATAATCATCCTTTTTAAATAAAAACAGACCTAGAGATATGTATGAGACTTATAGTGATGTTGATTCTAGATTGTCTGAATGTGATGAGGATATATACATTGATAAAATTCCTACCTTGTTGCATAACAGACATAGATTAAAATCACATTGTTTTAGGTGTGGTAAAGATGACCATGTAGTTACGTATTGTCTTGAGCTTCATCATAGACATATTCACAGGAATTCGTTTAGGAGTAGATTAACTCTTTTGGTTAATAATTCTTTCGTAATAAGTCATCTTCACCAAAACCTAAAGTTGTTCAAACATGGGTTCCTGTTTCACCTGGTTAATCTATTCATACCATTTTTGCAGGAGTCATCCACTAAAGCTGTAAATAGTGTTTGGCATATTGATAGTGGATGCTCCAGACACATGACAAAATTAAAGGATGTATTGACAAACTATCGCATAATCAACGGAGGATATGTCGCGTTTGCCGGTGACAAACAAGGAGGAAAAATGATTGGCCAAGGAGAGGTTTCCAATGGCTCAATTACTCTAGAAAAAGTCAATTATGTGCCTAAACTAGCTTTCATTCTGTTGAGTGTCTTTCAAATTTGCGATAAGGACATTCTGGTCTTGTTCAAGTCCAATGAATGTCTTTTTCTAAAGTCTGAGATTGATATTATAAAGGAGATGGTGCTTATGCGGGCTCCGAGAAAGAATGATGCATATCTTCTAGACATGGGATCATCTGTCACTTGCCTTCTATCAAAAGCTTCCACATCTAAGTCTCTCTTATGGCATCGAAGATTGGCCACGTAGATTTAAAAAATATAAACAAATTAATAATAACAATCTTGTCGGGGGATTACCTTTAAAAGACTTTTCAGTTGTTGAGAAATGTATGGTATGTGCCCAAAGAAAAACAGCATAAGAAACCACATAAACCAAAACTTGAAAATTGCATTTCTAATCCCCTCGAGTTGTTACATAGTATTCTGTTTGGCCCAATCAGCGTTAAATCAATGCTAAGAAATCTTTTTGTCTTGTAGTTACAGATGATTTTTCCAGGTATTCCTGCTGAGATTTCTTGCCCATAAAGGAGAAGTTACTGAGAAGCTATAGAAGTTGATTGTTTCTATTTAAATGATAAGCAAGAGGAAGGTTATGGCAATTCAAAGTGACAATGGTACCAAATTTAGAAATCAAATCTTTGATTCCTTCTATGCTGGTAAAGGTATTCTAAGATAGTTTACTACAGCGAGAACATTTTAGTAGAATGGTGTTGCTGAAACAAAGAATCGCACCCTCGTTGAAGCCGCTTGTACTATGCTGATTGAGTCCTCTTTACCCATTATCTTCTGGGCAGAGGCAGTAAATTGTGCTTCATATGTTCTTAACAGCATCAAAGACAAAATAAAGACTCCATATGAATTGTTCCATAAGAGGAAGCCTTTGATTGATTTCTTTTGGCCAATCAGATACTCGTGTACTCTTCTGAATACCTAGGCACAAAATATGAAATTCAATGTTGTATCAGATGAATGTTACTTCATTGGCTACTCATCCTCTTAGAAAGCTTATTAGGTGTATAACAAGAGAACCCGTGTTGTGCAAGAGTCTTTCTATATTGATTAGCATAAATCTAATTCCTCTAATGTCCAATCAGAACCTACATGGTTCTTTGACTCCAATATGGTTTGTAACTCAATTAATCTTCTAGTTTCTAACAATAATATGTCCACCTCTACTGTTCAAACAAACATCATATCTCCAAATGCATTACCCATAGTTTCTCATATTAATCAACCTGCTTCTCATTCATCACCAAACAATGCTACATCTGTTGACATTGCATCTTCCTCATCATCCTTTGACATTCCACCTCCACCTTTTTCTGCATCTCTTCCCTTGTCACCTACATCTACCTTGTCTCATCCTGTCTCATCCACATCACCAATTGATTCTACCCAACCATCTTCCTCACATCATCTATCCATCACCAACCCATCAGCCAACCTTCTTCAAATACCCTACCTTTAACCACTGATTTCAAAACCTTGAAAGACCACCCTTATGATAACATTACTAGATCCATCACCGATTTGGTTTGGACGTGGAATCAATCTAGTTTGATTAATGTATGCCTATTCTCTTGTTTTATATCTCAAATCGTATCGTAAAATGTTCATGCAGCTCTTCAAGATCCTTGTTCGGTTGAATCGATGCAATTGGAGTTGCAACAGTTTAGGAAGCTCAAGGTGTGAACCCTGGTCGATCTTCCACGAAACAAATACCCAATAGGCATGAAATGGGTGTTCAAGAATAAACCCAATGACCATGGTATTGTGGTATGGAACAAGTCCAAATTGGTGGTTCAGGGCTTTGCTCAAGAAGAAGGGATTGATTACATAGAAGTCTTTGCTCCCGTAGCCCGTCTTGAAGCTATTCGGATTTTTCTAGCTCATGCCACCAACAAGTAGTTCAAAGTCTATCAAATGGATGTCAAATTGTGTATTTTTCTATGGAGACATTGAAGAAAAGATATACATGTGTCAACCACCAGGGTTTGAGGATCCTGACTTTTCCGACAAAGTCTACAAGCTTGATAAGTCCTTTTATGGTCTTCATCAAGCCATCACATCTGGTACGAGACTCTAACACAGTATCTTTTGAGAAATGGTTTTTCTTGCAACACCATTGATATGACTCTATGAAAAAGGCAGTGGATGGTAAGATGCTGATTGTGCAAGTCTACGTGGATGATATTATTTTTGGCTCCACCAGTCCAAAGCTTTATCAGGAGTTTGAGGAGGTTATGCGTAGTCATTTTGAAATGAGCATGATGGGGGAGATATGCTTTTTCCTTGGGTTACATGTTGAACAAAAACCAGAAGGAATTCTCATTCATTAGGAGAAGTGTATCAAAGAAATTCTGAAGAAATTCAAGATGGATAATGCTTCTCCTGGACTCACTCCATTTACTGCTCAAACTTGCCTCACTCCAGATGAAAATAGGAAACATGTTGAACCTCATCTATATAGATCTACGATCGGTTCTTACAGCAAGTCGTGCCGACATAACCTTTGTTGTAGGATACTGTGCTTGATACCAATCTGCCCCGAAGGAGTCTTATGAAAAGGTTGTCAAACGAATTTTTTGTTATATTAAAGACTCTTCTCGTTTAGGGCTATGGTATCTTTATGGTGGGAATTTTGACTTACATGCTTATGCTGACAGTGATTCAAATGGTGGAGGTTAAAGAGAAAATCAGTTACCAGAGGTTTTCAGTACCTAGAAAATTGTCTTGTATCATGGCATAGCAAGAAACAGACTGTTGTCTCTCTTTCCACGGGAGAGGCAGAGTACATTGCAGCTTCAAGCTGTTGCTCACAAGTGCTCTAGATACAACATCAGATGATTGACTACGACATCAACTTTCTCCATACATTGTTATTCTGTGACAACGAAGCAACCATTAGCATTGCAAATAATCCTATTCACCATTCCCGAACAAAGCACATCGAGAACGGATTCATGCAATCCGTGACGCTTAGGAGAAGGGTTTTATTGATATTACTCCCATTGACACTAAAAATCAAAAAGCAGAACTTTTCACTAAAACATTTGATAAACTTTGTTTTTATGAATTGATCTCTATGGTAGGATTAATATCATTTTTAAACCCATTTTTCCTTAAATCTATCTCATGTGAATATTGTTTACAGTTCTTCTTTTGGTATTTTTCCTTCTTTTTCATCTTTTGATATGATCCATAGTTCGTCATCATTTCACATTTTTTAAAATAAAAATAAAAAATAATCTATATATATATTATATATATATATATATATATATATATATGTAAAATAGTATATGTATAGTTTACTTTGAAATTTCTTCAATCTTGCTGATTTGTAGAAATTTCGGGGAAGAATACTAAACATTTTCCTTGTTCTTTATTGCAGAATTAGGCTAAATAAAATTTGATACCAAGGATGATGTGAAGGAGGTCAACAGTATTGTGTTGGATATGCTTAATAGGTTCAGCTAGAAAGCAAAGTAGACAGTAATCTTATGGCTTAACTAACAGAATAAGACACTTTTTTACTCGGATCATCCCCTTGATATTTTTAGCCTTCACAAAGTTACAAGTCTTGTTCAAAATGGGTTGAGAATGTTATATTTCTTTGTTGATTTTCTTTTAAGTATCCTTGTCTTTCCTCCCCATCTTGTCTCAAAAGCTATATGCTTGCTCATCTATGTATATAAGAAGTTCCTTGCTATATTCCTTCATGTGCTTATCTCCTCTGCTATGTGTGAACATTGACCTGGAGTGTTGATCTCCTCTGCTGTACGATAGTACTAACCTGGAGCTCTTATCAGCACAATTTGATGATCTTCTATGTTATACGTAAGTATAGAACTAAAGCTCTCATCTGTAAGACTTAATTGATCAAGTCCTCTTTTATACATAAGTATAGACCTAGAGCTCTCATCTTGTTGTCTATAAGGATTGTGCTTCTTTTGTAAAAAGAGTTTTATTTTTTTTAAAATCAGCAGAGCATATCATTGTTTAAATATCATAAGGACATGATAAGTTTATTTACCAAATGTTTGTGGGGACTAAGTCATTCAAGTGTTCTTTAAATGAACAAAAAAACATGATAACTGTAGCTGCAGTTCACTTGCTGAAAAGAAGAAGGCATGGACTTAAAAGGATAAGTATATCAGCAATCCTGTCAAACTATGACTCTCCAGAGGATCTCTTCAGCTTCTCATTCTTCTCCACTCTTTATTTTTATCTTCTTTTATTATGTTAAAAATATATGAAGTTTGGTGAGGTCTTGTGGGGCAAATTCTTTTTCTTCTTTTTGCTTTTGTTTCTATTTTTATTATTTTCTAAATATTTTATTTTATTTTATTTTAAATGGAAAATAAACTGTCTAATATTTTAATATTTCTAGTGAAACTATACTTTCGCTCATAGTTTCGCAGTGAGAAACTATAGATTCGTCAGCTGTTTCGGTTATAGCAGTGTCACTTCTGACCAAACCATAAATGGGTGAAACTATAGTTTCGCTCCAGCGAAACTAGGTTCTATATATCGCATTTTGCGAAATTAAATGCTCATTTTTTCACATTTGGGGTTTTTCATTTCAGAGCACATACCGCATCTTTTTCGAGCGACTTTGAGATTTTGAGTGTGTATTTCTTGTTTGATGGTTTCGAACCTTAGAATGTAGTTTAATCTAGGTTAATCATCTCTTTTAAGACCGATGGGTTATGACTCTTCGGTACTCTCATAGTTCATACTGTGAAAGTACTGATACTCTAGCGAAACTGAACGAAAGTTCAATGGTTTTCAGCAAAACTATGAAGTTATGTTGTTCGTGCGAACTTGATAGTTTCACTGGTTAAATTTTAGTTTCCCTTCGCTGAACTTATAGTTTCGGCGTGCTGAATCTACTGCCTTGGCATGCTAAAACTACATTCTGTCTCTTGCCGAAAGTACAATTTCGCTTGCCGAAACTACTGTTTCAGTTAGCGAAACTATACTTTCGGCTAGCATAGTTAATATGATTTTACTTTAATTTTATTCTTTTTAATTATTATTATTTATTATTCATGTTAACATATCTTTCTAATGCGTTTTGTTTGCTTTTCAGGTAAAATGACTAATCTGAAATTTGACGAGAGGAATAACATCACGAGTATCCTAGATGATACGCACTCCAAAGCCGTGGGGTTTAGAGATTGTATCCGTTGGCTTCAAAGATCTCCTATTGCTTATGCGATCACTCATTCTCCCACCATCTATGACCTACATATTAGAGACTTCTGGCATACTGCTGAGTATGATACTAGAGCCAATCATTAGAAGATTGTTGTGAGAGTGTTGGAGAACGACATAGTTATTAGTGCAGAGATTATTTCACGGGTGTTGAGACTCGAGGAGGACAGTGGAGAGGAGGTTGTGTTTACTGATCAGGAAGTTTTTGAGGCCTATAGGACTATGGGATATGAGGGTCCTCATTTTGGGAAAAGAAAGGAAATCAAGAAGTCCTTTCTATTCAAGGAGTGGAGATATATCGCCCATTTCTTCATCATGTGCTTAGATCACCGAAAAAGTGCATCCGATGGGCGATGGTTGTATTTTGTAGAGGGCAGAAGGCCAATATTGCCCGACTCATCTTTGATTGCATGGTTGAGAAAGTAATGGTTTTTAAGAAGGATAAATGGTTGTTGTACCCCATATTTCTCCATGATTATAGATGATCTAATCCCTAATGTACCGAGACACGGGGAGATTAAGAGATTGGTTCAGATGAACATGCACATATTTGCTAACTATTGTGTGATAAGGCACGTTTTTAGTGGGAAGATTACACATTTATAGGAGAACATGTACCCTCCAGAATGATGGAATTATATTATGAGGGTAAATGAGTCTGAGGAGAAGAGGGATAAGGAGACAAGACAAAAACAAACAATTTTGATGAAGAAAAACAAACGTTATTCTAAAGAAAAGGATTATGACTTTGAAGATGAAATTCATGAGGCTGAACATGAGGTTAGGACAGAGAAGGAGAGAAGTCAAAGAAAAGGGTTGAAGAGGGGGAGTCTGAGAAGAGGACTAAGCACAAACATCAAGCATTTACCGAGCCCCAAAGAAGGGAGGAGAGGGCTGGACTGGATGAGGATGTTATTAGGAACCTCAACTCCTCTCTAGCCAATGAGCTAAGTATGAGAAAGACCAAGCTAACCAATCAAAAGCTGAGAGAGAAACAAAAAAGATGAGATGCTTGAGGGGATGACACGGATGCTGATGGATCAACAAAAGTTGATTAAGAGATTGCTGACCGAGGTCAATGAGCTGAAGGCTGCAGCCAGCCTGCCTAATCAGCTAACTCAATCCGAGTTAGATCATTTGACTGATACTTCCAAATACCCATTTCTTAATATGGGTACATCTTCAAGGGCAGGAGAGGGCACTTCTGGTGCAGGAGCTGAGGAGGCTGGGGGTTTGGGTGTGAGAGAGAATGTAAATGTTAAGAATGAGGAAGAGGTGATTGAAGCTGGGTTTATTGATATAGGGATAAACTTTGATGACTTTGGAGGAGAGGAGATGTTTCAGAAAGAACTGAAGGTGTTGAGAAAACAATTGAAAAAGGGTGGTAGATGAGGAGGAAGAGAACAAACAGCTAGTTGATTACGACTCTGAGCCTGAATACTATGACGTGGATGAGAGAAAATTAATATATTTGCTCAAGAAGGGATCTGATGAAAATGTTGTCATTGAGATGTCAAAGGAAGGATGGTTTGCGAGGGAAAAGGAACCTGAGGAGATAACCCCTCTATTTTAGAATATACAAGGGTTGAGTAAGAAGGAGGTTTATAAAAAGATCATAAGTTGGAAATACAACTCTGGGCTCAAGATGTTCATGATTAAAAGAAGAGTAGGAGGGATTACATATTTGCACAAAAGGAAGACATTTAAGACCTTGCCTAAGTGGGACTTAAGAAGGTTAGCTGTGCTGCCATTGACTGATTCCAATTTAAGTGAGAGGGCCAAGTTGCTGGAGGAGGAGATCAAGAAAGGGATGAATGACAACTTTGAGGCATTTGGATTTATGAAGGTGGAGAGAAGGAGAACTAAGAAAGACAAAGACTGGGAAACAGGGAAAGGGAAGATTTTGTTGAGGGTCAAACCCCCTAAAACTATAAGTAGGGTGAGGCTGTCGGATCCCCTTTCCTAACAACTACAAAACTTTGAAAAATAGTTCTATGACAATAAACAGGGGAGGAAGTGATCAAGTAAAAGAATGGGATAAAGTATAGGTTGTTTGACCCCATGGAGCTGTTTGGCTTTTTTGATGAAGACCTGTTTGTTCTTTGTGAGAATCATATTAAAGCAGGGGCAGGAGAGGAGACATAAAAATAAGCAAGTCTGTTTATGATTATTGCTAATAAGGTAAGGGGAGTGGCTGAAGTGAAGGCTGAGAAGGTTAAAGCAGAAGATGAGCTAAGAATGGATGTGCAAGATCTAACAAAGAAATTCTCAGAGGCAAGTGCACGTGCTAAGGATGTTGTTGCAAGAGTTGATGAAGAACCATCTGAGGCGGCTGAAGAGTCTGGAGCTGAAAAGACAAACTAAGAGTCATCAAGACTGTGAGTTCCAACCTAGGGGGAGTATTGAAGATCAAGTATAGGTTGGACTCACCTTAGATTAGATTATGTTTATATTTGATTGTAATAGGATTAATGTTAGTTTCCTTATGTATGTTTTATGTTTTGTTTAGATTTGCTACCCAATGAAACTATGAGATAGTCAGCTGCTAATTTCTGTAAGGCCCCGTTCCCGGGACGCTTACAGTTGGGTTCTCATCGCACATAAAACATATAATTATATTCGTCTTACAAAAATGTTGCAGCGAAAACATTCAAAAATGACATCACATTTCATTATAAAAACTTTTGCCAAATAATACATCATCAATGATTTATAAAATACAATGTTGCATTATATCACAAAAGCGCTATATAAATGGATGCCATCCCAAAAGAGCTGAGTAGCCGCCCGTGCCATCCTCAGCAACCATTACTTGCCAACTGGAAATACATAAAAGTCAGTGTTGCTGAGTAAGTTCTAGTTTTATAATAAAATGTACGTTTCTTTCGTAAAACCGTTCTTTACTTTCTTTCAAAATCATACTATTCGTTCGTAATCATACATCATACATACATACAGATAATATCATCATTATCTTCTTTAATCTTTCATGCTTCATTCTTTACTTTTCCTTTCTATCAACCATAAACCTTACCCTTCTATTCATGGTACTGGACCTAGGCATATCACAGACCTTCTACAATGGTGCACCGCACCTCATGGTCGCAGCACCTAAGGTAAAGTTTAGGTTTACTATGCAATAACTTTCTGTTCATGGTTCTGGACCTAGGCCTGTCACAGACCTTCTATAACGGTGCATCGCACCTCGTGGTCACAGTACCTATGGTATGAATGTAAGTGTACCATTGCCATATGCGATGCCATTCTGTTCATGATTCTGGACCTAGGCCTATCATAGACCTTCTATAACGGTGCATCGCACCACGTGGTCACAGTGACTAAGGTATGAATGTAGGTGTACCATTGCCATATGCGATACCTTTCTGTTCATGGTTCTGGACCTAGGCCTATCATAGACCTTCTATAACGATGCATCGCACCTCGTGGTCACAGCATCTAAGGTATGCAACAATAGTTCTATACAAATGGTCAATCACAAAGAAAGACCTCGATGTACATACCATGCTTACCAGACTATCTTTACTTTCATTACTCATTAATGCATGCATTCTTACTTCATGTTCCTCTTTTCTTTATCTTTCACTTTACGTTACATAATACTTCATCTATTCATTAACATGACACGTAAAGCTACAGGAAAGATAAACATCCATCGCAACAAGGAACATAACATACACAGTCATCATCAACATACAGGGCAACATCATATATACATAACATGCATATCATGCAACATCATCATCATCATCACACCCTAAATGTTCTCTAAGGATTCAATCGTCACCTTACATGAACTTACGGGAACCTTTATGTCAAAACTTACATCTGCACTTTCCCCCGAAAGTCAGAAGTTACACTACACTGTTCCTCGGGTGCAACAGCCCTATTTGGGCGTATGGACATCCTTTAGTCGTATGACCTCCATGCGACTGAGCATCATGCGAATGAACCAATGCGGATGAACATTCGTGCAAATGAACATCCAATCGTGCGAATGGACTAATGCGGATGGACCTTTATGCGAATGGGATAATATGGATGAACCCTTATGCGACTGGACCTTCAATCGCATGACCTCCATGTGACTGGCCTTTCAATCATACGAATGGACCCTCAATCGTACGAATGAACCTCAATCATGCAAATGGACCTCAATCGCACCCTATTCGGCCGTATGGCCTCCATTCGGTCTCTAGTCGGTCGCCTAGCCCTAGCTGATGCAGAGTGCAGTTCATCCCGACTGCAGCCGAGGGTTTTCGGCCTCCAAACTCATCTAAACCCATTTTAAGCCTAAATCGACCATCCTAAACCTTAGGGATGCTTACCACAACACCATTCAAGCACACACAAGCTCACAATCAAGACTCAAACGCATCATACATACACATACACATATACAAACGGGTCAAACATGCATACATTCAAAAAACGGTTTTCTATGTTTCCAGCCCCAAAATCATTTGAAAACAAGTAAAAGTGGAGTCCTAGAACTCACACAAACGACACCAAGAAGTAGAGCTTCGGTTTGACTCGCTTCTCGACAATTTTGGCTCACTCGAACCAACCCGAACCAAGTTTTTCTCCTTTTTCTCTTCTTTCTCTCTTCTCCTCTTTCTTTGGCTGATTTGTGAGTGTGGGGAGAGGGTAAGGGCTGCCCTCTCCCTTATATAATCCCACTCTCCCAACTTTCTTTCCTTGACGAGTTTGGTCCCTCGACTTTGGACTTTATTTCTTTTCTTCCTTCGTCGGTTTAAAAAAATAAATAACCGGGTGTTACAAGTCCACCTCCCTTAAATAGGTTTCGTCCCTGAAACCTATTATTCCTCTAACAAATGTGGATAATGTTGTCTCATTTCTTCCTCAGTCTCCCACGTTGACTCGGATCCCTTCCTGTGCTTCCACTGTACACACACAAGAGGAACCACTTTATTTCTCAGCCTTTTCTCTTTTCTATCGATGATTGCCACTGGTTTCTCCACATAATTGAGCCTTTCGTCTAGTTCGATATCCTCTAGTGGAAGAATCATGTCTTCATCCGCCAAGCACTTCCTTAGATGAGATACGTGGAATGTCGGGTGGATTCTACTTAGCTCATCTGGTAACTCCAATATAGGCCACCTCTCCTACTCGAGCAATGATTCGAAAAGGGCCTATGTATCTCGGGCTCAACTTGCCCCGCTTTCGGAAACGAATAATACCCTTCCAAGGTGAGACCTTCAACATAACTCGGTCACCCACCTGGAACTCAATCGGTCTGCGTCGTTTATCGGCATACGAATTCTGTCTATCTTTGGCTGCCTTCATGAAGGCCTTGATCTTCTTGAGCTTCTCAGTCGTAGCCTCGATTACCTCGACGCTCCCTAATTCCTTCTGACCAATATCACCCCAACAAACGGGTGTTCTGCATCACCTACCGTATAGCATCTCATATAGTGGCATACCAATGCTGGCATGATAGCTGTTGTTGTATGAGTATTCGGCTAACGGCAGGTGGTCATCCCAACTTCCCCCAAATTCAATCACACATGCCCGAAGCATGTCTTTCGGTGTCTGAATAGTCCTTTCTGACTGACCATCAGTTTGGGGATGATAAGCCGTGCTAATATGCAACCTCGTTCCCATGGCGTTGTGGAATTTCTTCCAGAATTTAGATGTAAACCGGGTGTCACAATCAGACACAATGGACACTGGCACACCATGACGAGTTACAATTTCCTTGATGAACAGGTCATCCAACCTCTCAGATGAATGTGTCTCGCGGATCGGTAGGAAGTGAGCACTCTTCGTCAGATGGTCGACAATCACCCATATGGCATCGTACCCTTTTGGAGTACGCGGCAGCTTTGTAATGAAATACATGGTGATGTGCTCCCACTTCCATTACGGTATATCCAAAGGTTGGATCTTCCTATACGGCTTTTGATTCTCGGCCTTCACCTGTAAGCAAGTAAGGCACTTACTCACATACTCTATCACATCGCGCTTCATACCCGGCCACCAATAATTCTTCTTCATGTCTGGGTACATCTTTGTGGCACCAGGATGAATGGAGTATCGAGTCTTGTGAGCCTCATCCATTATCTTCACCTGTAGATCCCCAAAACAAGAAATCTACACCCGTTCAAATCGGGTTTTAACACCAAGTGTGTTTTCACCCAATTCCCCAACCAGACCTCTCATCCTCTCAGAGTTAAGATGATCTTCTTTCAGTGCCTCATCTTGAAACTCTTTGACTTGCTTCATCACATCAGAGGTCATGATCAGTTGATATGCTTTCACCCGAATCGGCTCGGGCCTCTCTTTTCGACTAAGGGCATCCGCCACCACGTTAGCTTTGCCTAGATGGTAATGGATCTCATAATCATAATCTTTTATGAGCTCCATCCATCATCTCTGCCTCATGTTCAGATCCTTCTGCTCAAAGAAGTACTTCAAACTTTTATGGTCGGTGAATAGGGTGCACTTCGTCCCATACAGATAGTGCCTCCAAATCTTTAGTGCAAAGACCATGGCTGCTAGCTCCAAGTCATGAGTAGGATAATTGACCTCATGAATCTTCAACTATAGGGATGCATAGGCTATAACCTTCCCTCTCTTCATTAACACACACCCCAACCCCGAGTAGGAGGCATCAGAATAAACCACCAGATTTTCGCTTCCATCAGGTAATGACAGAACAGGAGCTTGAGTCAATCTCGCCTTCAATTCTTTGAATGCCTTCTCTTGAGCTTGACCCCATACAAACTTCACATCTTTTCGGGTCAACTTGGTTAGTGGAGAAGCGATCTTGGAAAAGTCTTGGATGAATCTTCTGTAGTAGCCCGCCAAACCCAAGAAACTAACAAAATCTCGGATGGCGTCTTTGGAGAGTTCCATAGCATCACTGCCTCCACCTTAGCCGAGTCCACCATAATCCTGTTGGGATTCACCACATGACCCAAGAAATGAACTTTATGCAACCAAAATACGCACTTGGAGAATTTTGCATACAACTTCTCCCTCCTTAACATCTCCAGAACCTCCCGAATGTGACCGGCATGCTCAATCTCACTCTTCGAATAAATCAGGATATCATCAATAAACACAATCACTGATTTATCCAACATAGGCCGACACACACGGTTCATCAAATCCATAAAAGCAGCTGGTGCATTGGTCAAACCAAAGGACATGACAAGAAACTCGTAGTGACCGTAGCGCGTGCGAAAAGCTGTTTTAGGGATATCCTGCTCCTTCACCTTCAACTGATGGTACCCCAATTGAAAATCTATCCTTGAAAACCAACTGGCACCTTGAAGCTGATCAAACAAATCATCGATTCTCGGTAAGGGGTATCGGTTCTTTAACGTCAACTTGTTCAGCTCACGGTAGTCAATGCACATCCTCATACTACCGTCTTTCTTCTTTACAAACAGGACCGGAGCACCCCAAGGAGAGATACTCAGTCTAATGAACCCCTTATCAAGCAACTCTTGCAACTGCTCCATCAACTCTTTCATCTCCATTGGAGCCAATCGATACGGTGCCTTGGAAACAAGTTGGGCACCCGGTATCAAGTCAATCTGGAACTCGATCTCTTGGTCAAGTGGCACTCCTGATAAGTCTTCCGGAACACGTCTGGGAAGTCACACACAACCAGTACCTCGGATAGTTGTGGTGTTGGCGTATCCACATCCTTTACATAGGCCAAGTAGGCACTACATCCACGCCTCATACACTTTCCCGCCACCGCCATCAAAATCACCTTTGGGATCGTCGTGACCCAATCTCCATAGACTGTTACCGAACTCCCACCAGGCGCTGTCAGAAAAATCATCTTCTTGCGACACACAATGTTCACCTCGAAGTCTACTAACCAATCCATCCCAAGAACCAAATCGAAACCACCTAAGGTCATCACGAAGGGTCTAACCGGAAATTTATGACCCTCTAGTTGCACGTCACAACCCTCTATCATCTCAGAAATCCTAGTAGACTTACCTATGGCAGTTTCTAAATCAAAGGGCGTATTAACACGTCTACTACTAATAGGCAGTTTCTAAATCAAAGGGCGCATCAACACGTCTACTACTAACAGGCAGTTTAGCACCAAAAGCAGTAGAAATAAAACTTTTACTGGCACCCGAGTCAAATAACGCGGAAGCTAAAGTTTGGTTCACTAGAAACGTACCAGACACAACATCAGGGTCTGTCCTAGCCTCCTCCTATGTCATCGTAAATGCCCTGGCGCTCGTCGTTGGTCCTTCACCTCTAGTTTTCTTCACCCCAGAACTCTTAGCCCTGGGCTATTTTCAACCCTTTGATGAAAACAAACAGGTCAAACATGCATACATTCAAAAAACGGGTTTTCTATGTTTCCAACCCCAAAATCATTTGAAAACAAGTAAAAATGGGGTCCTAGAACTCACACAAACGACACCATGAAGTAGAGCTTCGGTTTGACTCGCTTCTCGACGATTTTGGCTCACTCGAACCAACCCGAACCAAGTTTTTCTCCTTTTTCTCTTCTTTCTCTCTTCTCCTCTTTCTTTGGCTGATTTGTGAGTGTGGGGAGAGGGTAAGGGCTGCCCTCTCCCTTATATACTCCCACTGTCCCGACTTTTTTTCATTGGCGAGTTTGGTCCCTCGACTTTGGACTTTATTTCTTTTTCTTCCTTCGTCGGCTTAAAAAAATAAATAACCGGGTGTTACAGTTTCACCCGGCGGAACTGTTAGTCTCAGCTGGGCGAAATTGTGTCTTTGGCAGGATAGTTTCGCTACAGTGAAACTATCATTACTATATATAGTTTTGATCTTGTTCATTGTTGTGCATCCTTGCAAAACCCTAATCGTTTATCCTTGTTGAAAGTGTCTATTGTAAGCTGAATTTTCACAGAAATATATTAGCTTTGTTTCTTTTATTGTATTGGATCATGATTGTTATATGTTGAATACTTTTGAGCTGTTCATCTTCATCATTGTGTTTGTTGTTTCTTATTATTGTTGATATTGAACGATTCAACTTCTCAAGTGTACTGAAATTTGATCAAATGGACCAACATATTTCCACTAGATGGAACAACACGTGTAAAATGATAGAGAAAATTGTTGTGTATGAAAAAACTTTTGAGTTATATGATCGGAGATATAAGAGTTACCGTAATGATTTGGGTGAAATTCCCGATCAAGTTGATTGGGTGTATGCATCTAAGATGGCTTAATTACTAGGAATATTTAAAAGAAAAATGGAAAAAATTTCTTGTTCAACATATGTTATAGCTCATCAGTTCTTTTTAGAGGTTATGGATGTTGGTGATAACCTTGACCGGTTAGTAAACGTAAAGGATCAATTATACACTTTTATGGAGATGACGGCCATGATGAGACATAAGTTTGATAAATATTTTGGAGATGAAAAAAAGAAAAACATGTTGTTTGAATTTGCTGTCATATTGGATCCTTGAATGAAGCTACAAATTGTAATTTTTCTTGTGAAAGAGCAAGTATATTAATGAGACAAGAAAGAGATAAATGCCAAGATAACAAAATGACAAACGAGGAGTTTAAAAAGATGGTTGATACATTGGTTGATGTTAAAGATGAGATGCAATTATTGGTTAAAGAGTATGAGCATTTGTAAGGAACAGGTTAAAGATGAGATGCAATTGTTGAATATTATCAAGGCGGTGAAACTCTTTTCTTGATGCTTTTCAACAATATAGGGTGGTGGCATTCATTCTTATGGTAATAAAATCAAATTAGAGAAATATCTTAAGGATGACATTAAAGAGAGTACAAGTAGTTTTGATATTTAACATGGTGGAAAATAAATTCGGCTCATTATCCAACTCTTTCAAAGATGGATAAAGGTATTATTCTTTTTTCAATATGCTTATTAAATGATTTATGTTTATGTTAATAATATTATTATGTTTTATTTAGATATTTTAGCCATACCGGTTTCAACGGTAGCATCGGAGTTCGCTTTTAGTACTAGGGGACGGGTATTGAACTCATATAGAAGTTCATTATCTCCACCTCTTGTTCAAGCATTAATTTGTACACAAAATTGAATTCGCAAATCAAGCAAAGAAATCAATGAAAATGATGATTTTGAGAAATTTGAAGAACTTGCAAACGGTTAGTGTAACTTTTATATCTTGAATTATTATATACTTGAAACTTTGATGATACTTTTTGAGTTTCTAATCATTCATTTTGTTTAGATATTAATGAGAAAACTAGATCAGTGACAATTGACGAGTAAATTAATGAAATATTTTGGAGATGGAAGCTTTGAAAGCACTGGATTTGAAAGACTTTGAAGATTAAGTTTTTTTAATATTTTAGTTTCATTTATATATATGGTTTTAAGACTTTGATTGAAAGTTATTTTATTGGAATTTTACGTTGTATTGAAGTGAAAACATTTTGCTTACAAACATGAATTCTTTGGTTATTCAAACAATACGTTGTGGTATTATTTGTTTCATGCTCAAGCTCAAGTTTGTTTCAAGTCTATTCGGTCCGATCTGATTATATCATGTTGAGCCGACCCATTTAATCTGGTTCAGTTCAGACCGGCCCTTCAATTAGTGGTCCGGTTCATGGTTCTAGTTTTACATTCCTAATCAGTTTCAGGTCTTGGCTGGGTCGGTCCGGTTCCGATCCATTGCACAGCCCTAGTTTAGGGGTCAGATTGGAAACTACAACAGATTCAAGGTTCTTCGATAAAGAACGCAATGAGGAGGGTGAGGGCGACTACCATAGCTCTGGAGTGGCGGCTTTAGCGATCTGGAATCCACCAACAACATGGTTACAATCTCAGTCATTGCATAAACAACTTATAGTTTTGTTTCTTCACTTGTACATCTATGGGGACCATGATACCAACCTTATGCTTCTAAAAGTTATACATTACACTTAGTTGTTGGTATGATGGTACCTTAGCCACCGACCAAAGCGAACAATACATTTTATAATATTTGGATAATATCTCTAATATATCTAATAAGACATTACCTAAATATGTAGTGTAAACATTCGTGTTTTCGTTATCTAAATGTTAACTTCGTTATGTACTTGTAAGGGCCTTTCTATCATTTATGAAACTATGTGGGTTATTTATGTTTGATTCTTTGTTAATTTAAAAGTTAATAACTTGATTTATTAAATAATAATAATAATATAATAATAATAATAATAATAATAATAATAATAATAGTACATTTTTTTATAAAAGTTAAATAATTAGTAAGTTAGAAAAAATGCTTAAAACTTAAAGTTAATTAAGTTTAGGGGTCTTTATGTCAATTTAGAAATTTTAAATGAAAGTTTATAACATAAAATAATAAGAACTAAAACTACAGGGACCCTTATGTAACTTCTCTTAAACCCAAACCAAACCCCCCTCCCCCGTTCGCCCGTTTTTCTGGCCGCCGGCTGGCAATGCCCGATGAAGTGCCAGCGAGGCCAAAAGTTGGCCATATGCCCTCAAATCCAAACCCGAACGATGCCAATCACTTTGGGGGAACGTTTCGAACTTGAATGCGTGCTTTAATTGGGTTTTAAACACATTTATGAAGACACTTGAACATGAAACCGAACCCTCAATCGAATTCCACCCATTTTAACTCTCAAATCATGTTAATAATCAAATTAATTGAATAGAAACGTTTGTATAATCATTGTAAAGCTAAATGTGTAGTTCAATTCGATTTAATAGAACATTTAATCACTTGATCTTAATCGAAACAATCTAAACGAATTCGAAACCCATTCAGAGTGAAATCGTACAAATCGAATCTATATAACGGAGGGGAATTATCCCATTTTATCCCTTTAAACTCTCTATACACTCAATTTCTAGAAAAATTCACAAAAGCTTTGATTTCGAGTTCCCTGTTCATCGCGTGCGAATTGAGTCAAAAAAACCAAACTTATACACTACAATCTGTTCGAAATCAAGTAAGTTAAATATACCCATTTACTCGTTTATACATGGGGATTAAAAGCCCTAAGGTTGATTCGTTTAACATACTCGAATTGGGGTTTAATTTGTGACAATTCGAATCTAGTGTTCTTAGTAAATTGGGGGTTTTGTCATCTAATGTTTTTAAGAATTAAAAACCATCAAATGGTTATAAAAATTTATTTACACTTTATATTTAAACTTTATCAATTATTATAAATGATCTAATTTCATTTCTCTATATTAAAATACTTAAATGCTATATTTCTTTTTCACTAAATCAAAATATAAGTGATTCCATTATTTAATTTTATTTATTTATTAAATCCCAAATTCCAACCGAAACCCTAGTTCATGTATGATCGTTAATCTTATCTTTAAATTTAATCTTGAAACTTACACATTTAGGTATTCTCTACAAGGAACCGTTGGAGCACCATTTAATTTTTTGTTATTTTCTCAAGAATCATCTTATATTATCATGTGAGTTTTCATGCCCCTTTTTTATCTTATTTCACATCTTTTGGGATGAAACATATTAACGTTATAAACTTGCACTTGTAAACGTCTTGATACTTGTAAATATACTAGCAGTTCGTATGTAAACTTGCAATGGTTATTTGTAATGTTGTGAGCCTTATATGATAGACATTCTTGTGTAAACAATTATTAACTATTGCTAGCCTAGCGACGTCATAGATCTATGGGCCTGACAAGCCTATTTGGTGCTAAAGCCGAGGTTATTGCCGGCTCCTGATGACGTATGCTTGTTCATCATGGGAACCAAGTACACTTAGCTAACCGTTATAACTTATTGTGGCCATCTTTGTCAAGGTTTGATTGTATCATTATGTTATCTATAATATTGCATTATTCGTAACCAATGACATGAATTGCTACTTTTAAACTTTTATATGTATGTGTGTATAACCCATAAAAACTTACCAACATTCAATTGTTGACTCTATTTTTAACATGTTTCAGGAAATACTCAAGGTTGATGTATGAAATCAAAGTATTGACACATCTAGGGATGGACCTAGAAAATAAAAGACATGTTTTAAATCTTGGAATTGTTGAACTTAGGTTGTGTTTTGATTTTGATTAAGACTTATTGGTTGTAATTTTACTTTAAAACTTATGATTACATTTATTGGTAGTGTTATGTGGTTGTGAACAATCTTAATCCTTACATCTCAATGTTTCCGTCGTTAAACTTCGAGTGTGACATGTAGAACTGAAAACAAGGAAAATGCTCAAATGAGAACACAATTATATTGCGAAAACACATCAACATTAGTTAAAGTCAACATTTTTATGTTGGATAACATCATGTCACATATAAAAGATAATCTTTTGTGTATATTAGTATAGGCTTGATTAAAATAAAAAACTAGTTTGTCTAAAAATCCTAAGAAATAATCTCAACTCTATATTTAATAATTGAAATATTAAGATTAATTTTTAGTACAAAAAATTGTCACAAGAGTGTTATGGGAGAACACTTTTGTTGAATTTTACAGAATTCTCGTTTTTATTTAAATTTTCAAAACTTTTTTTACGATGTTATATTTTAAAAATAAATCACACGATAAAATCAAACATTTTTAAACAAAAAAATCACTGTTATGAAAATGTGTTGTTTTATAATAAAACAAGTTGTGATTTGTTTTATGATAACACAACACTTCTATGTTGTTTCATAGTATGACAACACATACTATGTTGTTTTAGGGTGAAATAATACGTTTTTTGTTGTCTTATGGTAAAAAGTTACTTAAAGTTATTTTGAAATTGTGTTACTTAAAATTATGATAAGACAATACATGTTGTATTGTTACATGATAAACAACACTTTCTATGTTGTTTTACGTTATGTATTGTTTTACGGTATCACATTTTGCAACCATTTTGCAACCGCTAAAACATTTGCAACCGAATGTTGGGACCACTACTACCATGACAAACCTTGCGAATACTTTACTACCTCTATATTTGCGATTGATTTGCGACCAAAAAGTTTGTGACCACCGGTTATTGCAACCGATTTGCGACTGTTGCTTTTTGCAACCAATTTGCGACCACTTCATTTTGCAACCAATATGCAACCGCCCACTTGCGACCACCACTTTTATGACTTTTTTTGTAGCAATGCAGTCGCAAAGTTTTTGAATAAACGTTAAAAAAAAAAAATGTTTGCTACCATTATTTGGTCGCAATACAGCCACCAATTTCTTGAAAAAAAATATGATTCCAACCATTATTTAGACAATTGTACATTTTATGAAGTTCTAATCTCATATGATTATGTTGCATATACAATAAACACTCCTTCAATTACGCATTGCAGAAAAGTATAATAATTATTAAACCTAATGACCAGAACACTCCTTCATGACGTGCCATTAGTTAAAGATGTATGATCTACCAACAGATTCAACGCAACAAGATTCGTTCCTCAGCCATATTTTAAAAAATGGTGAACAATCACCTGGTAATTGTGTCATTTGCTCTCATCTGGGGCAAATTGATCAAGATACTTGTACCTGCATATTAATATAAGCAAATTGATGCAAAATCAGACACATAAAAAGGACTTACACAATAAAAGGAAAAATAGCTAGCAAACTCACAACTAGTTTTATAAGAGCCCGTTGGTCATTCAATGTAGTGAAGTCAAACAACTATTCTTCCAAATTTGTCTTTTAATCTCAGGCTGCATAGAATCAAGCATAACAAAACATTCAAATACATTGAAATCACTTGGACTACAAACATTCTGTAGCAAAGCAATCCTCTAATTAACACGTAGCTTCCATGAAAACACCACAAAATGGAAAACTAGAAGCTTTCAAGTTGTTCCTCATCTTAAACCCTTCATTTGCCCTAATACTTCCACCCTAATAACGATGTTCTCATTTTGTAAAATCTGATAAGACATTAATGTTAAAATATAATTCAAGCCTTGTTTATTTTGTTTATTTTAATAATTGTTGGGTCATTTGGGTTGGTTGTTTATACCGGTTCCTTAGGAGTCTTTTTGATTTAGTTGTTATCTTGAATAAGTCTTTATGTACGTTGGATGTGTTCACCTATATAAGGCCTTCTTTGTTGATTGAATAAGATATCAAATCATTCTGCTTCTTTCTTCCTTTCTTACTCTCAAACACTCACAGCACGTTGTTTCACAATCTCTGATTTAACCAACAATTAAAACATAAAGTCTCAGGAGAAGGGCATATCAAGGTGCTTAGGCGAGTGTAAGCACACTGATGCAGTCGGAAACAAAAAAATAGATAATTGAACCTGTTGATTCACGAAAATACAATGAACAATTCTTTTAACTATCGTTGAATCACAAAGAATACCAATAATCAGGGTTTACACTAACACAAACCGTGATAGAGAGAAAAACAGATTTTTCATAAACTTTTTTTAATTAATTTTCATCCATCCCTTACAATCATATAAAGAACAAAACTAAAGCCGAATGGGCCACAAAACATAAACGGACCAAACGCAAAGTCCAACAAAATGTAAAAATAGAAATAACTCTTAAAATAAGCCGTTTTTGGGCTGAAACGATGACCCAAACTACCTATGGCTATTTGTGAAAACATTCACCTTGGTCCAACGGTAGTTTTGACTGGTCCCGGGATCAAAACGGAGACTTCTAGTCCAAGTTATGGTCATTTCAATGAAGCCCCTTTTGATAAGCGATTTTAGACGTCTAAAAAAGCTAAAGCTTGCTAATCCACACCTGAGCCCACATCACACACAGACACCTATTGTAACTTTATCCGACCTACCTATGATTATCAATCAAAACCAAGATTCGTTTTGATTTTTGTAAGTGGTTTGGGATTTTTAGGTCTTCAAGATTGAGACTAATCTGTGAATTTATTAAGCCACTGATTATTCCAAATTAGTGGCACCATGGTATTTAGAATCATATCCTTCTGGTGAAATGGAAACAACTCAAAAATTTTGTTGTGTAAGAAATTCTTCATTAAGAGTGGTTAAAGATGACCTCAATAAAAGTCAATTCTATATTAAATATGTTCTAAAAGTAATAATTTAATATTTCTTCTTAACAGATTTAAACCAAAATAATTCAATAAATGGAATGCATACCTCATGCTTATAATCTAAAGAATTCAACTCTTCATTTACGATAATTCTCTACTGACAACGCACCATCCACAGAGTTCTCATGACAGATGCAATTGTCTGATAATCAAATTGCACTCTTTTCGGTTAGTGTTTTTGCACATATGATATATCAAAGTGATTAAAGAGTGAAAATATGTTTCGTAACACCCGAAAATTTTAAAAGAGAAAAAGAAAAAAAATAAATTGGATGATTTATTTAAGTGAAAGAGGTAAAAGTGGGCAAAGGCCAAAACGGCCCATGAGTGGGTAAAAAAGAGGAATGGCTGCCCATTTCTCACTCCCATTTTGTTGGTTCTTGATTATTAGCGTACAAGGTCGAGACATTATCGTGATTTGGAAGATTCGATCTTGACAAGAGGAAAAAGAGTATAGCATAAATGCATAAAATAAATACAAGCATAAAAGAAATTCAATTAAGGCTTGGAATGTTTCGGTTTTAAAACTAAGACTAATCCAAAGTAGTCAAGACTTCTTTTGAGTTCGGGAATCATGCTTTGGCTTAATAGGTTGGAATACTCTCGCCGACAAGTCGGGTAACGGTATTCGCCCTTTCTAGTTACTACATGTCCCTTGTCAATCAAAATCTCGATACTTTAGTGAGATTGAAAATCAAAGAATGGAACTAGTCACCAAGATGTGGATATCACTCGTAACTTGGTGGTGTTGTTCTCTAAACGTAGGTGGTACTTATCCATCAAAGTAAGGAGTTTAATCCTAACTCGTTGGTAAGGGTCCACAAGAATGAGATAAGTGAAATTGTCATCAAGGTAAGGACATCACCCATATCTTAATGGTTTGATTTCATAAACACAATAATGGTGGATTGAAAGTCATCCCCAAAGTAAGAGATTCACTCTTATTTCGGTGAGGCCGTTTCATTTATAAAATACGAGTGTTTTCTTATCGTCGTTGCATGATTACACCTTAGGAAAGATGTATTTATTTTTGGCCGAGAATAAGATGAGGAGCAAGATTAGGTAGATTTGAGGGTTTTTTAATTTTTTGGCACAAACATAAGATAATCAAACAAATCATAAGCATTACTAACGTGAGTTCTTAGTCATAGTCTAGGTCAAAACATGGATGTTTTCTTAATTCCCTATAACTATGGCTCTGATACCAATCTATCACACCCCAACCGATGGCGGAAACATCTGGGCGCGAGAATTGATAGATTGTTCAAAGACATCATAGAACTATAGTGACAATAAATTAAGATTAAATTTCATTTCTATTAATCAATATAACATTATAATATTTCAAGTACACAGACAATAATTTTGAGAAATACAAGTCTAAAACAAACGTAACAAAATGATAGATTTGGTGTGTTTCTAAGTCCATTTAATTGAATTTCTTGATAAAGCTTCAAGCATTTTATGCAACATGCATAAAATATTGGTCAACATATGAATATGTTGGTGAACATACAAGTTTGAATACATAGCATAATAGTAAATAAATCTCAATTCAACATGAGTAAAGTATACTAAAGGTTGTACATTTCTCGCATGCAAAGCTGATAATCAAACCAAAGTCTCCACTAGTGTAATCTTAGCATTAAAAATGACCAAGACCGTAAATATTGAATAATTTAACATAGACCCATCATAATAGGGCGGATGTGCTAGTCCTATAGCGCTATACATGTTAAGGGAGGTTTAGATTGCTTGAAAGATAATGTATTCTAGAATGTATTCATATATAGTATAACAAGTAAGCATGTTTGGATTAATTGAGTTTTAGAATAATTTTGATTGAATGAATAATTAAGTGTATTTGATAATTGATACATGTTGCAACCCAAATAATGTTAAAACAAAAGGGGTAAAGTATGACTCACGATTTGGCGATTAGAATCCACAAGAATAGATGATTGAATTTAAATAATAGAGTCACCAAAGTTACCCTAAAAGGTAAACAAAAGTGTGTAAGTTTAGGATTCAAAGTTCAAGATTTTAGTAATTGCAAAGTATATGAAAATTACAAATATGAGAGTACATGAAAGCATATACTACTTAGAGACTTATTTGGACACCATGTATTGTGTGTGTTCTTTATGAGTATTAGTCACTCATCGGAAGTCCAAAATAAGGAATCATAAGACTAGTATAATATCTACCTTAACACATAACATTCCACCATGGTTTGATTGATGTTACGATTTGGTTTTCACTAAGTAATATATAGATATAAATATAAGTCATGCATTAGAGGTAGGGTAATCCACAAACCTCAAGTGTTATATTCATATAAGTCATGTATTAGAGGCAGGGATATCCACAAACCTCAAGATTGTCACCATTGCACAAAATCTCTACTTAAGGGTGATTCGGATGGTCATGAGTACATAAATGAAAGTATGAAAGTAAACTAACTAGTTTTACTAAGTGTTCAAGTGGTGTATGGTGGATAAATTAGTTGTAGAACCAAGCTTCAACATCACCATTTCATACCATAACATAAGCCTTTCAACATTGGTTGGAGGCTCGGTTTGGTTTCATCCACTTCTTGATTTGTAGATCACTTAGTGTTTTATAAAGATGAAAGAATAGAGTGTAAAAGCCTTAAAATTTTAGAAATATAACTTCAACACAAGTCTTCCAACATTGAAGTTATTGGTGACTTGGTTTAGTATGTAAAAGGTTTGAAAATAAGACAAAAAAATATGTATGAAAGAATCAAGTATAATATTTCCAACTTGGACCTCAAAAATGGGGTTTACCATACTTGTGTCACCTTGGTGACTAAGTGGTTATGTCCTAGAGGTTATTTAAAGTTGTAAATAAAATGAAGAAGAAAGTAAAATAAGTATAAATAAATAAAACTCACAAGTTGTTCTTGAATAATTTTTTGCAAAAGATGGAGTTCTTGGATGAATTGAGAGAGTTTAAAGAGAGTTTAGAGTGATAAAGGTGCTTAGAGAGGGATTTGAGTTAGTATTTATAGATAAAAGTTATGGTTGAACATTAATGAAAGTAGTTGGGAAGATGAGTGGAAGTAAATTCAATAAGTTTTAATTTTAACCCCTTAACTTATTTTATTTATTAATTTGCACCATAACTAATAATAAAAAATAAGTATTTTAATATATGAATCATAAAAATAAAACTTATAAATAATTTTCTGAAAAAAATATATAAGTCCCGATAAGTTATTCGGTTTTGCGTTGAAATGAACATTTGTAATTGTTTAAGTGTTACACAAACATATGATCAACAAGAATTATATAAAAAGATATTTTTACTATGATCAAGTCTTGAGATTACAAGGATTGAAGAGGAGTAATATTACATCAAAAAAATAAATGTAAAAATGCGGAACATTATAGAATGGCTACAAAAGGGGTAGTATACATGGAACTTTCTTTATGAAAGGAGAAGGAAATGATCTAATGCTAGTTCAAGTATATGTAGATGACATTATCTTCAGGTTAACTAATCCAAATCTCAGCTAAGACTTTGAGAAGCTAATGAAAACTAGATTTGAAATTGTAAGGATTAAATGTAAAGGCTGATGCAACCCAAACACCCAAAGTCTCTCCTGCATGCATGCACAAGTGTACCGAAGTAGAATGTTTCGGAAGTTTCACACTCTACCTTAGAAAATACTTTAAGTGTGAAATATTCCGAAGCCAAGATTGTAGATACATTTTGCTCCTAGTTTATGAGCTCAAATGTCAAAGTCTTTCATGTCTTACACATATGTAATGAATTGGTCCGATGAAATCTAATATGTGGTTGATGTTTATTCATGTTTATTTATTTCATATTATTATTGTGTTAAAGTATAATTTATATGTATGAACATAGTATATAGGTTTGAGGTTGTTGTACATGGTTCTTAGTCAATAATGATTAAGAAATGTGTTCAACCTAGTCAGATGAGTATTCATGCTAATAGACCATACTTATGGACCATATGCATGAATACATCATGCTTATGGACCAGTCGCACGACTGAACCAGGAGACTGGATCAGTCATATGATTGAGACATAAGATTGACTCAGTTGCACGACTGAACCTTCATTCATGCGTATGACTCAGTCGCATGATTCAGTCGCATGACTGAACCATGCTAATGGTTTAGTCGTACGATTGGAAACTACAAACCTACAAATACCACTTATTTCGTAGAGAAAGATAACACTTCGAATACTTTATAATTTCACGAACCATAGCCGTCCAGAACGTCCAAGAAAGTCAATCCAACTTCAAAGTCCGTTCTTGATCGATTCCTACTCGTTCTTAACGTTTAGTTCTCTTTTATATCAATCGGGTTAACGTTCTCACTGACTAGATCGCTAATCAAATAGGATTTCACACTATTTGATTTGGTCTCACACATTATCGGTTAGTATTCCGTACGTAAACGGTCCTGACTTTTTACAAGTGGTATTAGGGCTTTGGCTCTTGATTTTATGTGGATTCAATTAGTTTTGGTGTTAAAACTCATGTTCTAATTCAAAAGAGTCACCACGTTGGTTCTAAAGGTGTTTTCGACGTTTGCATGCATAGAAGTTGTGTTTTTCACCATACGACTAATTAGGGTTTTTGGGAAAATCATGTTTTTGTGTCAAAGTGTCAAAATCTTCGATTATACAAAAACAGCAGCCTCCAGTCTCACAATTGGTCCAGTCGCACAATTGAACACAAACGTATACTTCATTCGCATGACTGAATTCAATCGCATCCCTCATTCGCACAACTGAAAAACTCCAGTCGCTTGATTCCAATCGTCTTGTTCATACGCACGACTGAATCCAATTGCATGATTGAATTCATTCGCACCCTTCATTCGCACGAGTGAGCCGTACTCATAGTCCATTCGCACGAGTGAAACTGTCCTGTTCCAAAAGTATCAAGTTTATAGCAATGGAAGATCAATTTGCTGCATTTTCTACTGGGAAGGACTCACACATCTAGAATCTACTGCTTCTGGAGAATGAGATTGGTAATCATAATAAACCGCCGAAGCTTATAGCGTTAGATGATTATCCACAATGGAAACAACGGTTTGAGATCTATCTAAATGTAGTTGATCCTAATCTTTGGACATCCATAGAAACTGGTTACACGATACCAGTTAGTGCAAATGGAGTCAAGTTAACTTTGGGAGGAATGAGTGAAGCTCAGAAGATACTCTTCAATACTGAGAAGAAAGTTTATGCCCTGTCAACTCAGTCAATACTGAAAGACATCTTTTATCAGTTTTTTGAAGAAAAAGCAAGCCAAAAAGCTTTAGGAGGCTCTGGAGAAGAGGTATGATGGAAACGCAGGCTCTAAAGGCTAAGGCTCTCAAGAAGGAGTTCGATAATTTCTCTTCGATAGGAAATGAGAGCTTAGATGACATTATTGATAGGTTCTACCATCTGATGAGTGAGTTGCACACTCATGGTGTAACAACGTCTATGGAAGATAAAGTTTCAAGCTTTGCAGATGGTTTGCCAGATAAATGGGATTCATTTATGTCAAACCTCAGACAGAATGACATTCTTGCAACATTAGACATAAATGACTTCATCTTGAAGTTAAGAGAGGAAGAACTGAGAATGAAGTACAAGTCGAAGAAAGGATCCTATGTTCAGAATCCTTCACTCTACAACTCAGCCCCCACTCCAACTGGCTCAAGAGCACCACTACAAACAACATTCATGTCTAGTTCCACGGCTCCTTCCCAAACCACTCCTTCAGGACCAGAAACGTCAGGGTCATCTGGAACCCAATACATAGTGCCTGGAGACAATACTACAAAGTTGAAGACCGAGAATCTCGGTAATATCATAGTGGAAGTGGCTAAGAAGCATATGGATCTTCTAGCAGCAGTGGTACAATCCTATTATGGTTTAGTTGCCGGTAAGATTGGAAATTGTCATCTTGCAGATGAGGATTATGAGCAAGCTAACAAAAATGAGCTAGAAAGGATGGACATAATGTGGGCCTTGGCGAGTGCTGTCAGAAGGGCAAAGAAGTTTGTGAAGAAGATGGGGCAAAATCTAGTAGCCACGAAAGATACAACTTTTGGTTTTGACAAAACCAAAGTCACATGCTTCAACTGTGGTGAAAAGGGGCATTTTAAACATGAATGTGTAAAGCCCAAGAAAACAGGTAATGGAAATCCATTTCTGACCTTCAACCGTCAAGACAAGGACACAGTTGGAACCACATCTTCAAGCAAAAAGACAAAGGCCTTGATTTCTCAAGGTGATGAAGGGCAAGACTGGTCCTTCTGATTTGTGTCTTCAAGTGAATCAAACATTGCATGTGTTGAGGCATTGGATGATGGATCTGCTAGTGAAGGTGAAGTCATAGTTGAGCAAGCGATGTCAGATACAGAAGAAGCTATGAACGTGTTAAATCACTTGGTTGAGGAAGAACTCAGAGCAACAAGTTTAGAATCTCTAGCCACCAAAGGGTCTAATTCTGCTTTGATGGTTGATACAACTGATTCATCACAGGTAAGTTCTACCAACCAATTATTTGAAAAACATGCTTGTTCTAAATGTGAAAAATTTAGGGATAGCATAGATATGAAATTTGCTAGGTTATTAAAACATAATGATTACTTAGTAAATGATTTACAACTCTGCACTGAGGCAAACCGTATATTAAAACAAAATGAGTGCAGTTTAAAGAAAAGATAGAACTTTTGGAGAAACAACTAAGGGAAACCAAGGTTGTTGCTCCAAATCAATCAAATGATATAAAGTTTTATTTAAATTCTTTAGAAGAAACCACAAAGGAAAAAGCAGTTTTAGAAGTCAAAGTGAATTCTTTAAAACAAAAACTGCATAGTTGGGCTAGTTCTTCTCATATAGTTCAAAACTTAGTGAAAGAACGAAACAATAGGGAAGGTTTGGGTTACAAAGTAGTACCGCCACACATGAGATCCTTTTATATCATTAACAAAAGAATGCTATCCAAAAGAGCTGAGTAGCCGCCTCGTGCCATCCTCAGCAACGTTTACCTGCCAACTGAAAACGTATAAAAGTCAGCGTTGCTGAGTGAGTTCTAGTTTTATAATAAAACATACATTACGTCGATAAAATCATTATTTATTTCCTTTCAGAGCCATACTATAAATTTCATTCGTTCGTGATCATACATCATACGTACATACAGATAATATCATTATTATCTTCCATTACATTCGTTAACCTTCGTTTATTCATTACATCCAGTGACATGTACATTACCCCGAACATTGTGCACGAAGCGGGTAACTAGCCCTGAGGTCTTTTATAGACCCCGAACATTGTGCACGAAGCTGACTCCAGTACCTAGGGCAAGTACATTCACCATTTATCTTTTCTTTTTCATTCCGGATCAATGCCATATGCTATACCCCGAACATTGTGCACAAAGCGGGTAACTGGGCCTGAGGTCTTTCATAGACCCTGAACATTATGCACGAAGCTGACTCCAGTACCTAGTGCAAGCGGCAAGGATCCCATACATATGGTCAATCATAAGGATTGGACCCCAGTGTGCATCCTTCTGGGGTAGCTAACCCGCACACAGTTGAGCAAACACCCTTCATTGGGTGTGAACCTCCATACATTTGCTTGCAAGACTTTTTACGTTCATTCATTCGTTAATGCATGCATTCATTCATCGTGTTCCTCTTTCATTATCTTTCACTTTACATTACATAATACTTTCGGTTCATTTATAACATAACACGCAAAGCCATGGAAAGATAAACATACGTCATAACAAGGAACATATCATACAATCATCACTTCATACAGGGCACATCAAACATCATCAAAAATGACTTCAAAGTCAACATACATAGCCCCCGGGAAACCCCCAAGTCAAAACTTACATTACATTTTCCCCCAAAAATCAGAAAATTATTCTAAGTCCGTAGGCGCATGGGCACTATGCAGGTGCATGGGAAACACTTAGGCGCATGGGCAACTTTCAGACGCACGGGCAACTTTCAGACGCACGGGCACTATGCAGGCGCATGAGTGCCTAGGCGCATGGGGAATCCTGGACGTTTGGACACTTAGTCAATTCCAGCCTAATTTTAGGCGCATGGGCCACTTGGGCGCATGGGCTACTTGGGCGCATGGGCCACTTGGGCGCATGTGCTACACTTAAATCATTCTATGGCATTTTCAGGCGTATGAACACTCTGTAAAACATGTTCCTAGGATGTTTTCAATCTCAATCATCAAACCCATCTGTTCTAAGCTTAACATGGCTATTCTAAAAATGAATAACCTATAAACATTCAAGACCCATCATCCAACATACACAATACATACGGGTATTCACATATACACTTTGTAAAATCATTTTAATACATTTTCAGCCCCAAAGATAGTTTAAAACATGTAAGAACCGGGGTCTAGAACTCATCTGGTGCAACTTGGGTGTTCTTCCTTTCTAACCCGCTTGCAAAGAGTTCAAACACCTAAAAACAACACCAAATACACACACACCCGAGCACAACCACAACACATAAGCACATAATCACATAACCAGGATAAAACCCGTCATAAACACATAAAAATCATGAACTCTTACCTTGAATTCGACTTCTCTTCTTCTTCTTTTTCTGCCGAGAACTCCTCTGCTCTCTTTCTCTCTCTAAAACCGAAGAAAGATGATGATGTGAAGTGTGGGTGGGCGGCTATGCCCACCTTTACACTAACTTTTGTACTTTTGTCCCCCTTTTTACATTTTAACCCCTCAACTTGGGTTAATTGATGTTTCCTTATTGTATTTACTTTAATAGAATAACCGGGTGTTACAAGTCCCCCCCCTATATAGGTTTCGTCCCCGAAACCTGTTATTCCTCAAACAGATGAGGATAATGCTGCCTCATCTCCTCCTCAGTCTCCTATGTAGATTCGGATCCATTCTTGTGCTTCCACTGTACATGCACAAGAGGAACCACTTTATTTTGCAGCCTCTTTTCTTTATGATCGATGATTGCCACTAGTTGCTACACATAATTGAGCCTTTCATCTACTTCAATGTCCTCCAATGGAACAATCATGTCTTCGTCGGCTAAGCACTTTCTCAAATGAGATACATGGAATGTCGGGTGGATTCCACTTAACTCATCTGGCAACTCCAATCTATAGGCAACCTCTCCTACTCGAGCAATGATTCGGAATGGTCCTATATATCTCGGGCTTAGCTTACCTTGTTTACTGAATCGGATGATACCCTTCCAAGGTGAGACCTTCAACATAACCCTGTCACCCACCTAGAACTCAATCGGTTTGCGTCGTTTATCGGCATACGACTTCTGTCTATCCTTGGCTGCCTTCATAAAGGCTTTAATCCTTTCAAGCTTCTCAGTCGTAGCCTCGACTACCTCAACGCTTCCTAACTCCTTCTGACCAATATCACCCCAATAAACGGGTGTTCTACATCTCCTACCATATAGCATCTCATATGGTGGCATGCCAATGCTGGCATGATAGCTATTGTTGTACGAGAATTCAACTAACAGTAGGTGGCCATCCCAACTTCCCCTAAAATCAATCACACATGCCCGAAGCATGTCTTCCAATGTCTGAATGGTCCTTTCTGACTGACCATCAGTTTAGGGATGATAAGCCGTGCTAATATGTAACCTAGTCCCCATGGCATTGTGGAATTTCTTCCAGAATTTAGAGGTAAACCGGGTGTCACGATCAAACACAATAGACACCGGCACACCATGACGAGTTACAATCTCCTTGATGAACAGGTCAGCCAACCTCTCGGATGAATATGTCTCACGGATCAGTAGGAAGTGAGCACTTTTCGTACCCTTTCGGAGTACGTGGCAGCTTCATAATGAAATCCATGGTGATGTGCTTCCACTTCCATTCCGGTATATCCAAAGGTCAGATCTTCCCATACGGCTTCTGATGTTCCGCCTTCACTTGCAAACAAGTAAGGCACTTACTCACATACCCCACCACATCATGCTTCATACCCGACCACCAATAATCTTTCTTCATATCTTGATACATTTTCGTGGCACCGGGATGAATGAGTATCGAGTCTTGTGAGCTTCGTCCAAAATCCTCACACGTAGATCCTCGAAACGAGGAATCCACACTCTCCCAAATCGAGTTTTAACACCAAGCGTGTTTTTACCCAATTCTCCAACCAGACCTCTCATTATTTCAAAGTTTAGATGATCTTCTTTCAACGCCTCATCTTGAAACTCCTTGACTTGCTTCATTACATCAGAGGTCATGATCAATTGGTATGCTTTCACTCGAATCGGCTCGGGCCTCTCCTTTCGGCTAAGGGCATCAGCCACCACGTTGGCCTTGCCCGGATGGTAACGGATCTCACAATCATAATCCTTTATGAGCTCCAACCATCTTCTTTGCCTCATGTTCAGATCTTTTTACTCGAAGAAGTACTTCAAGCTCTTGTGGTCAGTGAAAATGGTGCACTTCGTCCGGTACAGATAGTGCCTCCAAATCTTTAGTGCAAAGACCACAGCTGCTAGCTCCAAGTCATGAGTGGGATAATTGACCTCATGAACCTTTAACTGTCGGGATGCATAGGCTATAACCTTCCCTCTTTGCATTAATACACATCCCAACCCCGAGTAAGAAGCATCTAAATATACCACCAAATCCTCACTTCCTTTCGGAGTGACAAGACAGAGCTTGAGTCAACCTCACCTTAATTCCTCGAACGCCTGTTCTTGGGCTTGACCCCAAATAAACTTTACATCCTTTCGGGTCAACTTGGTCAGTGGAGAAGCGATCTTGGAAAAGTCCTGAATGAACCTCCGGTAATGCTCTACCAACCCCAAGAAACTACGAATCTCGGATGGCGTCCTTGGAGGCTTTCATTGCATCATCACGCCTCCGCCTTAGCAGGGTCTACCATAATCCCCTCGGGATTTATGACGTGACCTAGAATTGAAATTCGCGTAACTAGATAGCGCACTTGGAGAATTTTGCATACAACTTCTCCCTTCTTAAGGTCTCTAACACCTCCCGAATTGACTGACATGCTCTTCTTCACTCTTCGAGTAGATCAGAATATCATCAATAAACAATCACTGATCTATCCAACATTGGCCGACACACTCGGTTCATCAAATCCATAAAAGCAGCTGGTGTATTGGTCAAACCAAACGACATAACGAGGAACTCATAGTGACCGTAACGCGTGCGAAAAGCTGTTTTAGGGATGTCCTGCTCCTTCACTTTCAGCTGATGGTAACCAGATCGAAGATCTATCCTCGAAAACCAACTGGCACCTTGGAGCTGGTCAAACAGATCATCTATTCTTGGTAGGGGGTATCAGTTCTTCACTGCCAACTTGTTCAGCTCTCGGTAGTCAATGCACGTCCTCATACTACCGTCTTTCTTCTTCACGAACAGGACCGGAGCACCCCAGGGAGAGATACTCAGTCTAATGAATCCCTTATCGAGTAGCTCTTGCAACTGCTCCACTAATTCTTTCATTTCTTTTGGAGCTAACCGATACGGTGCTTTGGCAATGGGTTGAGCATCGGGTATCAAGTCAATCCGAAACTCAACCTCGTGATCTGGTGGCACACTGGGTAAGTCTTCTGGAAACACATCCGGAAAGTCACACACCACTGGTACATCAAATAGTTGTGGTGTTGGATCGTCCACATCCTTTATGTATGCCAAGTAGGCACCACATCCGCGTCTCATGCACTTTCCCGCCACCGCCATCGAAATCACCTTCGGGATCGTCGTGACATGATCACCATAAACCGTCACCTTATTCCCGTCAAGTGTTGTCAATCGGATCATCTTCTTGCGACATACAATATTCGCTTCGTAGTCCTCCAACCAATCCATTCTTAGGACTACATCGAAACCGCCTAAGGTCATCACGAATGGTCTAATAGGGAACTTATGACCGTCTAGTTCTATGTCACAACCTTCTATCACCTCTCAAATCCTTGTAGACTTACCTATGAAAGTTTCTACCTCGAATGGTGCACTGACCTTTCTACTACTAACAGGCAACTTAGCACAGAAAGTAGTGGAAATAAAACTCCTGCTAGCACCAAAATCAAACAACACAGATGCAAGAGTTTGGTTTACTAGAAACATACCTGACACCACGTCGGGGTCTGTCCTAGCCTCCTCCCGAGTCATCGTGAAAGCTTGGGTGCTTGCCTTCTGTCCTTCTCCTCCAGCCTTCTTCTCCCCGGAACCCTCAGCCCTTGGCTTCTTACACTCCCTGCTCATGTGACCACTTCCCCCGCAGTTGAAACACTTCATGCCTCCATAATCTCTAGCCATATGGCCAGGCTTCCCACACTTGAAACAAATATTCGACCCCCATCTACACTCATCACCGTGCTCCCTCCCGCACTTGCCACACTTCTCCAACCCAGCACCAGCTGTGACCACACGTCGGTCACCTACCCTCGCCACCTTATTGTTTGGAGCGGCTCCACCACGTAAACTGTTTCCTATTCTACTTCCTCCCGTCTCCACTCATCTTCTTCACCTCAGCCACTACCACCTCACACTCATCATATAATCTACCAGCCAAATCAACCGCCGACCTAAAAGTGCTCAGCCGGGCAGCGATCATATGCCTACGGATATCCGCCGACAGCCCTGGATGTATCTTTTAATCTTTCGTGACAGTGGTGTCACCTGATCGGGCACAGTCGTGTCATTTCATTGAACTTTGTGGTGTACTCTTGGTGGGTCACAGTTCCCGCCTCCAGTTGCAGAAACTCTCTCTCAACCTTGTCCATTTCCCGGTGAGGACAAAACTCCTCGATCACTAACTACTTCAACTCCGACCATCTCATTCTCCCAATCACCCGACTACCCTCGGCTTGGACTATATTGTCCCACCAGCACAGAGCCGAGTCTACAAATGAATATGTAGCGAACTTAACCTTCTGGTCTTCTAGGAACTCACTGATATCAAGTACCGCCTCCATTTCCCTCACCCACCGGTGAGCAGCAGCGGCAGTGCCGTTTCCATCGAAAGTAGGGGGTTTGCATCTCATAAACACCCTGTAGTTGCGGGGATCATAGCCTTTCTCAGGAGATTGAGGATCTTCAAGGCCATATCTACACCTTGCACGCCATACAGATCACTCTAGAAGACCGAAGGGGCTACTATTGATAGGTCCACTGAGCCCTATAGTATCCGGAGATCGATCTTCGGACATGAGATTAGTGTTACTATAGCCGATCTTAGGCAAGTCATGGATCTGGGTGAAGATGGTGACCACCCAACCAAGCTACACCCTTTGACAGTTAGGGGCTGCTTTCGGCGGATGAAGTACACTGGGGACATCAATGTAGGTGTGCTCAACAAAAGCAACCTGTGCCCCCAGTTTAAGTACTTAGTCCATGTCATCCTGAAGTGCATAACGTCAAGAAGAGGGGGATTTGACGAGATGTCAGATCAAATCCAGAACGCCTATGTTGCTCTGGTGCTGAACCACCCGTTCAGTTTCTCCCATATGATATTCTCCTACATGGTCGAGAACCTCAAGGCTAAGGGCAAGGAAGGCTTCTACATGTACCCAAGGTTTCTATAGATGATCATTGATCAGAAGCTTCCTTTGCTGCCGAAAGAGAGAGACGATGCTATGATTCTAGAGGTTATGGATGATATGACATTGGGTCGGATGAAGGTCTATTGGGGGAAGCAGGTGAAGCCCCCAGTGAGGAGACTGTTTGGTCATTTGGCCAACACGGAGTACATGGCGCCATCCTGGAAGAAGTGGCATCACGATGACAGTGACTCCGATGTTAAGCCCATCATGGCACCCACAGACGAAGATGACGACGATGACGACGATAATCAGGGTTAAGGTGGTGAGGCACCTGGTGGATAATCAGGGCTGCCTTCCACCAAGACTTCCAGATTGATGAAGATGAGGAGTCGGATGACGAGCCATTAGTGAGGACTGTTGGGAGCTGAGTTGTGGCCACCAACAAAGGGATAGAGGCGGTTGGAGGATGCCAGGCTAAGTCGAGGGGTGCTGCTACTGATGTTACTGATCCTACTTACACCCCTGACTAGCCTAGCAGCCAAGGGGGAGCGCCTATTGCAAAGGGCTCCAGGAAGAAGAGAATGGCTCACCCTTATGGCAAAAAGGGTAAGAGGTCGAGGTTTACTGTGATTACATCTTCTGCCACAGCCACCACCACCACCACTACCACAACCACTACCACAGCCACCACCACTATCACATCTCCTACCACCACCACCATAGCTACTACTACCGCCACCACTTCTCCCACTACCACTATTACTCCTCCCACCACCACTACCACAGCCATTCCACCACATCCTACTCCTATTCCACCTCCGATATTCACCACATCTACCACCACAACCACCACTCACCACGCTGGTCCCTCCACCCACTCCACATTCTTACCAAGACCCACTCTACCCATAGTTGGGTTAGAGGAGCAGCTTGCTAACCTGAACCGGATTGTGCTGAGGCTGATTGCCACCGATGAGCTAAGAGCTACTCAGCTAAATCAGATGATGGAGGTGAATGCGGCTCAGGCAAAGCAGATTGTTCAGCTGAGTGAGAAGAGTGCTCAGTACGAGAGAGCATTAGGCCGAGCCCCACTTAAAGGTCAAAATGAGCTGGTGTTGGCGTCAGTGAAGAGGATAGAGGTGCTTGAGAAGAAGAACAAGAAGATCTTGCTAAAGCTTAAGGGATCAAAGAATGAGCCATTAAAGATCAAGGATGGTGATGATGGTGATGATGATGATGATGAGGATGATGATGATGAGGATGAAGATGATATTGAAGAAGATGTTGATGAAGGAGGACCAAGAGGTAAAGATAAAGAGGATGATGATGATCAGGAAGGTGATGCATCTACGTCAGCCTCAAATTCTCAAGCTTAGGAGAGGCGTACTAAAAGAAACCAAGATCAAGGAGCCTCATCCTCAGCTCCTCCAGCTGAAGAACCAACAAATCAAGACAAAGGTATTATTATTTGTCTTTGTATTTAAAAACTTTTGTACTGGAATTATATATTACATTAATGTAATTAATGATCGTTTATGTTTGTTTATGTTTTAATGTTTTATATAATGACTTATGTGTGATGTGCTTATTGTTTAATCAAGCAGATGAATCTCAACAGACATACGAGTATGATATCAAACCCCTTCAGCAAGTGAAGACTCAACTTACCATGATTCTTGACTTGCAAGGGATAGTCAGGAGATCTGTGACCTACACTCCGGAAGAGGGAGAGATTATTCATGATCTGAAGGAAAAACATCTCGCTGAAATGTTTAGACTAAATCCTGACGAGCTTGTCAAAGATGCCTCAGAAGTTGATGTCACAAGTGATGATGATCTGAACGATGTAGATGAAATAGAGATATATGATGTCACTTCTGAGCATTATCCATAACACACTGACCCAGAAGGACATGTTATCCCCAACTTGGGTGAAACATTTGATAGTGGTACTTTTGATAAGTTGGATGAAGTGGAGAAAGAAAAAGAGAAAGAAGAAAGCACAGCCCAGGCGTTGGATGCTAATTTTGATATTAAGAAAGTTGAATGGGCAGCTTGTTTTGCAAGGATCAAAGCCTAACACGTTCCACCAAAGCAGAATGCCTACACAAAGCTCTACAAAGTCAAAAGACATTAGAAAGTGTTAGGCAAGATTATAGCGTGAGCATATTTTGAAGATTTGGATGTTTATGCTGTGAAAAGGGAAAGGGGATTGAGTACTTCAGATATCCTCATGATCTGAAGACTCTTCTGGTTTTGAGCTCAACCGTCTGGCATGTTTAGATCTTCTGTATGCAAATCCGAGGAAGAGGTCAGGATGGTTCGAGGCTGCATTAAAGAAGGAATACCACACCAGGTCGGTAAACTTTAGACCTCAACAACCTAAGAGGTAGATCCGTAAGTCTGAAGTGGATCCCATATCTAGAAGACCTAAAGTGGTGCTGAAGTGGAGTCCCCCGCGCATGATGTCAAATATTCCCTTACGAGAAATGCCTCAGGACTTCACTCCACACTTCAAATGGTGGTATTACAATTGGCGAACAGGCAAAGCGGTCATAGTTCTGAACAGAGATGGAAAGATTGATACTATCCGGGTATTCGACCCAATGTGGCTTACAAACTTGTCGGCTGAAGATGTCTACACATTATACAAGTGGCCACTGTTCATGACATGCAGGATATTGTACAAGCTCTCCAGTTTCAACACGTGATAAGACTCTGCTTTGCATTTGAAATACATGCAAGAGTTACAAAAGAGGAGAAGTACAAGAAATTCCAAGAACATGTGAGGAGTGTTAGACAATAGAGTAAACTCGGACCAAGGGGGAGTTTGTAGATAGATGTTGCTCCTAATTTATGAGCTTAAATATAAAAGTCTTTAATGTCTTACACATATATAATGAATTGGTTCAATGAAATATAATATGTGGTTGATGTTTATTCATGTTTATTTATTTCATATTATTATTGTGTTAAAGTATAATTTATATGTATGAACATATTATATAGGTTTGAGGTTTTTGTACATGGTTCTTAGTCAATAATGATTACGAAATATGTTCAACCTAGTCAGATGAGTATTCATGCTAATGGACCATACTTATGGACCATACGCATGAATACATCAAGCTTATGGACCAGTCGCATGACTGAACCAGGAGACTGGATCAGTCGTATGATTGAGACATAAGGTTGACTCAGTCGCACGACTGAACCCTCAGTCATGCATATGACTCAGTTGTATGATTCAGTCACACGACTAAACCATGCTAATGGTTCAGTCGTACGATTGGAAACTACAAACCTATAAATACCACTTAATTCGTGGAAAAAGATAACACTTCGAATACTTCATAATTTCATGAACCCTAGCCGTCCAGAACGTCCAAGAAAGTCAATCCAACTTCAAAGTCCGTTCTTGATTGATTCCTACTTGTTCTTAACGTTTAGTTCACTCTTATATCGATCGGGTTAAATTCTCACTGATTGGATCGCCAATCAAATTGGATTCCGCACTATTTGATCTGGTCTCACGTATTATCAGTTAGTATTCCGTACGTAAATGGTCCTGAAAAAGACTAATATCTTCAAAAGCCAAAAATGAAGTCTTCCGAAGCTTCAAAGACAAAGTCTTCCGAAGCTTCAAAGACAAAGTCTTCTAAGCCAACACTTGCAGACGGATTTCTTTCGAAGACTTTTGAACACATGCTTTATCTGATGTACCTTTTACCTAAAGTTGGACCCTTTTTCTGCTGCAACTCTGATTAGGCACCAACTTTACATAAGTTGGTGAAAGGTCCATGCTTTTGGTAACTGTACATTGAGGTCTTGAGTCTGTAACTTTCTACTTTATGTACTTTATCCTTTTTGTAATATATTAGGATGTGAGCTATGGCATGTCATTGTCACTAGTCAAAAGGCAATCTGCCTTTTGACTCTACATTTGATTTTGTTTGTTATCTAGTCAATTGTATCTGACTGGCCTTCAAAGTATAGCCGACTGTAGGATGTAGTATATGTATCTCAGGTACTTGTAACTTTCTGATAGCTTTGTAACATTTGTAATAGAACTTGAGAGGCAATATACATCATTCTTGAAAACCAGTTACTTGTGTGTTTTTCCGTCTTGTTCTGTCTCATATTTACTTGTGTTCTTAGCATCTTTACCAAAGGTTAACTAGTTACCTATTTGATCTGTTAAATGTTCTTAGCAACTCTCCTCATTGTGTTGTTGTGTTGTAAGTGCATACTCTTCACTGGTCCTGCAATTGGTATCAGAGCATTCCAGGCTATTGATATAAGATCTCACCATCTTAAGATTCCTCACACACACAAAATACTTGACATCTCAAATGGCAGCTATTTCTAAATCTGATATGGAAACTGGAACCATGACAAAGTCCCCACTAGTCACTCTTGATGACATTGACACTTGGTGCCAAAGAATAGAAGGCTTTATCAAGTCTCTAAACTCAAGAATGTGAGAGTCTATTGTCAATAGACCTTACATACCAAGTACCTCTTCTGCTGTTGGAGGTGGTATGATCCCCAAGGTTGTGGCTGACTAATCAGATGAAGATAAAAAGAGAGTAGAGATTGATCAAAAGACCATGACAGCCCTTCAGACTGCTCTTCCAAACTCTGTATACAGAGGTTTCAAGAAATGCAAAACAGCTAAGCAGCTATGGGATGCATTGAAACTAATGTATGAGGGTTCTTCTGAAGCCAAGAAGAACAAGAAGGAGCCCCTGAAGCAGCAGTTTGAAAATTTCACCTTTAAAACAGGTGAGACCATGACTTAACAATACTTAAGGTATGTTGAGATTGTGGATACCCTAGTGGATGGTGGAGTAGCTCTTGAGAACAGAGATATTGTAAGGAAGTTCATGTCCTCTCTTCCTAGGCAGTGGACACACTACTGTGTTGTTATCAAGAGAACTGATAACCTAAAGACTCTCACCTTGATAGAGTTGTATGGGATTCTCAGTGGATACCAAATGGAGATGAACATGCAAAGTTCATCTAGCAACTCCAGCAATCAAAAGGGTTCAGCCCTTCATGTGATTGAAAGGGATAGCATAGAACCCAACATCATCTCATATGCTAACCTGACAACTCATAAAAGGGTCCTTTCATTACCTTCCCTGAGACACCAGGGAGAACTATACTCAAGGAAGCCCATTCCAAGAGACAAGTTCTTCTCAAGCCTTTATGTCTTTTGATGAAATTTGTGACAACTTTCTCTTCACCCTTGAAGTGTAAGTCTCTGTTCCCGAGACACTTACAACTGGCCAATCATCACTCATAAAACATATAATTACATTAACTTGAAATAAACGTGGCAACGGAAACATAAAAAACAACATTTTCATTAAAAATGCTTTTGCAAAATAATACAACATTTGTTACACAAATTCATTTGTTCGCATTACAATGCAAAAACATTAAACAAAAGAATGTCATCCAAAAGAGCCAAGTAGCCGCCCCGTCCCATCCTCAGCAACTTCACCTGCTAAATGGAAAAATGCATGAAAAGTCAGCGTTGCTGAGTGAGTTCTAGTTTTAAGTAAAACATACTTTACTTTCATTAAAACCATTCTTTACTTTTGCATGTGATCACACATCATACGTACACATAGATAATATCATTATTATCTTCATCATTCATTCATAAACTTTCATTCATTCATGCTTTCTTACTTTCATTCATACGTTCATCATTACTTCTTTTCGTTCCATCAAAAACCATGAACTTTACCCCACCATCATGCATAAAGCTGGTACTGGGCCGGGGTTTATCATAGACCCCCCGTCATGGCGCACAACAGCCTAGCCACAGTACCTAGGGTAAATTCAGGTGTACCATTTTCATGTGCTATACCCACCGTCATGCATAAAGCAGATACTAGGCCGAGGTCTATCATAGACCCCTTGTCATGGTTCATAGCAGCCTGGCCATAGTATCTAGGGCAAACGATAAAGGTTCTATACAAATGGTCAATCACAAAAAAAGACCCGGTGTGCATCCTTCTAGGGTAGCTAACCCACACACCATTGAACTAACACCCTCCATTGGGCGTGTTTCCACATACAAGGCTTACAAGACTTATTTTACTTTCTTTGGTTCATTAATGCATGCATTCTTTCATCATGTCCTCTTTTCATTATCTTCCACTTTACATTACATAATACTTTCATTCATTCATTAACATTCAACTTAAAGCCATTGGAAAATAAACATACAATATAAGGAACATCAACATACACAGTCAACATCATCATACAGGGCATCATACATACATAAAATACATCATACATACCATCATTCATAAGCATCAATCATACATCATAACATCATCATACAATGCCTATCACATCATCTATGATCTCAAAAGTTAGCTTACATGAACCCCCGGGAACCTCCCAAGTCAAAGCCTACATTTCACTTGTTCCCTAAAAAGTCAGAAATATTCTAAGTGTTCATCCGCATTTCCTTTTTGTTCATCCGCATTTCTTTTTGTTCATCCACATTTGTTCATCAGCATTGACTTTACTCATTCGCATTTGTTCATCAGCATTGACTTTACTCATTCGCATTTGTTCATCCGCATTGACTGGACTCATCTGCATTTGTCAATGCTCATCTGTATTTGTTCATCCGCATTGACTTTACTCATCCGCATTTGTCAACGCTCATCCGCATTGACTTACTCATCCGTATTTGTTCATCCGCATTGACTTTACTCATCCGTATTTGTCAATGCTCATCAGCATTTGTTCATTCGCATTGACTTACTCATCCGCATTGACTTTCTCATCCGCAATTGTTACACTTAAGCAGTTTTTCTAAACTTAGGCGTATGAACTACTGTTTGGGCGCATGAGTAGCCTAGGGCACACTTAACATCATAATTCGGTCCCCAAACACCATCTATCATGTTCTAAGCTTAAATCATGCATTTTAAGCCTTAGAAACACAACCATAACATTATCAAGCCCGAACATAGTCCAAAATCACACCATACCCGCAACATACATACATTCATACATACGGGTATGAACCCTAGTTTTATAAAAAGTTCATACAAGCATTTCCAGCCCTAAAATCAGTTAAAACATGTAAAAGAGGGGTTCTAGAACTTACCTTAGTAGCCTCTTCGGGTAAGACTTCATTCACGATTGCTACAAGTTCTTACCTAGAAACCCACCACAAACACACAACCGAACACAAACAACATACATCAGCACACAACCGAGGATGAAACCAGTTAAGAACATCTTAAATACACGAATTCTTACCTTGAATTCGACCTTTGCACTTGTTTTTCTTCAAAAATCCAAATCTGCACTTTCTCTCTCTAATTGTGCAAAGATTTGGGTGTTGTAAGAAGAGAGTGGGCGGCCATGCCCACTTTACACCAATTTTTTCAAACCTTTTGACCTTTTTGACACTTTTTATCCCTTAACTTGGGTAACATATATTTTCTTTATTTTTCTTCACTTTATTCTTCTTTCTTTGACTCAAAAAAATAACTGGGTGTTACATGAAGACCTGGACTGTATCCATCTAGATGATCTGGAGTATATGGAGATAGTCTAGCAAATGTCTCTTCTCACTCACAGAGCCAAGAAGGTCTACAAGTGGACAGGAAGGAAGTTTCCCAATAATACAACCAGCGGAAAGTTTGGACTGGATAAGAGCAAAGTGAAATGTTACAACTGTAACTTGATGGGCCACTTTGCCAGGGAATGCAAGGCACCAAGAACAAATGGTGGCCAAGCACAGTCCAGACTAAACTACACTGATAAAGCCACCTAGAATGAGAAGCCAAAGCAGTAAGCTGCAGTTGCTATTGAAGAAGAAGGCTTTGACTGGAGCTTTTAGGTGGAAGATGCATCTCCAAACCAAGCATTGATGGTTGACCTTGATGAAGCCAAGGTAATGGAACATCTCCGTAATCTTGAATATATTGCTAAAGTCATTAGATACAGGTCCTACAACTTAGAAATCAGATCTGATCTTGAGTCCTTAAACATCTTAAAAGCTGATTTTAGAAAGGCTGAAAATGATTATAAGCTAAAGATAGAGGACTGAGAAAAAACCATTTCAGTTCTAAAACATGAACACACCAATTATAGGACTCAAATCAAGGATCTCATAACTAAGTTGACTGAATGCCAGGATGAGCTTATGATTAGCAAAGCCAAGGCAGAAAAATGTGTTCTTGAAGAAGAGACCTTCAAGAACATGATATCCTCATCCATGCATGCCATAGTGTGTTATCAAAATAAGCAGGGACTGGGATCTAATGAGATAGCTCTTCCACACACAATCTTTTCTGTAAGATCACCTAGGTGTGGAATTTGTGAAGATGAGCTTCCTCTCTTGAGTGAAGAGGATGAAGAAGTGATAGTGAAGAATTCCTCTGAGAAGAGTGAAGAGGATGATTCTAAGAAGGGTCACTATCCTTCTAAGGAGAGCACTAAGACTATGATAACCAAGTCTATGAGGAAGAACTTGATTAGAAAGAGCAAGAGAAAAGCTAGGAAGGCTCAAGAGATCAAGGCCACTTTTGACTTTAAGCAGAAACAAGTTTTTATCTCTACAGGGTTTGAAGTGGTTAAGACTAAAAACATCAACCTGAACTCCTTTACCAAGAGTTATAGTTCATGTTCAAATAATCTCAACACTAAGAAGAACGCTGATATGTTATGTACCACTGTACCAAAACATCAACCTGAACTCCTCTACCACATAGACTCAGATCCCTTTCTGTGCTTCCACTATACACGCACCAGAGGAACCACTTTATTCCTTAACCTCTCTCTTTACAATCAATGATCACCACTGGTTGCTCCATATAATTGAGCCGTCCGTCTACCTTGATATCTTCTAGTGGTACAACCATGTCTTTGTCTGCCAAACATTTCCTCAGATGAGATACGTGGAATGTCGGATGAGTTCTAGTTAACTCATCTGGTAACTCCAATCTATAGGCCACCTCTCCTACTCTAGCAATGATTCGAAAAGGCCTTATGTATCTCAGGCTCAACTTGCCCCGCTTTCTGAACCAAATGATACCCTTCCAAGGTGAGACTTTTAACATAACCCTATCACCTACCTGGAACTCAATCGGTCTACGTCGTTTATTGGCATACGACTTCTGTCTATCTTTGGCTGCCTTCATGAAGGATTTGATCTTTTCAAGCTTCTTAGTCATAGCCTCGATCACCTCGACGCTCCCTAACTCTTTCTGACCAATATCACCCCAACACACGGGTGTTCGGCACCTCCTACCATATAGCATCTCATAAGGGGGCATACCAATGCTGGCATGATAATTGTTGTTATATGAGAACTCAGCTAACGGTAAGTGGTCATCCCAATTTCCTCCAAAATCGATGAAACATGCACGAAGCATATCCTCTAGCATCTGAATGGTCCTTTCTGACCGACCATCTGTCTGAGGATGATAAGCCATGCTAATATGCAACCTCGTCCCCATTACATCGTGGAATTTCTCCCAAAATTAGATGTAAACCGGGTGTCACGATCAGACACAATAGACATGGGCACACCATTACGAGTTACAATCTCCTTAATAAAAAGTCCAACCAACCTCGCGCGGTACACGGTAGCTTCATAATAAAGTCCATGGTGATGTGCTCCCACTTCCACTCTGGTATATCCAAAGGTTGGATCTTTCCATATGGCTTCTAATGCTCCACCTTCACTTGCAAGCAAGTAAGGCACTTACTCACATACTCCACCATATCACGCTTCATACCCGGCTACCAATAGTCTTTCTTCATGTCTTGCTACATCTTCGTAGCACTGGGATGAATAGAGTATCGAGTCTTATGAGCTTCATCCATAATCTTCATACGTAGATCCCCATAACGAGGAATCCACATCCGCCCGAATCGGATCTTAACACCAAGTGTGTTTTCACCCAATTCCACAATCAGACCTCTCATTTTTTTAGAGTTAAGATGATCTTCTTTCAATGCCTCATCTTGAAACTCTTTGACTTGCTTTATCACATCAGAGGTCATGATCAACTAGTAAGCTTTCACCCGAATCGGCTCGGGTCTCTTTTTTTGGCTAAGGGTATCCGCCAGCACGTTGGCTTTGCCTGGATGGTAGTAGATCTCGCAATCATAATCTTTTATAAGCTCCAACCATCTCCTCTGCCTCATGTTCAAATCTTTTTACTCAAAGAAGTACTTCAGGCTCTTGTGGTTAGTGCATATGGTGCACTTCGTCCCGTAAAGGTAGTGCCTCCAAATCTTTAACGCAAAGACCACGGCTGCTAGCTCCAAATCATGCGTAGGATAATTGACCTCATTAACCTTCAACTGTCGAGATGCATAGGCTATAACCTTCCCTCTCTGCATTAACACACACCCCACCCCGAGTAGCAAGCATCAGAATAAACCACCAGATCTTCACTTCCATCGGGTAATGATAGAAGAGGAGCTTGAGTCAACCTCACTTTTAATTCCTCGAACGCCTTCTCTTGAGCTTGATCCCATACGAACTTTACATCTTTCCGGGTCAACTTGGTCAGTGGCGAAGCGATCTTAGAGAAGTCTTGACTAAATCTCCTGTAGTAGCCTGCCAAACCCAAGAAACTACGAATCTTGGATGGCGTCTTTGGAGACTCCCATTGCATCACTACCTACACCTTTGCTGGGTCCACCATGATCCCATCAGGATTCACCACATGACCTAAGAATTGAACCTCGTGCAACCAGAATGCCCATTTGGAGAATTTATCATATAACTTCTCCCTTCTCAACGTCTCCATGACCTCTCGAATATGACCAGCATGCTCCTCTTTACTCTTGGAAGAAATAATGGAATGTGTTATGTGTGAAAGTACTTCTCATCTTGCTAAGGATTGTCCATACAATCCAAGAGGTACTCTTCATATGACCAAGAAAGATACTTCCAAGAGCTCCAAGAAGATTCCAACTTCAAAAGGAAAATATGTTTCCTTCGGAAGCTCCAAAATAAAGAAGAAAACAAGTGGAAAATTTCCTTCGGAAGAAAATTTGGTCTCAGAAGAAAGGAATACTTCCAAAGCACTGAAGTTTGCTGTAGTGTTTGCAGGATCTTCCAAAGGTCCAGTCATCAAAATTCCAAAGTCTCAAAAGCTTCTGAAGTGTTGAAGGTCAAGTCCAAACTTCCAAAGGTGGTGTGGAAGTCAAAGAAAGACCAAGTGACTAAATGTTCTCCATCAACAACAGCACAAGAACCTCAAAGCTTCTATTACTGTTACATTAGCTTCTACTTCTTTTGTTACATTAGCTTCTGAAGTGTTGAAGGTCAAGTCCAAACTATAGGATCTGTTACTCTTACATTAGCTTCTACTTCTTTTGTTGAGCCCAAGACCAATAAAGCTTGGGTTTCGAAATGTAACTAATCATTTTCTTTGTGCAGGAATAGCTCAAGACAAACAAGAATGTCTGGATCATTAATAGTGGTTGTTCCAGGCACATGACAGAAAATAGGTCACTACTCCAGAACTTTAAAATAATTGATGGACGGCCAGTTTCTTTTGGAGGAGATGAAGGTGGTTACATTTCTAGAAGAGGCAAGGTCACAAATGGTAAGCTCAACATTGAGAAGGTAAACTTTGTCAAGGAGCTTGGGTACAATCTTCTGAGTGTATCCCAATTTTGTGATCAAAGTCATAACATGCTCTTTACTAAGCATGAGTGCATTGTTCTCAAGCCCGGGGTGGTTATTCCTCATGAATATATCTTGCTTAGAGCCCCCAGGAAAGGGAACATGTACAAGATTGATTTGCAAGAGACATCTCCCTCTGGAGAAGTTTCATGCTTTCTATCTAAAGCTAATAGTGATGAGTCTTTCCTATGGCATAAAAGAATTTGCCATGTAAACTTTAAGAACATGAATAAACTTATTAAAAATGATTTTGTAACTAGAATGCCAAAGAAAGAGTTTACATGTGATGATCATTGTGTTGCATGCCTGAAAGGGAAGCAAAATAAGGTATCTCATAAGCCTAAGAAAAGAAACTCCATCACCACACCCATACACTTGTTACATATGGATCTCTTTGGCCCCACAAGTGTAATGAGTCTAGGAAGGACGTCTTATTGTTTAGTGATCACAGATGACTTTACAAGATTCACTTGGGTCTTTTTCCTTAAAACTAAGGATGAGACCCCTGAGATTCTAAAGAATTTCATCTTAAAAATTGAAAATCAATGTGATCACAAGGTCAAAACCATAAGATATGATTAGGGAACTAAATTCAAGAATCAATCCTTGATACATTTTGTGATGAAAAGGGTATTACAAGACAATATAGTGATCCTAGGACTCCTTAGCAAAATGGTGTTGCTGAGAGGAGAAACAGGACACTGATTGAAGCTGCAAGAACCATGTTATTTGACTCTAAGCTGCCCATCACCTTCTGGGCAGAGGCAATCAACACTGCCTGCTATGTGCAAAACAAATTTTTAGTGGTTAAGACTAATCCCAAGACTCCTTATGAACTTGGCATAAGAGGAAACCCTTTTATTGGTTTTCTCAGGTCATTTGGATGTCCTTGAACAATCTTGAATACCAAAGATTAAATTGCCAAATTTGCTGAGAAATGAAATGATGGACATTTTATTGGATACTCTTCTCAAGCTAAGGCTTATAGAGTATACAATCTCAGAACTAGAATTATTAAGGAGTCAGTCAATGTGACTTTCAATGAACACACACCCTATGTGGCTAGTTCTGCTCCTGATTGGCTATTTGATCTTGATTTAGTTACCAACTATTTCAATAAATCTTGTGAGAATTTTTCAGGATCTATAGATATCTTACCTACAGGTTATCCTGACCCAATATTTGAGCTAAGAAGACCTTCAAGTTACACATCTTCAGCTCCAGTTGTAACTACTTCTGCAAACGAGGTTTCTATCAGCACAACAATGTCAAATTCAGCTAATACATCTAAGACACCTTCAAATTCCAGCTCAGAGGCTCAACAACTAGATAAAGACACTTCAAATGTAGAAGAAAATGATGGTGGTGGTGACAGTGATCAAGAATTTCTTGATGCTGATAACTACTCCATAGATGAAATCATCAATGATATTACACACTCATTGGATCAAGTTTCACTTGATAAGTGTGCTGATGTGGCAGGAGAAGCATCAATGCCAGATCTAAATTTTTCTAATTTAGATCTCTCTCAGCAACTTGCTGTGCTCCCTCAGCTAAGGATCCACGAGTCTCACCCCACCACAAACATCATTAGAGATGTTGACACAGGGGTAAGAACAAGAGGAAAAACCCATGAAGGAAATATTTGTCTTCACCCTTGTTTCTTGTCCCAGTATAGCCAAATAAAATTGATGAGGCTTTGAAGGATGGAAGTTGGGTTGAAGCCATTCAAGAGGAGCTGCTTCAATTCAAAAGGTAGAAAGTTTGAAACCTTTATCCTCTTCCTCATGGGAAGAGTACTATATGAACCAAATGGGTGTTTAGGAATAAGAAAGATGATAGAGGCATTGTCATTAAAAACAAAGCTAGACTAGTAGTTCAAGGGTACACACAAGAAGAAGGAATTGACTACACTAATGTCTTTGCTCCTGTAGCAAGACTAGAAGCTGTTAGGATATTCTTGGCATTTGCTGCATCCAAGAACTTCAAGGTCTATCAACCTGATTATGTCTGCAAGCTTGACAAAGCTCTTTATGGGTTGTGCCAAGCACCAAGGAAATGGTATGAGACTCTATCTCAGTGCTCTGCAAGCATGGATACAGAAAGGGTACTCTAGATGGAACTCTCTTAATCAAAGGACAGGGATATGACTTAATGCTAGTTCAAGTATATGTAGATGACATCATCTTTGGTTCAACTAATACAAAGCTCTGCAAAGACTTTGAGAAGTTGATGAAGGACAGATTTGAAATGAGTACCATGGGGGAACTCAATTTCTTTCTGGGAATTCAAGTGAAGCAAGTTGAAGATGGCATCTTCATTAGTCAGTCAAAGTATGTTCAAGACATACTCAAAAAATTCAACATGACTGATTGTAAAATTGCTAAGACACTCATAGCAAGAAACCACTCCCTTGGGCTTGATCTTGAGGGGGAGTGTGTGGATGAACACCTTTATAGGGCTATGATTAGGTCTCTTATGTATCTCACAGCTAGCAGGCCTGATATCATGTTTGCCACATGTATTTGTGCAAGATATCAAGCCAACCCCAAGATGTCTCACCTCATCACTGTCAAGAGGATTTTGAGATATCTCAAAGGTCCCTCAACACTTGGTCTTTGTATCCTAAGAATTTTGACTTCAATCTGTATGCTTATACAGATAGTGATTATGGTGGTTGCAACATGACTGCAAAGTCTACATCTGAGGAATGTTAGTTTCTTGGTGGAAGGTTTGTCTCATGGCAATGCAAGAAACAATCTTGTGTCTCTGCATCAACTGCCGAAGCTGAATACATTGCTGTTTCAAGTTGCTATGCTCAAGTTCTTTGGATTCAGAATCAGATGCTTGACTATGGATTAAATTTCAAGGAGACCCTATTTACATAGACAACAACAGTCCTATCTCTATCACAGAGAATCCTGTGCAGCACTCAAGAACAAAACATATCAATATCAGGTATCATTTAATTAGAGATAACTTTGAAAATGGATTAATTAAACTAGTCAAAGTTAAAACAAATGAATAATATTCTGATCTCTTTACAAAAGCCTTTGATGAACAGAGATTTAAGTATCTTATATCAGATATTAGGATGGTTAACTTTAAGTAGTTTTTTCTTAAAACTAATTCATATTATATATTAAAATCTGTGTGTCCTAAGTTGTCTAGTTTATCACCTTCATAAGATCTTGTTTTCTTTGTATGAAAACCTTACCTTCGGAAGAATCTTATGCCTTCAAAACAAATAACTGCCTAACTAATTTTCCTTCGAAAGAAATTTGTGAAATATCTTCCAAAGCTTAAAACCTTTCTTAGGCACTTATATGTTTTCAAGGACAATTTTCTTCCGAAGCAAATTAACTCTCGGAAGCTTTTTTCTTTTGAACAAAACATCAAAGTCTTAATTCTCTTCCGAAGCAAAACTTTTCAAAACTGTTAGGAAAATTCTTCTGAAGTCATTTTGGCTTCGAAAGCTTTTTGACTTCCAAGAAAACTACTTTTTGAGCAAAAAGCAAACTACTTTTTCAGAGGGTTCCCCCTCTTAAGTCCTTTTCACATATAAACCTAATGGTTCCCCCTCTTTCTATCAACTTCATCTTTCGTCCGAACCTAAATTCCCAATATTTCTTTCTGAAACCCTCTTCATTCTTCTTTCCTTCACTTTTACGCTTTCTCACAATAGGCAACCTTAACCAAAGATATGACCCAGATTTCTCCATGCAGTTACACGGGCACCATAACCAAGTTGCTCTGTTAAACTCTGAGAAAATCCACATTTCTCAGAGGTTTGCCATTTCTTGGCTTTATCTAACTACTTAACCTCCCTTACCATTGATCCTACTTTGTATGAGGATCATCTGCTTGAATTTGGAAGACCTGCTAAGAGGTCGTTATGGATAGGGAGACGGCACTATCTGCCATAGTGCAGGGGAGAACAGTCTTCATCTTTCCAGCCATCATTAACAATCATCTTCAGCTGGATGATGAAGAAGGTGTGGTGTTCTTCCCAAAAGAGGTTGTTAACCACTCTTTGAGCAGATAGGCTATGAGGGAAATTTCTCTGTAAGGACCTTCAGGAAAGGGAATGTCTCATCCCTGTGGAAATACCTGCTTCATGTGGTTATCCACAACTTGTCCAACAAGCATGGAGGGTGGGACCAGGTTCCTGAAGATCTCTCCTTCATAGTGCATGGGATGGTTCAGGGAGTCAAGTTCAGGTACTCTCAATTTGTTTATACAAATCTGCTTGCTAACTTGGACTCCATAGAGTATTACATGTTTCCTAGATATGTTCAATACATTCTTAACTGTGAACAGGGCTCATAGTTGAGGGAAACAGGTAATATTCTTAAATTGGGATAGATGAAGCCCGACATATTTAAAATCTTGAGGAAGCCAACTGTTGGCTTCTCAGGGGTAGAAACAACCCTTGTCCCAAAAATGTTAGAGCTCATTGCTCAAGGTGGCAACCTAGCAGCACAAGCTAGTGTTGAACCCACACCTTCTACATCTCAACCACCACCAACAGCCACAAATCACCCTCACCTACAAAAGAAAATCCAAACGAACCCCTGCTCAAACTATTGAGTCTATGCAGGCACCCATATACCTATCCATATAAGAGGAAGTGGATACTAGAGCTCCCACTTCTCCTAAGGAGCAGACCACTCCCATTATTTCAAAAATCAGTGTTGAGGTTCCTTATGCTCAGCCTCATAAGCTCACAAGCCCCACAACCTTAATCCTTCACTCTGAGTCTCAACACTTAAATGAACAATCTTTAGGGGATAGCTACCATCCCCAGCCTTTAGACTTAAACCAACCTATTCCTAACCTTGACTTCTATACTAATGAAGACTTAGATTTCAGTGAGTACCATGACTCTCTCTTCTTTTCCACTTCTCAAAGAAAGATGAGTGCTCCTGAGTCTCCTATGTCTAGCCCATATCAGTCACCCATCACTAAAATGAATACTTCTGAACTTGTTCAAGATATCCACATGGAAGAGGCTCTCACTTTTGCAAGTGATTACATCATTCAGACCTCAACCATGGCAACTCAGCCCATTGACATCTCAACTGAGGCTGTCAGTGAGCAGAGAAAATCCAGCAGCCAGGAACTTGAAGCTGGTGGTGAGAGAGAGGACTTTGGTCCAATCATCTCATCCTCCTAATGATTCTTCTGATGAAGATGAGGGGAATTAAGGCTAAAGGTGCAAAAACTGTCACAAATATGCACCTATTTAGTCTCCAAAGTCAGTCATCTTGAATCTCAAGTGACTACCTTGCAAAACAAGGTCAATGATCAGCAACTTAAGATTTCTTATCTCAGGGCAAAACTAGTTGGGAGACCTTTAAGAAGAGCTCAACGAGGAACACAAGAACCTATGAGTGTGATTGACCTAACACCTAGCTCACCTATGTAAGAGGGTGATGCTGCCAAAAAAGGGGAGAAAGTCGTTATAGTTATAGAACCTGGGAGTTCTTTAGGGAGTATGGACATTGAGGACTCACCATCCTCACTTGCAATTGTGCATACCCAGCAACTTCCTCAAGTTCATATTGATGTGGACTCCATAGACTCCTACATTCAGAGTCTTTTTGAGGAAGGTATATCAAGGGCAATGTCATCTCCACCAACTTCAAATCATATTATTGGGTGGATGTATGATGAAAATGGAAGAGCCCTTATCATTCAAAGAGTTCAAGGGTAGCAAGAAGTCTTTAACTTTCAGACTTTGAACTTCTATGAAAGTCTTGATCTTGTCAGCATGCCACTTGTTGATACATGTATGTCCCTAGATCATGATATGAATGTAATAGATCTTGTTTGTCTGATTCTGAGGTAATGCTTGGAATGATTAATGAAATGATATTTTTTGTGTGTTATTTATAATGTTTAATATTTCAATAATGAGTCGACGTTGACTTGGTTAATTAGGTTTGTGGTTGTTTGAATTGTTACACATAATGTTATATTAATGAAGTTCTCATGCGAATGGCCCATGCGAATGGACCATACGTATGAATAACTTCATACGAATGACTCAGTCGCACGACTGAACCAGGAGACTGGATCAGTCATATGATTGTAACATAAGATTGCCTCAGTCGCACGACTGAACACTCAGTCGTGCGGATGAATCAACCGCATGGTTCAATCGCACGACTGAACCATACTAATGGTTCAGTCATACGAATGAACAATACTAACCTATAAATACAACCCAATTCATGGAAAAATTAGAGCATTCATTAATTACGATTCCAGATGTACCCTAGCCGTCCAGAGCCTCCCAATTTGTTTCTCCAAGTTCACAGAACACATTAGATCGATTCCCAATCGACTTCTAACGATAGATTCAACTCTTGATTGATTCTTCATGTGTTCTCACTGATTGGATCGCCAATCAATAGGATTCCGCACTATTTGATCTGGTTTACACGCTAATCACTTGGTATTTCGTTCAAATACCAGGTCCTAACAAGTGGTATCAGAGCTTTGGCTCTTGATTACGTGTGATTCAATCAAGATTGATAAAAAAATTTGTGTTTTTGCATTAAAACGAAATTTTTGGTGTCACAAGTGATGTTGGACATTCCCTGCTCATCAAAGTTTGGTTTCTACAGACTTAGGCGATTAGACCTTGCGAAAATTCGAATTTTTACGGCTGAAACACGTTAACCTAGAAAATTTCGCAAAACAGCAGCTTCAGTTGCACGAGAGTCCATTCGCACGACTGGACTTCATTCGCATAGTCTAGATGCACGATTGGACCTAGTCGCATCTCCATTTGTACGATTGAACCATTTGTTCGCATTGCTCATACGCATCAGATTCATTCGCACAACTGAGCCAATCGCTTAGGTCAGCCGCACGATTGAACCAGTCGCAGAATTCATACGCACGACTAGACCATTCGCATCCTTCAGTCGCACGAGTGACAGTTTGTTTTATTAGACTTAATTTATTCGCCATGGAAGATCAAATGTCAGCCTTTACTATTGGGAAGGACTCTAGGATACAGAACATGCTGTTGCTTGAGAGTGAGGTGGGTAATCATAATGTTGGCCTTAGCTAGTGCTGTCCGGAGGGAAAAGAAGTTTGTAAAACAAACCGGACATAACTTGGTAGCTACTAAGGATACCACATTTGGCTTTGACAAGAGCAAAGTGACCTGCTTCAACTGTGGAGAGAAGGGGCACTTCAAAAGAGAATGTGTCAAGCCTAAGAAGACGGGTAACAGGAACCCGTTCCCGTCCTTCACTCGTCAAGACGAGCAAGCTACCAGTTCTACTTCATCAAGCAAGGATCCAAAACCCTTGACTGTTCATGATGATGAAGGACAGGATTGGAGCTTTAGGTTTGTATCACCAGGGGAATCAAACATTGCAAGTGTAGAAGATATTGACAGTGATTCCGCTAGTGAAGGAGATCTAGCAGTTGAGATAGCGATGTCACATAGGGAAGAAGCAACTGCAACCGAGATCAGTTACAAGCCTAAAAAGGAGACTACCACGTCAGAGACAGAAAAGACAGAATCACCAGAACCAGAGACATCTGATGCTGTGTTGATGGCTAACTCTTCTGAATCAACTCAGGTAAGTACTACTGACCAAATGTTTGATAATCATGCTTGTTCTGATTGTGATACTTTTAGGAATAGCCTAGATGAAAATTTTTCTAGGTTATTAGATCATAATGATAACTTAGTAAAAGATTTGCAACTGTGCACTGAGGCTAATAGGGTATTAAAACAAAATGAGCATAGTTATAAAGAAAAGATAGACCTTTTGACTAAACAGCTTAGGGAAACCGAAGTAGTTGCTTTTAACCAAGCTAATGACATTAGGTATTATCTAAACTCCCTAGAAGACACTAAGAAGCAAAAGGCAGTTCTAGAAGTAGAAGTAAATTCATTAAAACATAAACTGCACAGTTGGACTAGTTCTTCACACATAGTCCAACACTTAGTGAGAGAAAGGAACAACGGGGAGGAAGTGGTTCCACCACCACCTGAGACTTTGATGAACACTAAAACTAGACCAATAAATAATAATCCCATCAAGGATCATGTGGTGTCTACTCCTCTTGTTAGTGATCCAGATTCCTTATGTTCATCTATTGACTCTGGAAACAAACAAAAGGAGGCCACTTCAAAGGCAAAGGATAAATTGCCTTGTGTTAATCTAGAAAAAGAATTTGAAAAGGTTAACTTAAAGTCAGGGTCAAACAGAGTCAAATCAAAACCTAAAAAGACTTCTAAGGTTAATCTTTCACATATTTCAAGTCAAAAACCAATTAACCAAAAAGAAAAAGATGTTAAACAGGTTAAAACAGTTAACTTTGTTAAACCAGAGAAAACATCAAAAGAACCAGAGTCAAAACCTAGAGTGAGTGATGTTACTAGAGTGTCACACACTTCTCCACAAAGAAAGTTTAATCATAAAGTTGATAGCAGTTCGTGCTACAACTATGGTGATATGGACACATTACCTCCTATTGTCATTTCTATCAGACACCTAGGAAGAAGATTGAACCTCAGGTTTCAAAGTCTAGGTCTTCTAAGAGGAATTCTCTGACTCCACCTAGAAGAACTAGTGAACCTAAAATTCAACCTGTAAGTCAGTCGACTGTTTATCACAAACAGGCCTTGCACAAATCTGGATTATGGAAGGAGAAGACATCGTCTGTGTCTGATAATAATGACAAGAAGGAACCTGAGCTACCCTCATCCTCTAAGGGTCAATGGGTGGAATTTATGATGTGTGATGCCTCTGGGAAACCCAAGCCAATAAATGCTTGGGTTCCTAACCCAAACTAATCCTTTACTTTGTATGTGCAGGGTGTTCGATACAGTGCTGAAACTAACACGTGGATTGTTGATAGCGGAGCATCCAGGCACATGACAGGAAACAGGGCCCTTTTATCAAACGTCAAGCAAATAAAAGGGGCATGTTTCGTTTGCTGGAAACAAGGGAGGCTATATCACAACCCAGGAGAAGTGGGGAATCAGAAAGTTAAGTTTGATAAGGTGAACTACGTTCAACACTACAAAATACTTACTTTCTGTTTCCCAAATATGTGATAAGGGATTTAAAGTCATCTTCGACAATAAGAAGTGAGGACCAAGTTTTGATGACTGCTTCAAGATATAAAGACCTTTATGTTTTGGATCTGTCAACAGCTTCTACAATGGATCATGAGGTTCAGTGTTTTCTATCTAAAGCTACTGAGAAGGATTCCATCTCCTAGCATAGGAGAATGGGACACATTAGTCAAAGGAAGATGAATCACTTGATTCAGAAGGATCTGGTGAGAGGAGTTAATGTCAAGAACTTCCAGCTTCCTGACTTTTGTGTAGCTTGCAAGAAAGGCAAACAGACAAAGAAGTCTCATAGGGAAAAGAAAGTTCATTCAATAGAACTTCCTCTTGAACTTCTTCACATGGATCTGTTTGGTTCAGTCAGTACAAAGAGCATTGCAGGCGACTTGTACTGTTTTGTGGTCACTGATGACTACTCAAGGTTCACTTGGGTAATGTTTCTGAAATCCAAATCAGAAACATTTGAGTCATTCAAGGAGTTGGTAACCACACTGGAATCTCTCTACAAGCTGAAGGTTAGACAAGTACGCTCAGATAACGGAACAGAATTCAAGAACCAGTGGATGGAGGCATATTGCAAGGAAAAGGGAATTGTGCATCAATTCACTTCTGCCTACACGCCTCAGATGAATGGCGTTGCTGAGAGAAAGAACAGAAGCTTGATAGAGACAGCACGACTATGCTGGCAGACTCGAAACTGCCCATCCAATTCTGGAATGAGGCAGTGGCGAATGCATGTTATACACTGAATCGAGTCCTGATAGTCAAGCGCCACGGAAAGACATGTTACGAGCTACTACAAAGACGCAAACCGAATTTGGAGTATCTTGAACCATTTGGCGCGCCGTGCACACTTCTGAAGAAGACACAAGAAGGTAAATTCAGCGAGAAGGCAGAAAGGAATCTTTCTAGGATACAACATACCGAACAAGTGAGTTTACAACAACTCAACGGGTCTAGTAGAAGTGTGGTGTAATGTTGACGTTTAGAGATATACCACACCACCTACTAGCAAAGGACCCGCCTACTTTTTCAACAATGATGGATTCTTCAAGTCCTTCAACATCCCTCTCTCTCCCTTGGATGACAAGTTAGCTACTAGAATGATGTATGATATCTTAAATACACCATCTACCTCACAGGGAGAATCATCTATTCAGTCAGGGGAAGTAGTCGATGACAGTGACTCCCCCTCTGGAGATGAAGCTGAAGAAGATGACCAGAACAGTCAGGAGGAACAGGTTCCAGTTCCTGAAAGTCCACAAGCATCTACAAGTGATGCACCTTTGACTACGGAACCTCAAACTCCAACTACCTCAGATGCAGAACCAAATGTTCATAATCTTGGCTCTGAGGTAGCTGTTCCCACTACTCCAGGATCCCGATTAAATGTCTATCATCCCCTAGACAATGTCATTGGGGATGTCAGATCAGGAGTACAAACCCAAAATCAGCTTTATTCAGCTGACTACTCCTCGGTTATGGAGAAGGGTTACATTCATGATGGTGCTTATAGGTGTTTTGTCTCGCAGTTTGAGCCAAAATATGTAAGTGATGCACTAAATGATGAGTCGTGGATGAGTGCCATGCAAGACGAACTTCTTCAGTTCAAGAAGTTAGGTGTATGGACTCTGGTTGATAGACCTAAAGGTGCTAAAGTCATTGGCACCAAATGGGTCTTGAAATGCAAGAAGGATGACCAAGGGGTCATTATCAGGAACAAAGCTCGATTGGTGGTTCAGGGTTTTCGCCAAGTCGAGGGAATTGACTACAATGAGGTGTTTGCACCCGTGGCAAGGATGGAAGCCATTCGTATCTTCCTTGCCTATGCATCGTACATGAAGATTAAAGTCTATCAATTAGATGTGAAGAGTGCATTCCTTCATGGGGAAATCAGAGAAACAGTCTATGTCAGTCAACCCGAGGGATTTGAAGATCCTTATCATCGGGATAGAGTCTACAAGCTCGACAAGGCTTATACGGGCTTCATCAAGCTCCAAGAGCTTGGTATGAGAAACTGTCGACTCATCTTGTGAAACACGACTTTCGCAGGGGAGTCATTGACTGCACGCTGTTCATTAAAGAAAATGATGGCGACCTACTACTCGTACATCTATGTTGATGACATAATCTTCGGTTCAAAGAACGAAGAGTTATGCAAAGAGTTTGAAGCAGTTATGAAGAAAGAGTTTGAGATGAGTGCTATGGGGGAGATGAAGTTCTTTCTCGGGTTATAGGTGGACCAGACACCAAATGGGATCTTTCTACATCAGACCAAGTATGTAGGAGACATTCTCAGTTGTTTTGACATGGAGAATGCATCTGCTGCTGGGACTCCACTTGCTACGAATCACGACATAGAACCTGATGAAAATGGAGATCTTGTAGATGCCACGATGTACCGAGGAATGATTGGATCCCTCATGTATCTCACTGCCTCAACCTGATATCATGTATGCTATACGTTTATGTTCTAGATATCAGGCTAAGCCTAAGGTCAACCATCTGATCGGGGTCAAAAGGATTTTTCGTTATCTGAAGGGTACACCCACACTTGGGTTGTGGTATCCTCATGATGATGACTTTGAGCTCACGGCGTATAGTGACTCGGATTACGGAGGCTGCAAGATGAACTACAAGTCTACATCCGCAGGGTGTCAATTCTTTCGGAGAAGACTAGTTACTTGGCAGTGTAAGAAGCAAACATCGGTTGCATTGTCAACCTGTGAAGCCGAATATGTTGCTACTGCAAGTTGCTGTTCACAAATCATCTGGATTCAACAGCAAATGCAGGATTACGGTTTAAAGTTCTCCTCTACTCCTATTTGTGTTGATAACTCTGCTGCAATTGCAGTAACTAAAAATCTGGTCCAACATCCTAAGACCAAACATATCGGTATTAAATACCATTTCATAAGAGACTATTTTGAAAAGAACTTAATTGATGTGGTAAAAATTAATACTGATTTTCAACGCGCTGACCTCTATACTAAAGCCTTTGATAAACCATGTTTTCAATATTTGCTAGAGGTCAACGGCGTTAAAAAGAAAGTGAGGTTATTCATGATGATGATAATGTGTAGTCTGATGTAGTTTAGTTAAAGTTTTATTTTTTATTTTTTATTTTATTTGTTTATTTTAGTCTGTTTAATTTAAACTCATGTTATTTTGCTGTTTATTAAAATCCTAAAATAATTAACCAGTTATGATTTTAGTATTTTAGGGGGAGAATTTGTCAGCAAGTAACATTTAAAAAAACGAGGGAGAAGGAGTGGATAGCTAATATAAGGTAGACCGTAACTGTGATACCGATTCAAACCCTTTGGAAAATGATAGTATACGGGAACAAATCAAGAGGGACTGTAAAATTTAAATTTAGAAAAGATGCAAAGACTCAAAGTATAAGTTTGTGTAGTCTAAGCAATATAAAAGGGAAGATGATAGAAAAACTGGTAACTCCTAAGGCAACACAACGAGAGTAGACCTAGAGGTTGCAAGACCACAAATGATATGTCGGTAGATTCAACACAATAGATGATTAGACCTTGACAGGTGATTTCAAGATCAAACTATGTTGTTCAACTGATTGTGGGCTTCTATCTTATCACTGGTTAACACAGTCAACAATATTCAATTAAGGGGAAATGAGCATGTAAACGCCACAAATGTGTGCGGATGACCATAAATAGAGCAAAGCAAGAAAAAATGAAAGACAAATGCTATAAAGCTAATGACTTATGTTGTTGGTGCATTTTGTGCAAAATAATATTAAGTTGCTCTAACAAGGAGATAGGTTGTGTGCCTCTCTGCTGTGCGATGGCACTGACCTGAGGATAAGCATAACCTAGATATTCTAGAATTCATTGTTGTTTGCCGCCTCTCTGCTGTGCGATGGCATTGACCTGAGGACTGGCTTCTCTTTGAAAGCCCTAAGAATAGTCTCTCCTTGTAATAATACCCTAGACCGCTCAAAAGCTCCTGAGGAATGTTGATTACCATATAAGTGGGGGATCCACAAATTTTAGTTGAAATAATTAAACCTAAAACAATCACCAGTTTGTGTAAAACGTCTGTGTATGGATTTAAGTGGACAAACATATTGACAATCATTGTGGCTACAATTCTTGAAAGTTCAAATCAATGTGGTAATCTAAGAGTTCCAGTATGATTTCCTAAAGTTGCTAACGACTCTGGATGAACACCAAGAATTGAGCATCAAAAGATTTTGATAACAAGTCCAAAATGATTTGACTTGCCTGTATGATTCCAAAATTGAATTGGTCCAGGTATGGTCAATCTAAGTTGAAGCTATCTATTCCAGAACCAAATCCAGTAGATTTCCATCTCAGGACTTATCTCTCACAAAAAGCAAAAACAATTCTTATTTTTATTCTTTAGTTTAATTTTCTAATTTAGTTAGTCGTTTTAGTTTGTTTGTTTGTCGGACTACATCAGGAAAATCAGTAAGGGATCAACTCACTAAAAGGGTCATGTCTGAGATGACCACATGTGTTTTAAAAGTTTAAAACAGTCACGTCTAAGGTGATCAAAAAGGTTTCAAGTCAAAACGATCATGTCTGAGATGATCAAATGCTCATAACGTTAATTTCTACAATTAAAGGGGTTTTTAAAAGTTAAATATTCAAATTGGCAGAAAATTTAATAAGTATGACCCATTCGCACGAATGGACCATACGTATGGACCAATCATACGAATGGAAGCCATTCGTACGAATGGACCATGAATATGGACCATCCAACCGAATGGCCCATACGATTGGCCCAGTCGGACGCTTAAGGGCGGACGAGTGAGTCAGTCGCACGACTGAGATCCAGTCGGGCGACTGAAGAAGGACGACTGAACCAATCGCACGACTGAGTCCCACTCGCACGACTGAAAGGTGCGTATGAGCTCAGTCGCACGATTGAATCTAGGGTTAGTATAAATAGAGGGGGAGTCGGTCGCAGAGACTCACCACCCTCAAATTAACCCTGAATCGCACGACTTAACGCCACTCTGACCAAATTTCATTTGATCTCTAAATCCCCCCGTTTCTTGATTACTGACCATATACATCGACTCTACAGGTAATTTACGGTAAAGAAGCACTCTCATAACTTTCAATTTGATGCAAAATCGGTACATTCGGACTCGCAAAAGAACCGAGACTTAAGTGACTAAATAACCTAACTAAATGACTCAAACAAAAGAAAGTAAAGATGTTAGGTGTTATAAGAATGTATTGCGAGTCAAATGAACCAGACAACGATGTCTAAAACTCAAAAGTGGTGAAAAAGTGAATTTGAATTGAACAGTCAGTACATCATGCGAATGGACAGCTTGATGAACTTCAGTCGCATGACTGTAGGGTGCGAACTGCTTAAACGCATGACTGAACCATGCGTATGAAGTTCAGTCGCACGACTGGTGTAACCGCATGAGGGTATATACGTATGAGCCCAGTCGCTCACTCAGGGGTATGCATGGGATCAGTCGCACGACTGAACCCCATTCGCACTGTTCAATCGCACGACTGATCTCAGCAGCACAATCTCAATCGCATGACAGAAAGATTTTCATCAAGTTTAAGTGTTTCATGACTTTCTTAGCCAATGGTACTAACGTTTACTATCTTTGTGTAACAGATGGCGAGTCGATGGACTATGAGCACAAAGCACAATATATGTGCTCATCTGGATTTGACATCCAGAAATGCTGCTGATTTCTTTGGCATCATCACATTTCTACTGAGATCGAGTACTGCACATGCCATATCCACTCTTGTACTCCGTATCGATCCATTCAGCAGGCCTTCTGGGAAGGCGCTATAGTTGATAGATCGTCTGAGCTTCATTGCATCAGAAGTACCATCTTTGGAGAGGCTATTACTATCGTAGAGGAGAATCTAAGGATCGTATTACAGTTGGGGGATGACACTGATTGTTCGACTTGATTACACCCCCTCACAGTCAGAGGATGCTTTCTTAGAGCCAAGTACTCTGGGGATATCAATGCTGGGGTACTCAACAAGAGTAACCTCTGTCCCCAGTTTAAGTATCTTGCGCACGTGCTGCTTAAGTGCATAGCTTCCAGGAAGGGAGGTTTTGATGAGCTATCCGACCAGATACAGACACGTATGTTGCATTGGTGCTGAACCACTCGTTCAGCTTCTCCAAGATGATCTTCACCTACCTGGTGGAGAACATCGAGGGGAAGGGAAGGAAGGCTTCTATATGTACCCGAGGTTTATGAAGATAATCATAGATCAGAAGCTTCCCTCCCTGCCGAAGGAGAAGGAGGATGCGGTAGTCCTCGAGGTGATGGATGACACTACCTTGGGGAGGATGAAGGTGTACAGGGGGAAGCAAGTGAAACCCCTGTCAGGAGGTTGTTTGGGCATCTGGCCCGGGAGGACTACGTGGTGCCAGCAAAGAGAAAGTGGCGCCACGATGATAGTGACTCTGATGTGGAGCAGATTGATCGACCCACTCATGACTCGGATGATGATGACAGTGGGGATGCTGGAGACGGTATGCCTATTCCACCTAGAGGCACTGTGTCTGATGTTGTCCCTCCAGTGTCCGTCCCAGCTGGAGAAGTAGCCGAGTCAGCTGGATTCCATCAGGATTTTGTTCATGGTGCAGAGGAGGAGGAGGAGTCGGATGAGGAGCCCGTAACGCGAACTGTGGGAAGCAAAGTTGTTCCCACAGAACATGGGCTAAGGGTGGTTGGTGAACACCCGAGAGACTCCGGAGAGACTGATACTGACCCAAGCTATGCACCGGGGTCAGTAGGCAGGGTTGTAGGGGGAGCATCCACCTCAACGGGGATGAGGAGGAAGAGGATGGCTAAGCCCCATGGTCAGAAGAAGAAGAAGCGTCGGTTGACCTTCGTCACCACCACAGCCACCACCATACCTCCCACCACAGTACAGATTCCATCCACCACCATATCCTTTACTCCTACATCACCTCCACCATTTCACAAACCTATCTCCACCACATCTACCACAGCTACCACAGCCACCACCATACCTCCCACCACTGTATAGATTCCATCCACCACCATATCCTTTACTCCCACATCACCTCCACCATTTCATAGACCTATCTTCACTACAGCCACCACCACCACCACTTCACACCAAGCAGGACCCTCAGCCCATCCCTCACATACTTATGGATCACCTCTACCTCCAATCGGGGTAGAGGAACAGCTGTCTGCGCTCAACAAGATGGTGATGCGCTTACTGGCTGCAGATGAGGAGAAGGCGGCCCAGATCCGCCAGCTTACTGACCTGACTGCTACACAATCTCACCAGATTGCAGAACAGGCTCGAGTTATAAAGGAGCAGGCCCAACAGATGGCTGCTCAAAGCACTGAGATAGCCAACTCCAAGCACATAGTGTCACATCAAGCAAGAAGATAGAGGAGTTGGAGGAGGCAAAGAAGACTATCATGTTAAAGCTGAAAGGATCTAAGCAGGAGCCCTTAAAGATCAAGGAAGGGGACGGAGATGATGATGATGAAGATGATGATGAGGATGATGAGAGTGATACAGAGGAGAATGAGGAACCGAAGGAGATAGGACAGAGGAGAAGGACGATGATGATAAGCAGAAGGAGGGGATGCAGCTGCATTGGCCTCTGCTTTAGGACAAGAGAAAAGGTCAAAGAATAGACAAGACCAACCTGCTTCTACTTCTGCTCCTCCAAGTGACGAGACGATGATACAGGATAAAAGTAAAGACTAGATGTTTATGTATTTATTTACTTTTGTATTTAAATCCTGTATTGAAAAACAATGTATTGAATGTTTATATTAAGTTAATGCATTTCTGTTTGATTAATTACTAATGATTTATGTGTTAAATGTTTAAATCAAACAGATCCAAATTACCAAAGAGATGAGTTTGATGTTGCTCCCCTTCAGCAGGTCAAGACTCAGCTAACAATGATTCTTGATCTGCAAGGGATTGTTAGGAGGTCAGTGAATTATACCCCTGAAGAAGGGGAAATAATTCATGACCTATCAAATGAGCAACTCGCAGAGCTTTTCAAGCTAAATCCAGATGAGTTAGTGAAAGATGCTCCGACATGCAATTCGACTAGTGACGAAGAGCTCAACGATGTTGATGAAGTCGAGATCGAAGATGTCACTGCCGAGGATTACCCTCAGTATGCTGACAATGAGGGTAATGTGGTCCCCAATCTGGGTGAATCCCTTGTCAGCGATACTTTTGAGGTGTTGAACAAGATGGAGCAAGAAACAGAGAAAGTAGTAGGAACAGCCCAAGCCTCAAATGATAATGTCGACATTCGAAAGGCTGAGTGGGCTGCATGTTTTGAAAAAGTTAGAGCCCAACGTGTTGCACCAAAGAAGGATGCCTACACCAAACTCTACAGAGTCAAGAAACATCACAAGGTGTCAGGAAGGATCATAGCATGGGCGTATTTTGAGTATCTTAGTGCTTATGCAGTTAAGAGAGAACAGGGCATAGAGTACTTCAGATTCCCACATGATCTGAAGACTCTATCAGGTTTTGAGCTCAACCAGCTGGCTAAGCTAAAGCTTTTGTATGCTGAACCGAGGAAGATGTCAGGCTGGTTTGAGGTTGCCCTAAAGAAGGAGTACCACACCAGATGGGTTAACTTCAGACCCCAACAGCCTACTAGGTATATCAGAAGGTCTGAGGTTGATGCCAATTCTGACAAGCCCAAGATAGTGTTGAAGTGGAATCCTCCGCGCACAATGTCAAGAATCCCACTCAGGGAAATGCCACAGGACTTCACTCCACATTTTAAGTGGTGGTACTACGATTGGAGAACAGCTGAAGCGGTCATAGTCCTAAGCAAAGAGGGACAAATGGATACGATCAGGGTATTCGACCTGATGTGGCTTACAAACTTGTCGGATAATGATGTCTATACGCTATACAAGTGGCCACTGTTCTATGATACACAAGATATTGTACAAGCCCTCCAGTTCCAGAACGTTATACGACTCTGCTTCACGTTTGAGATTCACACGGGAGTCATAAAAGAGGAGAAGTACAAGAAATACAAGGAGGTTATGCAGAAAACAAGAGATTAGAGAGATCTAGGTCCAAGGGGGAGTTTGTTGATACATGTATGTCCCTAGATCATGATATGAATGTAATAGATCTTGTTTGTCTGATTCTAAGGTAATGCTTGGAATGATTAATGAAATGATATTGTTTGTGTGTTATTTATAATGTAATATTTCATTAATGAGTCGACGTTGACTTGGTTAATTAGGTTTGTGGTTGTTTGAATTGATACACATAATGTTATATTAATGAAGTTCTCATGCGAATGGCCCATGCGAATGAACCATACGCATGAATAACTTCATACGAATGACTCAGTCGCACGACTGAACCAGGAGACTGGATCAATCGTATGATTGTAACATAAGATTGGCTCAGTCGCACGACTGAACACTCAGTCGTGCGGATGAATCAACCGCATGGTTCAATCGCACGAATGAACCATACTAATGGTTCAGTCACACGAATGAACAATACTAACCTATAAATACAACCCAATTCGTGGAAAAATTAGAGCATTCATTAATTACGATTCCAGACATACCCTAGCCGTCCAGAAGCCTCCCAATTCGTTTCTCCATGTTCACAGAACACATTAGATCGATTCCCAATCGACTTCTAACGATACATTCAATTCTTGATTGATTCTTTGTGTGTTCTCACTGATTAGATCGCTAATCAAATAGGATTCCGCACTATTTGATCTGGTTTACACGCTAATCACTAGGTATTTCGTTCAAATACCAGGTCCTAACACCACTGGTCAACCAAAGCCAATCTAGACAAGTTGACAAGCTAGCTCAAAGAATTCAAGACAGAATCACTACAAAGTTCAGCTTTAGAAGGAGACTAAAGCAATCAGGCAATATCATTGGTCAACTGGATGTTGAGGCAGACCCTAAGATTAGCTTCATAGGGGAAACCTTAACTGAAGGCCCAGTGGTAGAACCTGAGAGCCTTGTCTCACCATCAACTGCTGCAGAGGTTCATTCCCTTGATGAAACACCTGCTGGTGAAGGTGCATCTCAACCTCTCTCTGGCTAGAGCTTGGGAGCTACACCAAGCAATGAAGGCCAAAGCTCTCTCCACCCCGAGTCATAAAGGTCTGTGAGTGACAAAAGGAAAATAAAAATGACTTCTGAGGAGATTGAGGAGGAGGAGGAGAGAGAGAGGAAAAGGAAGCTAAGGGGAGAAAGTTCCTCTACTAGGTCTGCAAAACTCATGGAATCTGCTATCAAGGCTGCCCCCAGGCCAAACACTCAGAATGATGAGTTGAGGGCAGTCAGGATCAACTACTTGCAGACTAGGAACTATGCAATGATAATATCATCTCGTACCACTTAGATGAATTAAATGAACTGGCTGACATGGAATTGTTAAAGGAAAGAAAGGAGGCAGAGGATGCAAAGCTAATTCTTCAAATCAAGAAGAAAGAAGATAGAAAAGACTGTATAAGCATGTGCCTACTCTCTCCCTAATTCAAGAAAGTCCTATACAAGAGGATGTGGTTCCATAAGAACCTCAACTACACAAAGAAAAGGATATGATCAACTACATGAGTGCCACAGGCCTCTATCAGGCTATTGCACTTCATCCCTTACCCTTTGACTACATTGAGTTTGAGTACCTCAAACAACTTGAACTTGAGATAGTCAAAGAAAGAAAGATCACCAAGAGGAAGTTAAGGGAAGAGGCTGTAAAGTCAAGAGCCATTATCTAGAAAAGTATGAAGAGGTCTACTGATAAGTAAAGGATGGTAAGCTTCTTGAAGCTGTATGGATTCTCTGGAAGGAGACTTGGCCCTATGTCTCTATCCACCATGGATGAGTACATCAAGGTGATCAAGCAGAAGATTCAAAGAGGTGAACTTGTTGACTTACACTCCCTACCAAGGAGGTCCTTCTAGAAGTAGAGATCAAGGTTGAACCATTTGAGACAACACAACCTAAATCTCCTGTTGTGCCTCAGCAAGCTTCCACTTCTGATCCACAAAAGGGTTTTGTCCCCTCTCAATCTGACCTTGTGAGAGAGGAAAACCCAACTGAGAAAGACAAAGAAGATCAATCAGGTGTTGCAGGCCAACCTTCTCAGTTAAAAGGTTCAAAGAGGAGAAAAAGAATGGCTTCCAGACCAAAGCCAAAGAAGAAGAAGAAAGAAGCATCCATCTCCAAACCGTAGTATGAGTCAGAAGAATATGAGGATGTGCAAATAGAGGATGCTCCACTAACTCCAATTCAAGTAGCTCCTCTAGCATCAGGAATACCCATCTTGTCTTGGACATACACTACAAATCCAGAAAGATGGTATGTTATTAGAGATCAAGGTATTAAAAATGTCTACACATGGCAAGATATGTTCAATCTTCCTCTGCATGATCTCTTTGACATGAGAAGACACTTTGAGAGTGTGAGTGATCCTGATCATCTCATAAAGAAAGAAATGGTCATTATCCTAATAAGGACTGTTGATATCTGAAGTTTTCAAGTGTTTTGGTAGCATCAACCTAGGGGGAGTTTGTAAGGATTTAATGTAAAGGCTGATGCAACCCAAACACCTAAAGTCTTTCCTGCATGCATGCAAAAGTGTACTGAAGTAGAATACTTTGGAAGTTTCAAACTCTACCTTAGAAAATACTCTAAGCATGCATGCACAAGTGTACTGAAGTAGAATGCTTTGGAAGTTTCAAACTCTACCTTAGAAAATACTCTAAGTGTGAAATCTTCCGAAGCCAAGAACAAAATTTTCCGAAACCAAAGATCAAGTCTTCTGAAGCTTTAAAGACAAAGTCTAAGCTTTAAAGACAAAGTCTTTTGAAGCCAACACTTGAAGACAGATTTCTTCCTAAGACTTTTGAACACATGCTTTATTTGATGTACCTTTTACATAAAGTTGGACCCCTTTTCTATTACAACTCTGATTAGACACCAACTTTACATAAGTTGGTGAAAGGTCCATGCTTTTGGTAACTATACATTAAGGTCTTGAGTCTGTAACTTTCTAATTTATGTACTTTATCCTTTTTTTAATATATTAGAATGTGAGCTATGGCATGTCATAGTCACTAGTCAAAAGGCAATCTGCCTTTTGACGCTACATTTGATTTTGTTTGTTGTCTAGTCAATTGTATTCAGTAGGTCTTTAAAGTATGGTCGCTATAGAATGAAGTATATGTATCTCAAGTACTTGTAACTTTCTGATATGCTTTGTAACATTTGTAATAGAACTTGAGAGGCAATATACAGCATTCTGAAAACTAATTACTTGTGTGTTTTGCCATCTTGTTCTCTCTCATATTTACTTGTGTTCTTAGCATCTTTACCCAAGGTTAACCAGTTCCCTATTTGATCTGTTAAGTGTTCTTAGCAACTCTCTTTATTGTGTTGTTGTGTTGTAAGTGCATACCCTTCACCGGTCTTGTAGAAATGAGTGCCATAGGGGAACTCAATTTCTTTCTAGGGATTCAAGTGAAGCAAGTTGTTAGTGAATCTTCATAAGTCAGTCAAAGTATGTACAAGACATACTTACAAGATTCATATGACTGACTGCAAGACTACAAAGACACCCATAGCAAGAAACCACTCCATTGGACCTGATCTTGAGGGGGAGTGTGTGGATGAACATCTTTACAGGGCTATGATTGGGTCTCTTATGTATCTTACCGCTAGCTTGCTTGATATCATGTTTGCCACATGTATTTGTTCAAGATATCAAGCTGTTGGACCAAAAGAACCAATGAGCCGGATCAGAAAAACCTTTAAGTCCCATAGACGTCATAACAACTACTGAAGACCACAACAGCTGAAGACAACAGCTGATTACAAAGTCTGAACACAAGTGCTGAAGACAAAGTCTGAAGACAAGTGCTGAAGACAAGTCTGAAGACAAGTGCTGAAGACAAAGTCTGAAGACAAGTGCTGAAGACAAAGTCTGAAGACAAGTGCTGAAGACAAAGTCTGAAGACAAGTGCTGAAGACAAAGTCTGAAGACAAGTGCTGAAGACAAAGTCTGAAGACAAGTGCTGAAGACAAGTCTGAAGACAAAGTCTGAAGACAAGTGCTGAAGACAAAGTCTGAAGACACAAGTGCTGAAGACAAAGTCTGAAGACACAAGTGCTGAAGACCAAAGTATCAGACGTTGTCACAACAGCTGAAGAGGTCTTCTTCAGTAGTTGTGACGGTTTACCTCATCAGTAGTTTTATGTTTTTCAGTAGTTTGTAAAACGACTGAAGAGCTTGTTCTTCAGTCGTTGTAGCTTCAGTAGTTTCTTATCAGTAGTTTCATATTTTGTACTTAACACTCTGATATGTTCTCAGTAGTTGTGAACATTTCAGTAGTTTTTTAAGAGTTAGTTATTTTTGTAATAGATCTGCCAGTTGTCACTTTCCCGTGATAACAGCAGCGATTGCATTCTATATAAGGAGTGTCAACCTATTGTAATAAGAGAGAATGATTTGATCAGAAATATTCGATATTATAGAAACATTCCTTGTTACAGAAATATATTCTCTCGTTATAACCGTATTTGTTCTTAATGCATACGAGTATCAAATTCTTGCTACAATTTGTCTAATTCTTGTTCTTATTCCGCTGCGTTACGCTCTAATACATCAAACTTGTGATCACTGATCCTGAAAATGGTATCAGAGCAGGTTAATCATTGATCGATCTAATAATTGATCATTGAAACTTCTATTCAAGATCCAAGTTTGATTGAATTAGCATTTTTTTTTGCAAGAAACGGTTATAGAGATTGAATTTTCTGTGTTTCTGGTCATTCATCCTGAGATTTTCTCTTGGTTTCATTGAGTCTGTTGTGGTCTATGTAAAACATTTAAAAGCTTGAATTAAATTGTATTTGGACTGAAAATGACTACTCCTTCCAATGATCCTCACAATACTGGTTCCTCAACCAAGCCTCCAATGCTGGTTAGGAATGAGTATAACATATGGCAACGACGAATGCTCCATCACCTGTCTGTTAACAGCGTAGGTTGTTGGACATCAGTGGTACATGGTCCACACAAGCCTATGGTGAATAACCCGGAAACCAATCAAATGGTTCCGAAGAGGAAGGAGCAATACTCAGATGAGGATAAGAAATTGTTTGAGATTGATGCAAAAGCCCATGGAATTCTGGCTACGGCACTGCCCAATGAAATCTATTCTGGGCTAATGCATCATGAAACTGCCCATGACCTCTGGAATGCCTTGAAAGAACAATTTGGAGGAACAGATGAGGTCGTGGCAAATAATAGAGAAATCCTTGCCCAACAATACGAGACATTCTCTCATAGAAAGGGTGAGACACTGACTCAACAGTTTGAGCGGTTCTCTTGTCTGATCTCTGAATTAAAAATGGTAAAACTTGAGTACACAATATCCAGATGAATAACAGATTTCTCAGATCACTACCTGAGAGATGGGACACATATACTATTTTCCTACGCTCTAGTGCAAATTTGGACAAACTATCTCTCACCCAACTCCATGGGAAATTGCTCACATTTGAGAGAGAGATAGAACAGAAACGAAAATTGTCTTCATCTGGAAAGCTCACTGAAGACTTTGTACCAGCAACACTGCCTTAGTTGGTCATGAGTTAGAATATGCTTCATCTGAATGCCAGTATGATGAGCATATTGATTTCTCCTCAAACACTTCTGATTCTGCGTTTGTGAGTGTTGATAGTCAGTTTACTGGGTGTAATAATGACAATCTATGCTTCATCATGGATGATCTCAAGGGATTGCTGATGATGACTTAGAAGAGATGGATATTTTGAGCCAAATGGTCTTGATAAATATCAGATCTCAGAAGTTCTACAAAAGAACTGGAAGAAAGTTCCCAGGACTCTCTGGCAAAACCAAAGTTGGTTTTGACAAGAGTAAGTTGAAGTGTCATAAATGCCACAGGCTTGGACACTTTGCTAGAGAATGCAGATCATCTGGATCTAATTCCTCTGCACCTTTTGTGACTTTCCCTGGCAATAGTCACAACACAGAGGGCAACATCCTGTCAATTCTAGTCATCATTCTCAACCACAATCTCCTGCATATTTTGTTCCTCAGGGTCAAATGCCATCCTTACCCTTGTTATTACATGCCACAATCAAATCAAGTTCAAGTTCCTATAGTACCACAACCTCATGCACTACCAGAACCTCAACCATCTCAATCTCATCAACCTCCTCAACCTCAACAACACAGCTTCTTCACCCCTGGAGTTGTTGACTGGAGCAGTTTACCGGATGACATGTCTGGTCATGAACAACTGTTCATAGGTGTTGGTCAATATAGTGGTGACAGTCCTTTTGGGAATCTGGCTCTCATGGCCCTGGAGTCTACTGAGGGTTCCTGCTCAAATGCATCATCTTCACAGGTAACTCAGGTATCTTCAGAGGCTAAAGCCAAGTTATGTTCTGAATCATGCATTGCTGCCTTTGTCTCAATTAGAGAGGCAAATGTAGCATTAATAAATCAAAAACTTGAGTTTGAGAAAACCATTTCAAAAGAAAAGCTGAGTTTGAGTCTGCTCTTAATAGTAAAAATGATGAGATTTATAAGCTTAAATGCCAATTAAATGATGAAAGGCCAAGCTAGAGGTTATTCTGGAAGACCAGAGAAGTCTCAAAGAAACCCTTGCAGTCACCCAGGTAGAGTGTGATCGATGGGTACAATCATGCAAAGGTTTTGAAATGCTTCTTAGTAAGCAATCTGCTTCCAATGTGAAGTTTGGTATTGGTTGTAATCACACTGCTCCTCCTACAGATTTTGCTTCAAGAGCAAAGTGAAATCTGATGGAGAATGCAATAACCAATCCACCTCATCATGTGATTCACCTTTTGATAGAGCATCATCAAGTTGAAGTTAGCACTAAGCCCTCTCAGAACCCATCAGCTGATGTTGATGGTTCCATTGCTGACACTCACATGATCAAAGAGTTGATCAACTCAGGAGCTATTTCTGGAAGTCCTGAAAGGACTGGAGAGCAAGATTTAACACCTGAAGTTCAAACTCCAACTACTGCAGCACTGAAGAGAAGAAAACTGTCAGTAGAAAGAGTTTGAAGACTACTAAAGGAAGTCAAGAGCAAATAATGCTTCCAAAGTACTGAAGAGCAAGTCTTCAGTAGTTTCATTCTCTTTAGTTGATGATCAACATAAGATGAAGAAGAACCATGTGAAGTATGTGGTTGTTCAATCATCTTACAGATGATTGTTGGTACAAAAGGGGATCCAAACTCAAACATAAAGAAAAGTAAAGAGAAAATGGTTAAAATGAAAACTGAGTTTTAAGCCACATTTGTACCAGCAACATCAAATCCTGTACCCTTAAGTCCAAAAGAAATCCAAAATGGAAGGGGTTAAACAGGTAACAGCTGAGATTGCTCAAAAGAAGAAGGTGCAACATAGGAACTTATCAACTGGTTATGAGATTGCCAATGTGTCTGAAGAGCTGAAAGCCTTATCACAAAATCAGACACAGCTGGTTATGATGGTTCAACATCTATTGGGAAGAGTTAACCAATTAGATGTTCCTATGTTGAAACCACAGAAAAGGAGGTCCAAGCCAAAGGATTCCTTTTCTTCACCAGTCTCTTTCTCTCAGGCTATTGTTTCCAACAAACATGTTAGTTTACCATCTGTTGATGAGAACAGGCTCAAAACCAAAAAGGTTTGGGTCTCAAAATCTAACTAATTTGTTGTATTTTGCAGGGTTCTCCAACATACCTCAGAGGAATCTGGTATGTAGACATGGAGGATCCATGCATATGACAGGAACAGATCACTTCTTAATGACTACACTCAAGGAAGGAAGGGGTTTGTGTCATTTGGCAATGATGCAAAGGGTTACATCATCGGCAAAGGCTTTGTTTCCAATGGGGAAATAAATTTGATGATGTTAACCATGTGGAAAATCTCAAGTACAACCTCTTGAGTGTCAGTCAAATGTGTGACAAAGGCCATGTTGCTCTTTTCACCAGTCAGAACTGTCGGATTCTGTCATCCAAAGTTCTAAGTTTGATTAATAAGGTGTTGGATGAACACACTCTCCTAAAGGCCAACAGGACAGGAAGAGTGTATGCCTTAGATCTTTCCAAGAAAATAGATCTCAAAGGCCATCCTTGCCTATTTCCAAGGCTTCCCCTCAAGAATCTATTCTATGGCATAGAAGGCTGGGTCATGTTAATCTCAAAAACATAAATCAGCTAATAAACCATGGTTTAGTAAGGGGACTGCCTATGAAGGAGTTCAAGTGTGAAGATAACTGCACTGCTTGTTTAAAAGGAAAACATCACAAAGCTTCATTTCCCTCCATAGAAGAACCTAAGTCTACTGCCTGCTTACAGTTCTTCACATGGATCTCGTTGGTCCTGTGAGAGTGATGAGTATGGCTAAGAAGAAATACTGTCTGGTAATTGTGGATGATTACTCCAGATTTGTATGGACTTTCTTCTTGCATTCAAAGGATGAGGCTGCGCAGTCCATTATGAACTTTGTGTTACACATTGAGAAGCAGTATTCCCTACCAGTTAAGTGTGTGAGGAGTGACAATGGTACTGAATTCAGAAACCACACACTTGATGAGTTTTACTTATCAAAGGGATCAAGAGGCAGTATAGCATCCCAAGAACTCCTGAGCAAATGGAGTAGTGGAAAGAAAGAACAGGACCCTAATTGAAGCTGCAAGGTCCATGTTGGCTGATTCTGGACTGCCAATGACTTTTTGGGCTGAAGCTGTCAATACAGCTTGCTATGTACAGAATAGAGTTCTAGTAAATCAGAGGTTGATGAGACTCCATATGAAGTTCTTCATCATTTGCCCCTCTAATTTCATTCTTCAGAGCATTTGGGTGTCCTTGTTTCATTCTCAACACACGGATCAACTCCAAAAATTTGATCCTAAGGTGGATGCAGGGTACTTTGTGGTTATTCATCAACTTGCAAAGCATACAGAGTCTTCAACTGTAAAAAAAGATGGTTGAAGAGACTCTACATGTTAAGTATAATGAATCTCCAAAGGACAAGATTCCACAAAGCCCTGTGGAGATATTTGATTTGGACATACTGCAATATGTTCCTTATCAAACTCCTGCTGTTGCTCCTGTCAACAGTTCACCACCTGGTGGTTCTGCTGGTGCTGATGATGATGATGATAGCAGTACTCACCTCTTCAGGTTTAGTGATCAACTGCCTGATTCAGCTAGACCTGATGGTCCTGTAGCTCCAGTAGCACCATCCACAACAAATGCTGATGAGATTTCTTCAAATTCAACTTCCTTTGAATTACCATCCACTGATTGGTTTCAAGGACATGATTCACCATCACCATCTGTTGCTGCTGAGCCTGCTACAAACACTTGCACAGATCTCATTGTGTATCAAGATCTGAAGAATCACCCTATGTCTCAAATCATTGGTGATATCACTGCTGGCGTATCAACAAGAAGTCAATTGTCAAATTTCTGTTTCTATGCTCTCTTCATCAGTCAGCAAGAGCCAAAGAATTATCATATTGCTTTAAAGGACAATGGATGGGTTGATGCCATGCAGCTTGAGCTTCTTCAGTTCAAGCAAGTGTGGGAACTGGTTCCTCTACCTCCAGGTAAGTGTGCAATAGGCACTAAATGGGTGTTTAGGAACAAAACTGATGAAAATGGGCTTATTGTTAAGAACAAGGCCAGACTGGTTGTTCAGGGGTTTGCAGAAGAAGAAGGTATTTTATGATGAAACCTTTGCCCCTGTAGCCAGACTGGAAGCAATTCGATTGTTTTTAGCTTATGCTGCTTATCAAAACCTTAAAGTTTTTTCAAATGGATGTTAAAAGTGCATTTTGTATGGGAAATTAAAGAAGAGGTTTATGTATGTCAACCACCAGGCTTTGAGGACAATAAACATCGTAGTTGGGTGTATAAGCTTGATAAGGCTCTTTATGGGTTGAAACAAGCTCCTAGAGCCTGGTATGAGACATTATCAAACTTTCTTCTGGAAAATAATTTCACTAGAGGCTCCATAGATAAGACTTTATTCATTAAGAAAGTTGGGCAGCATAATCTACTTGTTCAAATTTATGTAGATGATATTATTTTTGCATCCTCTGATCCACAGTTGTGTGATGCCTTTACAAAGTTGATGCAACAGAAGTTTGAAATGAGTGCCATAGGAGAATTACAGTTCTTTCTGGGTTTGCAAATCAAACAAAAGGCTGATGGAATTTTCATTCATCAGTCCAAATACACAAAAGATCTTTTGGAAAAGTTTGATTTACAAAACTGTAAGCCCTGTTCTACCCCCATGTGTAGCACCACACAACTAGATACAGATCAGAAAGGTAAAGTGGTTGATGAAACACTTTACAGATGTATGATTGGGTCCTTGATGTATTTAACAGCTTCTAGACCAGATATTATGTTTGCTACATGTGTTTGTGCTAGATTTCAGGCTACACCTAAGGAGTCTCATTTGATTGCAGTCAAAGGATCTTTAGATATCTGCAAGGCACCCCATTTCTAGTTTATGGTATTCCACTAGACATTCTGGTAATTAGTTGCTTTTTCTGACAGTGACTATGCAGGTGTAATTTGACCAGGAAATCAACTTCTGGTGGATGTCAATTCCTAGGCAACTGCTTGATTTCTTGGCAGAGCAAGAAACAGACCTCAGTTGCTACATCAACTACTGAAGCAGAGTACATTGCCGCTGCAAGCTGTACATCTCAGGTACTCTGGCTTCAAAACCAATTATTGGATTATGGCATAACAGAGACTAAGACCCCATTGTTAATGGACAGCTCTTCAGCTCTTTGTATTGTCAAGAATCCTGTCCAGCACTCTAGGACTAAACATATTGAAATCAGACACCATTTTATTAGAGATTGTTTTGAGAAAGGTCTGATTGATCCAAATTGTTCCTAGTGCTGATGAGCTTGCAGACATTTTTACTAAGCCTTTGGATAGTTCAACTTCCACAACTTGGTGTTAAGGCTTGGTATGCTGCAGCTAGAAAAGTGACAACTACTGATGATCTCAGCTCACAAGTACTGATGATCATTAGTTTTTTATTGTCATATAATAAGTACTGAAGTTATTCTCCCACCGAAGTTTCTTTAAAACTACTAAGCTTAACTTCTCAGTACTCAAGTACTTTATCTGTTAAAATAGCTGATGTAGTTACAACAGCTGATGTAGTCACACAGCTGTTGTAGCCACAACTACTGATGTCAGAAATGCAGATAAGTACTGATGACCAATGAAACGTCTGAAACTCAGATCTAAGTCTGATGAGTAAGAATGGAGGTCAGACTGAAACAGCTGAAAAGCTATGAATTGACGAAAACAGCTGATGAGTAATTACTCTTCAGTTGTTTCTACAACTGCTGTTTCATTAAAACAACTGAAGCCAAAACTATGTCTTCAGTAGTTTACAACTACTGAAGACTAACACCAAGTCTTCAGCTGTTTACAACAACTGATGACAAAACCACTGTCTTCAGTAGTTTCACAACTACTGATGACTAATACCAATCTTCAGTTGTTTCATCACCTGAAGTCAAAACTGTCTTCAGTAGTTTTATAACTACTGATGACTAAATCAGAGACTTCAGCTGTTTCAACGTCTGAAAGTTAATACCACGTCATCAGTAGTTTCAACAACTGATGACTCACACCAAAACCTTCAGTCGTTTTCTAACCCGACCCTTTAAATACCTTATCCCACCTTCAGAGTTTTTATCTTCTCTTCTCAAACCTAACGTTCAAAAAAACTCTCTACCCTCTCTTCATCAATGGCGACCATGCAACTAAAACCACGACACAACTGTGTCGCACATCTCACCAAATCGCCATACTGGACCAAGTTTCACAACGCCATTGATTAATGGTTCAGTCACCCTACAAAACGGCTTTTCTGGTAAATCCCCCATATATGCCGAATCCCTTACCAATTCTGGACAAACGTCACTCTCTGGTCTCTGAGGAGAATGACACAGAGTCTCTTCAATCATTTGTCCATGGCCAAAAAGTGGTCATTACTCCAGACACTTCGCCAAACCCTTAATCTGGATGATGCCACTTTCCCAACTGGTTATCCAAAGGGCACAACAGATCAATCATTTGCCCACCATGGATACCAGGGTAACCTGAGTGCATCTACCATACTGAAGAAACATTTCCCGGATGCCGAACGTCTCATATTTCATATGGTAAATGTATGCCTTGCCTCCAAGACTTCATCATGGGATCAAATGTCCACAAGGTGGCAACAGGTAATGTACTCCATCCTTGAGCAACAACCTTTAAATTTTTGAAATACTATTTTTGAGCTCAAGGATATGGCCCAAAACAAACTGCTAACCGTTGGATATTATATCCTCGGTTCATAATGGCCATAATTGAAAACCAGCTTCAAGCTGAGGGACTTGTTGGCCTGGGAGTCCCTGCTATGGCTGTACTGCCGGAAGTATACTCCCGGCACAACTCTGACCAATCACTCAAAATGGCTGCCAAGCTGCGCAAACCCACGCAGCTGGAAACCACAGCCACCACCTCCAATCCAAGTCCCCACCAAACCCACTAAAAGAAGACAAAAAAGGCTACTCAGGGAAATTAGTCCCCTGAGGATGCCCCTGCAACACAAACGCAGGCTATATCCACTGGTTATAACCCCCTAGTGGATACAAGGACTCTCCCAGCCACAGCGCTCAGGATTCCTCTCAAAAGGAGCCTGCAGCAACCACAGAAGGGGTACCCACAAATCTGGGATCTTCCTCATTTGAGGAGATTGCCATTGAAGAGCACCATTCTCCCCAGGTGCACACTGCTTTTACCCCATCTCCCCATGCAACCGCCCCCCAAAGTCCAACCATTATCATTGCAAATGTGCTGACTCAGCTGCATGCCTCTCCTCCTCCCCAACAACCACCAAAAAAGGGAGAACCACAGCTATTGAGGACGAGGATCACCATGCTTCTGACAACCCACAGCACCGGGGTTTACACGTTCTATCTCCTGGTGTGGATATGGAGATTAGAACATCTAGTGAGGCTGCCACCTCTTCTGAATCAGCACATGATCAGAATGAGGCTGGTAACATAGCTAAGACCTCACTAGAGGCAACAGCTGATGAAGGACATAGTCCTGAGGCTGGAAGTCCCCAGTTCCAAGAAAAAGGGGCACATGCTAAAACTGGTCTACACCCAGTGCATGTACATCCTGCTACAAGCAGGAGGTCAGGTGATTCAGCATCTGCTGATGATGACCTGGGCTTCTTTTATGATGTTCTGGCCCAGAAACAATTCTTGAGGAAGAAGTCAGTAGACTACAAAGACTACTTGACCAATTCTCTCAAGAAGCAAGTCCATCTGCCACCAACATAAACCCACAGATGGCACCTTCACCTGAAGGTCTCCCACACACTCAGCCACTCAAAACTTCCAAGCCACCAGCTTCTGTTTCTGGCACTGCTTCTCAGGGACAGAACCCCTCTGAGCAAACAGTTGCTATCTTTCAGCAAACCCTACCTCTCATCACCCCAATGATCACAGACATTGTGATCAAAACCATGGATGAGAGGCTTCCCTCAATCATACAACCCCTGGTGGAGGAGATTGTGAGCACAAGGCTTTCTGCTACTCAAACCCTTGCAACCAATGCAAACAAAAAGGGGAGAGTCAGTCAGTGAAAGCAAGGAGGAAGAGCAAACTGAAAGAAAAGGAAACTGAGAAGGAAGAGGAGTCTGTGAAGGGAACCGAAAATGATCAAGTGGGTGAAAGTCACAAAGACTTTCATGTCACATATAAGAAGAGGAAGGGTGAAGGAAAAGAGAAAGAACTCCAACTCGATGAGATGATCAAAATGGCAGATGCTACACATAGTAAATCAATGGATGCCATTATTGATCAACTGTATAGACAAGGGTTCGATACTGCACAGCTTGACTCAGAGATCAGGAGACTTGAAGTTGAAGAAATTAACTCAAGATGGGCAAGTTATGATGCATTAGAAAGAGAGAGACTAGAGATCATGATCAGATTCATTGCAAAATATCTTGGAGATCATTGATCGAGATTAAATCATGGACCAGGGACAGTATCTTGGCCATAACCTCCAAGATCTGTTCGTCTGAAGCATACACTAAGGGTTTAGTAGTCGAAGCTTTGAATGAAGCAGGAGCAGGGAGCAGGACTGAGCTAGCAAAACACTCAAAAGCCACACTCACCTCTAAAATGCTAACTCAGCCTGTCAACATTCCCTCTCCAAAACAACCACAACCCCACAAAACCAACTCCCTTACCCTCTAAACCAATAGCCGATGATGCACCCAAGAAGAAGAAGAGAAGGGTGTTGAGGCTAGAAGAAGAAGAAGAGGATGATGTGGAAGAAGATAGGCTGCCTCTGTCTGCAGTCCTAATATTGCCTAAAGCCAAACCCATGCCCATCACTCCCACCTCACAGATGGAAACTGTGAGAGTAAATATTAAAGAAGAGCAGCAGCAAAGGCTTCATGACGATGAGATGTTGAAAAGCATCGACAATTATGCTGCTTCTTCATCAATAATTAGTATGAAGAAAGAAGCTCTGAGGTTGTACACCCTTGCCAACACATTTCAATATCAGAAGGAAAAGGTGAGAGTATGGCCTGATCCTAGGGTGGCTCACAGGATTGTAAAGAAAGACATTCCTTCGAGATACAAGGGCCAAGTAAAAAGGATCGTAGATGAAGAGATCACAGTGGTCCTTGTAGTATCACCTGGGAGATTGTAGAAGATTTCAAGAAGGCCTATGAGACTAAACAGCCACCCCAAAAGATGTTAGAGAACAGAGTTATTAAAAAGGGGTTAGTCTACAAGAGGCTTGAGAACTTCAAACAAAATGAGCTCAGTCTGTTACTTGAAGGGACTCATCCTGATGAGTTTGCATACAGACAGATTACAACATTGAGCTCAAAAATGGCAAACAGGCCAAGTACATCTCAGAGCTGTATGGGCGTGAAGGATTGTTTGATGGTGAAGCTGAGAACCTGACCATGGAAGAACAAATTATGTTTCTCAGAGCATACACATAGAATCCTACAGGCTTATACATGGGAAGTGAGTCTCATGGATGGGGAACAGCTCAGTGTCCAATTCCCCAATACAGAGCTCCCATCCATACATTGCCAACCAAATCATCAGAGACTCATTCCCAGGCCAGTGCTTATATGGGTCATCTTCTCAACTGATCAAGAAGGAAAAAGACCAACCATTCTGCCAACAATAAGTGGGACCTCAATAAAGTTAAAGGTTTTGGCTGCATTGGTTCAGGGGGAGTTTGTTGGACCAAAAGAACCAATGAGCCGGATCAGAAAAACCTTTAAGTCCCACAGACGTCACAACAACTACTGAAGACCACAACAGCTGAAGACAACAGCTGATTACAAAGTCTGAACACAAGTGCTGAAGACAAAGTCTGAAGACAAGTGCTGAAGACAAAGTCTGAAGACAAGTGCTGAAGACAAAGTCTGAAGACAAGTGCTGAAGACAAGTCTGAAGACAAGTACTGAAGACAAAGTCTGAAGACAGTGCAAGACAAAGTCTGAAGACAAGTGCTGAAGACAAAGTCTGAAGACAAGTGCTGAAGACAAAGTCTGAAGATAAGTGCTGAAGACAAAGTCTGAAGACAAGTGCTGAAGACAAAGTCTGAAGACACAAGTGCTGAAGACAAAGTCTGAAGAGACACAAGTGCTGAAGACAAAGTCTGAAGACACAAGTGCTGAAGACCAAAGTATCAGACGTTGTCACAACAGCTGAAGAGGTCTTCTTCAGTAGTTGTGACGGTTTCATCAGTAGTTTTATGTTTTTCAGTAGTTTGTAAAACGACTGAAGAGCTTGTTCTTCAGTCGTGTAGCTCAGTAGTTTCTTAGCAGTAGTTTCATATTTTGTACTTAACACTCTGATATGTTCTCAGTAGTTGTGAACATTTCAGTAGTTTGTTAAGAGTTAGTTATTTTTGTAATAGATCTGCCAGTTGTCACTTTCCGTGATAACAGCAGCGATTGCACTCTATATAAGGAGTGTCAACCTATTGTAATAAGAGAGAATGATTTGATCAGAAATATTTGATATTATAGAAACATTCCTTGTTACAGAAATATATTCTCTCGTTATAACCGTATTTGTTCTTAATGCATACGAGTATCAAATTCTTGCTACAATTTGTCTAATTCTTGTTCTTATTCCGCTGCGTTACGCTCTAATACATCAAACTTGTGATCACTAATCCTGACACAAGCCAATCCCATGATGTCACACCTAGTCACTGTGAAGAGAATTCTACGATATCTTAAAGGGGATGCAACATTAGGCCTTACGTATCCCAAGAACTCTGACTTCAATCGGTATGCTTATATAGATGGTGACTATGGTGGCTGCAATATGACTGAAAAGTATACATCTGGGGGATGTCAATTCCTTGGTGATAGGATTGTTTATGGCACTACAAGAAACAATCCGTGTATCTGCATCAAATGTTGAAGCTGAATACATTGTTGCTGCAAGCTGCTGTGCTCAAGTTCTTTGGATTCAAAATCAGATATTTGACTATGGATTAAACTTCAAGTAGACTCCCATTCACATAGACAACAATAGTGTTATCTCTATCACTAAAAATCCAGTGTAGCACTCCAAGACAAAACACATCAATAGTGGACAAATTTTTGTTCCCCATGGATTTTGTCATCCTTGACATGGAAGCTGATAATAAAGTCCCTCTCATTTTGGGATGCCACTTCTTACGCACAGCTAAGGTATTGATTGATGTTCATGAAGGTAAGATCACATTTTGTGTGGGGGTTAAAACTATCACTCTTGATGTCTCTAAGGTGATGAATCATTCTGGTAGTCAAGACAATTCAGTCTATTTTCTTGATGCATTCTTTTCTCGCATGGATTGTTGCTTGCACTACATCAATGAAGTAGATCTAATGCACACATTTGAGCTCAATGAGAAGAACCAGGAAGTTAAGAAAGAGGGTGATCCTGATCCTAGTCTTAACTACTTGGTTACTAAGCTTCCTCAGTATGCAGAGGTGTTTTTTGTTGGAGATGTTACTAAAAAGGGGAGGAAGCTTCAATAGAAACATCCCCATCTCTGAAGTTGAAGTAGTTACCATCACATCTAGAATACGCATTTCTAGATGGTGAGGTAGGTTTACCCATCATCGTATCTTCACATCTAATGGAGGACGAGAAAGGAAGATTGATTGAAGTGCTCAAGGAGCACAAACAAGCGATTGCGTGGAAACTCACTGATATTAAGGGCATCAGCTCTTCCTTTTGCTTGCATAAAATACTCATGGAGGATGAGTATAAGCATGTTGTTTAGATACAGAGGTGGCTCAACCCTAACATGACAAAAATGGTGAAAGAGGTGGTTCTCAGGCTCCTTGATACAGGATTGATATATCCCATTTCTAACTCCACTTGGGTAAGCTTGGTTCAGGTCATCCCGAAGAAGGGTAGGATGATAGTAATCAAGACTGATAAAAACAAGTTTATCCCTCAAGAACACTCACTGGATAGAGAGTATGTATCGATTACAGAAAACTAAATGAAGCTACCAGAAAGACCATATCCCCCTCCCATTCATTGATCAGATGTTGGAGCGTCTATCTGGGTAGCAGTTTTGTTGTTTCCTATATGGTTTCTCTGGTTATTTCTAGATTCCTATTGCACTAGAGATCATGAGAAAACCACTTTTACATGCCCACACAGGACTTTTGCATACCGGTGTATGTCGTTCGGGTTGTGTAACACTCCAGCCACATTTCAGAGTTGTATGGTGGCTATCTTCCAAGACATGATAGAGCAATCTATGGAGGTGTTTATGGATAATTTCTCTGTGTTCGGGGGCTCATTTGATCATTGTTTGGAGAATCTAGAGAGGATGTTAAGGAGATGTGTAGAGACAAACTTAATGTTGACTTGGGAGAAATGTCACGTTATGGTGACTGAGGGGATTGTTCTTGGGCATAAGATTAACATGAGGGTATTGAGGTGGATAGGGCTAAGATAGAGACCATCAGTAGACTACCACCATCAACCAATGTGAAATCCATTCATAGTTTTCTAGGTCATGCGGGGATTTATTGTAGGTTCATTCGCGATTTCTCTAAAATTACCCGTCCCATGACCCGCCTTATTGAGAAGGTTGTTCCATTTATCTTTGACAAGGAATTTCTTAAGGCGTTTGAGGTTCTGAAGGAGCAGGTTATGAGCGCCCCTATTCTTATGGCCCTTGACTGGAGTTTACCCTTCGAGGTGATGTGTGATCCTAGACTATGCAATTGTGGTCATCCTAGGACAAAGGAAGGATAAACATTTCCATCCTATCTCTTACGTGAGTAAGACAGTAAACAAAGCTCAAGAGAATTATATAACTACTGAGAAGGAGCTTCTAGCGATCTTTTTCACATTTGACAAGTTCTGATCCTATCTCGTGCTTTCTAAGACTATCATGTATACTGACCATGCAACTTTGCGCTATCTTTTTACAAAGAAAGATGGCAAACCACGACTTATATGATGGATCTTACTTATTTCTAAGTTTGATATTGAGATTAATGATAACAAGGGAGCTGGGAATGTAGCAGCGGATTATCTCTTGCGACTAGAGGATCAGAATAGAGAGGAAATATGAGAGGAAGCCATTGGGGACATATTCCCCCATAAGGACTTGAAGTATGTGAGAGTAGAGGAGGAAGGTATGCCAAGGTTCTATGATTTGGCAAATTACTTAGCCGATAGTGTAGTGATTGGAAGGATGACATCTTAGCAGCGACATAAGTTTTTTTCCGATGCTAAGCACTACAAATGGGATGCGCCTTAATTATTTCATTTGAGTGCTGATAAGTTATTAAGGAGGTGCGTGAGTAGAGAGGAAGGATTGGAGATCCTTAAGCATTGCCATAAGAGTTTGATAAGAGATCATCATGGGCCATCATACACAACAAAGAAAGTGTTAGATTGTGGATTTTATTGGCCGATAGTGTTTAAGGATGTGAGTGAGTTAGTAAAGAGTTGTGATGCGTGTCAGCGATCTAGTAACATTTCTAAGCGTAATGAGATGTCCCAAAACCCAATTCAGATAGTAGAGGTTTTTTACGTTTGGGGTATAGATTTTATAGGTCCATTTCCCACGTCTAGAGGAAATAGGTACATTCTTGTGGCTATAGACTATGTGTCCAAGTAAGTTTAGGCTAAAGCCTTGCCTACTAACAATGCGAGAGTGGTCTTGTTTTTAAGGAAGTTGTTTAGAGTAAGTTTGGTACTCCTAGGGCATTGATTAGTAATAGGGTAACACATTTTTGTAATTCCCAAATGGAGAAGGTGTTAGCATGCTATGGAGTTACACATAGATTATCCACCACCTACATCCCCAAACCAATGGTCAAGTAGAAAATTTAAATAGGGGGATTAAGAGGATTTTAGAGAAAGCGATTGGAACAAATCATAAGGATTGGGTGGATTTCCTAGATAATGCATTATGGGCCTTCAAAACAGAGCTCAAAACACCTATTGGGACTACACCTTTTAAGATAGTTTATGGTAAGACATGTCCTTTACCAGTGGAGTTAGAGCATAGAGAATTTTCTTAAGGCAATTAACCTTGATTTGTCCAAGGTAGGTAAGAACCGATATCTCCAGTTAAGTGAGTTAGAAGAACTAAAAGATAAATCATATGATAGATCTTGGAGTTATAAGGAGAGAACGAAGTCATTGCATGATAGAAAGTTAAAAGAGGTGAAAGAATTTAAGTGTAAGGATAGAGTATTGTTATACAATTCAAGATCGAAACTATTCTCGAAAAAGATTAAATCTAGGCGGAAAGGGTCATTTATAGTGAAAGAAGTGTTTCCATATGGTGTTATGAAATTCAAGATGACTCTAGTAGTTCATGGAAAGTGAATGGACACTGATTAAAAAATTACATACGAGAATCCATGGAGAATGAGACCGAGGAGGATGTAGCCCTCCTTGGTGTGCCTAAGGTTTGAGAAGTGTGTGGATGTCTTCAGGTTTTTTCCTTAATTGTAGAGTTTGTATAAGTTTTGTCTTAATTCATCTTTAGTTTAATGTGTGTTTATTTTCGTATTTCTTGTGTTTTTGGGTGCTATGCTTTGGTTTTGTTTGTGTTTTGTAGGAATGCATATCAGATCGAAGAGGGATTCAACAAGGAATGAAGTTCCAGGTTTGACATAATCAAAACAAGAATTGGAACATTTCTTTTAAAAAGTGAAAAATGGTGAAAATTAAGACTTAAAAGTTTTTCCAAGTAAAAAAGCCAAAAAGTTTCTGAAAAAGTTCATCTACGCGATACGCACAGATGAAACCCCTTCCTGCGCGTATCGCATAGGACATCTTATCGATGAACTTAAAAAACCCATCGTGCCCCATAACCACATATCTTACTTCACTTTTCAAACCCTTTCCCCATCACAATCGACCCTCACACCCTTCTTCTTCCTTTCTCCATCACCAAACTATTACCATCACCCTTTCACTCTCACCAAATCCATCCATCATCACCATTTAAACCCCACCACTCAACCACCACCATAAAACCACCGTCAACAACCATTATCAACCATTTTTTTAGCCCCCCTCAAATCCTTTTTCACCAATTTTCACTTAATCTTCCCAAAATTAATCACAAAGTTGAAGATTTAAAACTAGGTTTTTGATTTCTTATTCTTGTTCCATTTGTTTTCAAAGAAAAGCATGTCTTCTTCTTCTCTTCTTAGTTTTTGTTTTTCTGTTTGGTTGATTTCTCTTCAAAGAAAGGTACTCAATCTCCATTTAAGCGAGAGAAATCTGATTCTTTTGGGTTTTGTTTTTACTTGACTTTTCGTTGTTAACTTTTCTATTTCTTTTAAATTTGTTTTGTTCTAACGACTGCGAAAGAAATGCTATACAGTCGTTGGATTTTGCATAACACCTCTATTACTAGTAAATGTTCTTAAATTTTTAGATATGGATAGAGGTGTAAGTTCATCATGATCAAGGAAACGCAGAGCCAAGGGAGCTCCTGAGGACCAATGTTAGGACCTGGTATTTGAACGAAATACCTAGAGATTAGCGTGTAAACTAGATCAAATAGTGCGGAATCCTATTTGATTGGCGATCCAATCAGTGAGAACACACGAAGAATCAATCAAGAATTGAAACTAACGTTAGAAATCGATTGAGAATCGATCTAATGTGTTCTATGAACTTGGAGAACGAATTGGGAGGCTTCTAGACGGCTAGGGTACGTCTGGAATCGTAATTGATCAAAAACCCTTATTTTTCACGAATTGGTTTGTATTTATAGGTGGTATTATTCAATCATGCGACTGAACCATTAGCATGGTTAGTCGTGCGATTGAACCATGCGGTTGATTCATCCGCACGACTGAGTGTTTAGTAATGCGACTGAGCCAATCTTATGTAACAATCATACGACTGATCCAGTCTCCTGGTTCAGTCTTGCGACTGAGTCATTCGTATGAAGTTATCATGCTTATGGTTCATTCGCTGGGCCATTCGCATGAGAACTTCATTAAGTTAAGTTTGAATGTATTAATTAATAAACATTATGTGTAACAATTCTAACAACACAAACCTAACTAACCAATTTAATATCAACTCATTAATGAAATATAGTCATTACAATCACAAACAACCAATATCATCATATCAAATTACATATCAGAATCAGACAACAAGATCTATTACATTTCATATCATGATCTAGGGACATACATGTATCAACAAACTCCCCTTGGACCTAGATCTCTCTAACTTTTTTTTCTGCATAACCTCCTTGTATTTCTTGTACTTCTCCTCTTTTTGTGACTCCGTGTGAATCTCAAACACGAAGCAGAGTTGTATAACATTCTGGAACTGGAGGGCTTGTACAATATCTTGCGTATCATAGAACAGTGGCCACTTGTATAGCGTATAGACATCACTTTCCGAAAAGTTGTAAGCCACATTGGGTCGAATACCTGATAGTATCCATTTGTCCCTCTTTGCTTAACTAAGACTATGACCGCTTAGCTGTTCTCCATCATAGTACCACCACTTAAAATGTGGAGTGAAATCCTGTGGCATTTCCTGAGTGGGATTCTTGACATTGTGCGCGGAGGATTCCACTTCAACACTATCTTAGGCTTGCCAGTAATGGCATCAACCTCAGACCTTCTGATATACCTAGTAGGTGTTGGGGTTTGAAGTTAACCCATCTAGTGTGGTACTCCTTCTTTAGGGCAGCTCGAACCAGCCTGACATCTTCCTCGGGTCAGCATATAAAAGCTTAGTTTGGCCAGCTGGTTGAGCTCAAAACCTGGTAGAGTCTTCAGATCATGTGGGAATCTGAAGTACTCTATGCCTGTTCTCTCTTAAATGCATATACGTTAAGATCCTCAAAATACGCCCATGCTATGATCCTTCCTGACACCTTGTGATGTTTCTTGACTCTATAGAGTTTGGTGTAGGAATCCTTCTTTGGTGTAGTACGTTGGGCTCTAACTTCTTCAAAACATGCAGCCCACTCAGCCTTTCGAATGTCGACATCATCATTTGAGGCTTGGGCTGTGTCTTCTGCTTTCTCTGTTTCTTGCTCCATATAGTTCAAACACCTCAATAGTAGCTGACAAGGGATTCACCCAGATTGGGGACCACATTGCCCTCATTGTCAGCGTACTGAGGGTACTCTCGGCAGTGACATCTTCGATCTCTACATCATCAACATCGTTGAGCTCTTCGTCATTAGTCGAATCGCATGTCGGAGCATCTTTACTATCTCATCTGGATTTAGCTTGAAAAGCTCTGCGAGTTGCTCTTTCATAGATCATGAATTATTTCCCTTCTTCGGGGTATAATTCACTGACCTCTGACAATCCCTTGCAGATCAAGAATCATTGTTAGCTGAGACTTATCCTGCTGAAGGGGAGCAATATCAAACTCATCTCTTTGGTAATATTGATCTGTTTGATTTAAACATTCCACACATAAATCATTAGTAATTAATCAAACAGAAAGGCATTAAAGTAATATAAACATTAAATACATTTGTTCAATTACATGATTCAAATACAAAAGAAGATAAATACATAAACATCTAATCTTTACTTTATCTTGTATCATGGTTTCATCACTTGGAGGAGCAGAGGTAGAAGCTGATTGATCTTGTCTGTTTTGTCCTTTTCTCTTGACCTGTAGCAGTGGTCGATGCAGGTGCATCCCCTCCTTCTACGTCTTATCATCCTCAGTATCACTCTCATCATCCTCATCATTATCTCATCATCTTCATCTCTATCTCCTTCCCTGATCTTCAATGGCTCCTCTTTAGATCCTTTCAGTTTTAACAGGATAATCTTCCTTGCCTTCTCCACCTCCTCTATTTGCTTGCTTGATGTGACACTTTGAGCTTGGAGTTGGTCATCTTGGTGCTCTGAGCAGCGAATGCTGGGCTGCTCCTCAATTACTCGAGCTGCTCTGCAATTTGGTGAGATTGTGCAGCAATCAGGTCAGTAAGCTGGCGGATTTGAGCTGCCTTTTCCTCATCAGCCGCCACTAAGCGCATCACCATTCTGTTAAGCGCTGACAACTGTTCCTCTACCCCGATTGGAGGTAGAGGAGATCTATAAGTGTGTGAGGGATGGGCTGAGAGTATTGATTGGTGTGACGTGGTGGTGGAGGTGGCTGTTGTAGTGAAGATAGGTGTATAATGGTGGAGGTGATGAGGGAGTAAAGTATGTGGTGATGGAGGGAAACTGTGCTATGGTGGGAGGTATGGTGGGGGTTGTGGTAGATGTGGGGATGTGGTGGATGTGGTGGATGTGGTGGAGTGGTGGATGTGGTGGCTGTGGTGGATATGGTGGCTATGGTGGTGGGTGGCTGTGGTGGATGTGGTGGATGTAGTAGATGTGGTGGTGAGGAAGGTCACCCTATGTCTTCTTTTCTGGCCATGGGGTTTAGCCATTCTCTTCCTCCTTGTTCCAGTTGAGGTGGAAGCTCCCCCTACAACCCTGCCTGTGGACCCGGAGCATAGCTTGGTCAGCATCTGTATCTGGAGTCTCTCGGTGTTCAACAACCACCCTTAACCCATGTTCAGTGGGAACAACTTTCCTTCCACAGTTCGTGTAAGTGGCTCCTCATCCGATTCATCCTCCTCCGCCGCGCCAAGAACAAAATCCTGATGAAATATCGCTGACTCAGTTACTTCTCTAGACTGTGACGGACACTGGAGGTACAGAATCAGACACAGTGCCTCTGAGTGGACTAGGCATATCGTCTCCAGCATCCACTGTCATCGTCATCTGAGTCATGAGTGGGTAGAGCTATTTGTTTCCACATCAGAGTCACTATCCTCGTGACGCAACTTTCGCTTTGCGGGCGCCACGTAGTCATCTCGGGCAAGATGACCAAACAACCTCCTGACAGGAGGCTTCACTTGCTTTCCCCTGTACACTTTCATCCTTCCCAGGGTAGTGTCATCCATTACCTCCAAGAATACTCATCCTTCCTTCCTTCGCAGGGAGGAAGCTTCTAATCTATGATCATTGCATAAATCTCAGGTACATACAGAAGGCTTCCTTCCCTTTCCCCTCGATGTACTCCACCAGATAGGTGAAGATCATCTTGGAGAAGCTGAACGGATGGTTCAGCACCAAAGCAACGTATGTTTCTGCATCTGGTCAGACAGCTCATCAAAACCACCTTTTCTTGAAGCCATGCACTTGAGCAGCACGTGTGCAAGATATTTAAACTGGGGACAGAGGTACTTGTTGAGTACCCCAGAATTGATGTCCCCAGAGTATTTGGCTCTGAGAAAGCATCCTCTGACAGTGAGGGGGTGTAAACGAGTTGGACAGTCAGGGTCATCCCCCATTGTAGTACAATCCTTAGATCCTCCTCTGAAACGGTAAAGCCTCTCCAAATATGGTACTTCTGATGCAGTGAGGCTCAGATGATCTATCAACTGTAGCGCCTTCCCAGAAGGCTTGTTGAATGGATCGATACGGAGTGCAGGGAGTAGATATGGCATGTGCAATCCTCGATCTCAGTAGGAAGGTGATTATGCCAGAGAAATCCGCAGCGTTTCTGGATGTTAAGTCCAGATGAGCACATATATTGTGCTTTGTGCTCATAATCCATCTACTCGCCATCTGTACACAAAGATAGTAAACATTAGTACCATTGACTAAGAAAGTCATGAAATCCTTAAGCTTGAAGAAAATCTTTCTGTCATGCGATTGAGATTGTGCGACTGAGTTCAGGCGTGCGATTGAACCGTGCGAAAGGGGGTCAGTCGTACGATTGAACCGTACGAATGGGATTCAGTCGTGCGATTGAACCCATACGTACCTCTGAGTGTGCGACTGGGCTCCTACGTATATACCCTCATGCGGGTTACACTAGTCGTGCGACTGAACTTCATACGCATGGTTCAGTCATGCGTTTAAGCAGTTTGAGCCCTTCAGTCGTGCGACTGAAGTTCATCACGCTGTCCATTCGCATGAAGAACAGACTGGTCAATTCAAAATTACTTTTTCACCATTTTTGAGTTTTAGACATCGTTATCTGGTTCATTTGACTCGCAATTCATTCTTCTTAAACCACCTAACATCGTTACTTTCGTTGTTTGAGTCATTTAGGTAGGTTATTTAGTCACTTAAGTCTCGGTACTGCGAGTCCGTCAATGTACCGTGTTTTCATCAAATTTAACGTTATGGGAGTGCATGTATACAGTAAATTACCTGTAGAGTCGATGTAGATTGGTCAGTAATCAAGAAACAGGGGTTTTGCGATCAATTGAAATTTTTGCAGAGTTGGGTTAATACGTGCGATTCAGGGTGATTTTGAAGGTGGTGAGTCTCTGCGACCGACTCCCCTTCTATTTATATTAACCCTAGATTCAATCGTTATGCGATGAGTCATACGCACCTTTCAGTCGTGCGAGTGGGACTCAGTCGTGCGATTGGTTCAATCGTCCTTCTTCAGTCGTCCGATGAATCTCTTCGTGCGACTGAACACTCATTCTCCCTAATCATCCGACTGGGCCAATCGTATGGGCATTCGGTTGAATAGTCCATATTCATGGTCCATTCATACGAATAGTTCCATTGTATGATTGGTCCATACGGATGGTCCATTCGTGCGAATAGGTCATATTTATTAACTTTTCTGCCATTTGAATATTTAACTTTTAAAATCCCTTTAATTGCAGAAATTTACGTTATGAGCAGTTGATCATCTTAGACATGATCGTTTTGACTTGAAAACCCTTTTATCACCTCAGACGTGACTGATTAACTTTTAATACATATGTGGTCATCTCAAACATGACCCTGTTAGTGAGTTGATCCCTTACTGATTTTCCTGATGTAATCCGACAAACAAACAAACTAAAACAACTGAGTAAATTTGAAAATTAAACTAAAAGATAAAAATTGTTTTGCTTTTTGTGAGAGATAAGTCCTGAGATGGAAATCTATGGATTTGGTTCCGGAATGGACCGCTTCAACTTAGATTGACCATACCTGGACCAATTCCATTTTGGAATCATACAGGCTGTTCAAATCAGTTGGACTTGTTATCAAAATCTTTTGATGCTCAATTCTTGGTGTTCATCCAGAGTCATTTGCAACTTTAGGAAATCATACTGAAGCTCTTAGATTACCACATTGAATCAAACTTTCAAGAATTGCAGTCACAATGATTGTCAATATGTTTGTCCACTTAAATCCATACACAGACTTTTGACCAAACTGGTGATTGTTTTAGGTTTAATTATTTCAACTAACATTTGTGGATCCCACACTTATATGGTAAGCAACATTCCTCAGGAGCTTTTGAGCGGTCTACGGGTATTATTACAAGGAGAGACTATTCTTAGAGCTTTCAAGAGAAGCCAGTCCTCAGGTCAGTGCCATCGACAGCAGAGAGGCGGCAAACAACAATGAATTCTAGAATATCTAGGTTATGCTTATCCTCAGGTCAGTGCCATCGCACAGCAGAGAGGCACACAACCTATCTCCTTGTTAGAGCAGCTTAATTTATGTTGCACCAATGCACCAATAACATAAGTCATTAGCTTGATAGCATTTTTATTTCATTTTTTCGTGCTTTGCTCTATTTATGGTCATCCGCACACATTTGTGGCGTTTACATGCTCATTACCCTTATTGGAATATAGTGATTGTGTTAACCAGTGATAAGATGGGAGCCCACAGTCAGTTGAACCACTTAGTTTGATCTTGAGATCACCAGTCAGGTCTAATCATCTATTGTGTTGAATCTACCGACATATCAATTGTGGTCTAGCAACCTCTAGGTCTACTCTCATTGTGTTACCTTAGAGTTACCAGTTTTTCTATCATCTTCCCTTTTATATTGCTTAGACAACACAGACTTATACTTTGAATTTTGCACCTTTTCTAAATTAAAATTTCAAGGTCCCTCTTGATTTGTTCTGTGTACTATCATATTCCAAAGGTTTGAATCGGTATCACAGATACGATCTACCTTATATCAGCTTTCCACTCCTTCTACCTTTTTTTTGTGTTAAACTTGCTGACTTATTCTCCCCCTAAAATACTAAAATCATAACTGGTTAATTATTTTAGGATTTTAATAACCAGCAAAATAACATGAGTTTAAATTAAACAGACTAAAATAAACCAAATAAAATAAAGAAAGAAAAAATATAACTAACCTACATCGGACTACACATGATCATCATCAGGAAAAACTCACTTTCTTTTTAACGCGTTGACCTCTAGCAAATATTGAAAACGTGGTTTATCAAAGGCTTTAGTATAGAGGTCAGCGCGTTGAAAATCAGTATTAATTTTTACCACATCAATTAAGTTCTTTTCAAAACAGTCTCTTATGAAATGATATTTAATACCGATATGTTTGGTCTTAGGATGTTGGACCGGATTTTTAGTTACTGCAATTGCAGCAGAGTTATCAACACAATAGGAGTAGAGGAGAACTTTAAACCGTAATCCCGCATTTGCTGTTGAATCCAGATGATTTGTGAACAACAAGCAGCAGCAACATATTCGGCTTCACAGGTGGACAATGCAACCGATGTCTGCTTCTTACACTGCCAAGTCACTAGTCTCTCCCAAAGAATTGACACCCTGCGGATGTAGACTTGTAGTTCATCTTGCAGCCTCCGTAATCGAGTCACTATACGCCGTGAGCTCAAATCATCATCATGAGGATACCACAACCCAAGTGGGGTGTACCCTTTAGATAGCGAAAAATCCTTTTGACCCCGATCAGATGATGACCTTAGGTTTAGCCTGATATCTAGAACATAAACATGTAGCATACATGATATCAGGTCTTGAGGCAGTGAGATACATGAGGGATCCAATCATTCCTCGGTACATCGTGGCATCTACAAGATCTCCATTTCATCAGGTGCTATGTCGTGATTCGTAGCAAGTGGAGTACCAGCAGCAGATGCATTCTCCATGTCAAAGCGATTGAGAATGTCTCCTACGTACTTGGTCTGATGTAGAAAGATCCCATTTGTGTTTGATCCACCTGTAGCCCGAGAAGAACTTCATCTCCCCCATAGCACTCATCTCAAACTCTTTCTTCATAACTGCTTCAAACTCTTTGCATAACTCTTCGTTCTTTGAACCAAAATTATGTCATCAACATAGATCTGTACGAGCAGTAGGTCGCCATCTTTTCTTTAATGAACAGCGTGCAGTCAATGACCCCTGCGAAAGCGTGTTTCACAAGATGAGTCGAGAGTTTCTCATACCAAGCTCTTGGAGCTTGATGAAGCCCGTAAAAGCCTTGTCGAGCTTGTAGACTCTATCCCGATGATAAGGATCTTCAAATCCTCGGGTTGACTGACATAGACTGTTTCTCTGATTTCCCCATGAAGGAATGCACTCTTCACATCTAATTGATAGACTTTAATCTTCATGTACGATGCATAGGCAAGGAAGATACGAATGGCTTCCATCCTTGCCACAGGTGCAAACACCTCATTGTAGTCAATTCCCTCGACTTGGCGAAAACCTTGAACCACCAATCGAGCTTGTTCCTGATAATGACCCCTTGGTCATCCTTCTTGCATTTCAAGACCCATTTGGTGCCAATACTTTAGCACTTTAGGTCTATCAACCAGAGTCCATACACTAACTTCTTGAACTGAAGAAGTTCTTCTTGCATGGCACTCACCCACGCCTCATCATTTAGTGCATCACTGACGTATTTTGGCTCAAACTGTGAGACAAAACACCGATAAGCACCATCATGAATATATCCCTTTTCCATAACTGAGGCGTAATCAGCTGAGTATAGCTGATTTCGGGTTTGTACTCCTGATGACATCTCCAATGACATTGTTAATGGATGATAGACGTTTAGTCGTGATCCTGGAGTAGTAGGAACAGCTACCTCAGAGCCAAGATTATGAACATTTGGTTCTGCATCTGAGGTAGTTGGAGTTTGAGGCTCGAAGTCGAAGGTGCATCACTGGTAGATGCTTGTGGACTTTCAGGAACTGGAACCTGTTCCTCCTGACTGTTCTGGTTATCTTCTTCAGCTTCATCTTCAGAGGAGGAGTCACTGTCGTCGACTATCTCCCCTGACTGAGTAGATGATTCTCCCTGTGAGCTAGATGTTGGTGTATTCAAGATATCATACATCATTCGTGTAGCTAACTCGTCATCCGAGGGAGAGAGAGGGATGTTGAAGGACTTGAAGAATCCATCATAGTCGAAAAAGTAGGCGGGTCCTTTTCAGTAGGGGGTGTGGTATATCGCTGAACGTCAACATTACACCACACTTCTACTAGACCCGTTGAGTTGTTGTAAACTCGCTTGTTCGGTATGTTGTATCCTAGAAAGATGCCTTCATCTGCCTTCTCGCTGAATTTACCCTCTTGTGTCTTCTTCAGAAGTGTGCACGGCGCGCCAAATGGTTCGAGATACTCCAAGTTCGGTTTGCGTCTTTGTAGTAGCTCGAACATGTCTTTCGTGGCGCTTGACTATCAGGACTCGATTCAGTGTATAACATGCATTCGCCACTGCCTCATTCCAGAATTGGATAGGCAGTTTCGAGTCTGCCAGCATAGTCCGTGCTGTCTCTATCAAGCTTCTGTTCTTTCTCTCAGCAACGCATTCATCTGAGGTGTGTAGGCAGAAGTGAATTGATGCACAATTCCCTTTCCTTGCAGTATGCCTCCATCCATGGTTCTTGAATTCGTTCCGTTGTCTGAGCGTACTTGTCTAACTTTCAGCTTGTAGAGAGATTCCAGTGTGGTTACCAACTCCTGAATGATTCAAATGTTTCTGATTTGGATTTCAGAACATTACCCAAGTGAACCTGAGTAGTCATCAGGACCCAAAACAGTACAAGTCGCCTGCATGCTCTTTGTACTGACTGGACCAAACAGATCCATGTGAAGAAGTTCAAGAGGAAGTTTTATTGAATGAACTTTCTTTTCGTATGAGACTTCTTGTCTGTTTGCCTTTCTTGCAAGCTACACAAAAGTCAGGAAGTGGAAGTTCTTGACATTAACTCCTCTCACCAGATCCTTTTGAATCAAGTGATTCATCTTCCTTTGACTAATGTGTCCCATTCTCCTATGCCAGGAGATGGAATCCTTTTCAGTAGCTTTAGATAGAAAACACTGAACCTCATGATCCATTGTAGAAGCTGTTGACAGATCCAAGACATAAGATCTTTATATCTTGAAGCAGTCATCAAACTTGGTCCTCTGGGATCACGTAGTCTTTCTTTAGTACGTAACACTTCTTGTTGTCGAAGATGACTTTAAATCCCTTATCACATATTTGGGAAACGAAAGTAAGTTATTTTGTAGTTGTTGAACGTAGTTCACTTATCAAACTTAACTTTCTGATTCCCCACTTCTCCCTGTGCTGTGATATAGCCTCCCTTGTTTCCAGCAAACGAAACATGCCTCCTTTTATTTGCTTGACGTTTGATAAAAGAGCCCTGTTCCTGTCATGTGCCTGGATGCTCCGCTGTCTACTATCCACGTGTAGTTTCAGCACTGTATCGAACACCCTGCACACAAAGTAAAGGATTAGTTGGGTTAGGAACCCAAGCCTTTACTGGCTTGTTCCCAGAGGCATCACACATCATAATTCTACCCATTGACCCTTAGAGGATGAGGGTAGCTCAGGTTCCTTCTTGTCATTATTATCAGACACTGAGGATGTCTTCTCCTTCCATAATCCAGATTTGTGCAAGGCTGTTTGTGATAAACAGTCGACTGACTTACAGGTTGAATTTTAGGTTCACTAGTTCTTCTAGGTGGAGTCAGACATCCTTTGAAGACCTAGGCTTTGAAACCTGAAGTTCAATCTTCTTCCTAGGTGTCTGATAGAAGTGACAATAGGAAGCAATGTGTCCATATTCACCACAGTTGTAGCACGACCTGCTATCAACTTTATGATTAAACTTTCTTTGTGGAGAAGTGTGTGACACTCAGTAACATTACTCACCCTAGGTTTTGACTCTGGTTCTTGGTTGTTTTCTCTGGTTTAACAACGTTAACTGTTTTCACCTGTTTAACCTCCTTTCTTTTGGTTAATAGGTTTTGACTTGAAGTATGTGAAAGATTACCTTAGAAGTCCTTTAGGTTCTGATTTGACTCGTTTGATCCTGACTTTAAGTTAACCTTTTCAAATTCCTTTTCCAGATTAACACAAGACAATTTATCCTTTGCCTTGAAGTGGTCTCCTTTTGTTTGTTTCCAGAGTCAATAGATGAACATAAGAATCTGGATCACTAACAAGAGGAGTAGACACCACATGATCCTTGATGGGATTACTATTTATTGGTCTAGTCTTAGTGTTCATCAAAGTCTCAGGTGGTGGTGGAAACCACTATAACCCAATCCCTCCCCGTTGTTCCTTCTCTCACTAAGTGTGGACTATGTGTGAAAGAACTAGTCAACTGTGCAGTTTCTTTTAATGAATTTACTTCTACTTCTAGAACTGCCTTTTGCTTCTTAGTGTCTCTAGGGAGTTTAGATAATACCTAATGTCATTAGCTTGGTTAAAGGCAACTACTTCGGTTTCCCTAAGCTGTTTAGTCAAAAGGTCTATCTTTTTTTTATAACTATGCTCATTTTGTTTTAAACCTATTAGCCTCAGTGCACAGTTGCAAATCTTTTACTAAGTTATCATTATGATCTAATAACCTAGCAAAATTTTCATCTATGCTATTCCTAAAAGTATCACAATCAGAACAAGCATGATTATCAAACATTTGGTCGTATAGTACTTACCTGAGTTGATTCAGTAGAGTTAGCCATCAACGCAGCATCAGATGTCTCTGGTTCTGGTGATTCTGTCTTTCTGTCTCTGACGTGGTAGTCTCCTCTTTAGGTGTAACTGACCTCGGTTGCAGTTGCTTCTTCACTATGTGACATCGCTATCTCAACTGCTAGATCTCCTCACTAGCGGAATCACTGTCAATATCTTCTACACTTGCAATGTTTGATTCCCTGGTGAGACAAACCTAAAGCTCCAATCCTGTCCTTCATCATCATGAGCAGTCAAGGCTTTTGGATCCTTGCTTGATGAAGTAGAACTGGTAGCTTGCTTGTCTTGACGAGTGAAGGACGAGAATAGGGTCCCGTTACCCGTCTTCTTAGGCTTGACACATATCTTTTGAAGTGTCCCTTCTCTCCACAGTTGAAGCAGGTCACTTTGCTCTTGTCAAAGCCAAATGTGGTATCCTTAGTAGCTACCAAGTTCTGTCCGTTTGTTTACAAAACCTTTGCCCTCCGGACAGCACTAGCTAAACCCACATTATATCCATCTCTCAAGCTCCATTTCGTCCACCTGCTCGTAGTCCTCGTCTGCCAAATGGCAGTTTCCATCTTCCCAGCAACAGTTCATCATAAGATGGACCATTGCAGCCAAAAGATCCATGTGTTCTCGAGCTACTTCCACGTCACATTTCGAGATTCTCGGTCTTCAGTTTAGTAGCACTTGCTTCGGATCCAATATAGTGGGGGAACAAGAACGTCCGATGTGTTGATCCTGAAGGAGAGCATGTGAAGGACCCAATGAGCTAGACACAAATGCAGTCTGGAGAGGTGCCTCTAGATGTCTAGCTTGAGGTGTGGCATGTATAAAGCTGGATTTGATTGTATGAAGACTTCTGCTCTGTACTTCATCCTAAGTGACTCTTCTCGCAACTTAAGAATGAAGTCATTAATATCCAGTTTTGCCAGCATTCCATTCTGTCTAACATAGACACGAATGAAGCCCACTTTTCAGGCAATCCGTCTGCAAAATTAGTAACTTTCTCTTCCATGGTAGTTGCCCCCCATGTGTATGCAGTTCACTCATCAGATGGTAGAATCTATCTATAACATCCTCCAAACTCTCATTCCCATCGATGAGAGAAGTTATCGAATCCTTCTTAACTCCTTAGCTGATCGCTTTCAACGAAGCATTCGTCGTACCTCTTTTCTAGCTCATCCCAAGTTTCTTGGATGCTTATTTTCTGAGTACTGGTGGATATGTCTTTAGGAATAGATTGGTAATCAATGCATAAACTCTTTTTTGCATTGTATTTGACTTTCTGCATGTCGTCATCCTCCTAACGTTAGCTTAACTCCATCAGCTCCCACCGGTGTACTATATCCAATCTTGATGGCTTCCCACAGATTCGGATCACTCCGTTGAGATAGATCTCAAAACGTTGTTTCCAGTAGGGAAACTCATCTAACGTCAAGAGCTTGGTGGTTTTTATGATTACCCACCTCACTCTAAAGCAACAGTAGGTTCTCTATCCTAGAGTCCTTCCAGCAGTAAGGCTGACATTGATCTTCCATTGCGAATAACTTTAAGTCTAATAACTTTAAGTCTAATAAAAAATTGTCACTGGGTCGACTGAAAGGTGCGAATGCTCTAGCGTGCGTATGAACTCTACGACTGGTTCAATCGTGCGGCTGAACTAAGTGATTAGCTCAGTCGTGCGAATGACCTGATGCGTATGAACAGATGCCGAACAGGTTCAATCGTACGAATGGAGATGACTAGGTCTAATCATGCGTCTGAGCAATGCGAATGAGGTCCAGTCGTGCGAATGGCTCACTCGTGCGACTGAAGCTGCTGTTTTGCGAAAATTCTAGGTTAACGTTGTGTAGCCGTAAAAATTCGAAATTTCACAAGGTCTATTGCCTAGTCCGTAGAAACCAAAACTTCGATGAGCACAGGAACGTCCAAGATCACTTTTGACACAAAAGATTGCGTTTTTAGTGCAAAAACACAATCTTTTATCAATATTGATGAATCACACGTAATCAAGAGCTTGCTCTGATACCACTTGTTAGGACGTGTATTTGAACGAAATACCTAGAGATTAGCGTGTAAACCAGATCAAATAGTGCGGATCCTATTTGATGGCGATCCAATCAGTGAGAACACACGAAGAATCAATCAAGAATTGAAACTAACGTTAGAAATCGATTGAGAATCGATCTATGTGTTCTATGAACTGGAGACGAATTGGGAGGCTTCTAGTGGCTAGGTACGTCTGGAATCGTAATTGATCAAAAGCCCTATTTTTCACGAATTGGGTTGTATTTATAGGTTGGTATTATTCAATCGTGCGACTGAACCATTAGCATGGTTTAGTGGCGATTGAACCATGCGGTGATTCATCGCACGACTGAGTGTTCAGTCGTGCGACTGAGCCAATCTTATGTACAATCATACGACTGATCCAGTCTCCTGGTTCAGTCGTGCGACTGAGTCATTCGTATGAAGTTATTCATGCTTATGGTTCATTCGCATGGGCCATTTGCATGAGAACTTCATTAAGTTAAGTTTGAATGTATTAATTAATAAACATTATGTGTAACAATTCTAACAACCACAAACCTAACTAACCAATTTAATATCAACTCATTAATGAAATATTAGTCATTACAAATCACAAACAACCAATATTATCATATCAAATTACATATCAGAATCAGACAAACAAGATCTATTACATTTCATATCATGATCTAGGGACATACATATATCAACAACCAACCGTGTGCTCATGTTATTACCTGAACCATAGATATGATGAATACTATATGGTGTCGAACCCGGACGATCAACCATTCCTGAAGTCGAGAGGGATTTGATAAGTCATACCTTCCTTAGATTTGAACTAGGAACCGAGGAATATGAGAAATGCCTCAAGTTTTCATAAATAGAATTATTGAGACATAGGATAATTGATTGGAACTTGATGAACCAGTTGGATGCTACTTAAAGAATCAATCAGTTTTTAAGACCCGAATGGCTTAATGCTATTCAGTGTATTAAGCCATGGTATTTAAAACTGATAGTGGAGTTTCATTCCACTTTGAAATATAAGGCGAGCAGGTATAACTGGACTAATGCAATGTCATTTTCCTTAGGAAGACAAGTATATGAAATGAGTGTTGAACAATTTGGTGTGGCTGTCGGGTTCTATACTATGGATGAGACTAGAATGCCAAGTTTTCAGTTGGCTTTGAGGGGTGATGATAAGAAGGATGTAGAACATATGGTTTCTCAAGCCATATTGGGTGAGTTTTGGAGATCGATTAGTGATGGTCCATTTTTGTCTAATATGGTTGCATCCGCCATCACCGACCCGTTTCTAAAGTACATTCATCGTCTATTTACGGTTACTATTCATGGTAGAAAAGGAAAGGACAAGGTCATGAATGTTGACTTATTTGGTTTACATTGTACTATGAATAGAAGAGACATCAATCTAGCATGTTATCTTCTGACTTCATTCACAAGGGTGAAGGGTGGCCTCACTGCTAGATTGGATCTTGGCTCTTATGTCACACATATTGCAAATCATTTGTGTGTTTTCGATCGTTATCCGAAGAATCATTTGACTAGGGCCAGATACAGGTGTTTTTGGATTGCAGGAACTTAGGCAATCCAACATTATTAAGTGGGATGAGACGATCAGATGGGTTGGTGTACGTCTAGGCCCGCAGGTTCCACCACCAGCAGGTTCTGCAGCTGCTGACACTATCCAGATGGGTGCACCAACACACAGACAGAGAAATATCTATCAGCCTCACCATGAAATCCCTCAGCAACAGTACCCGTTGAGAGAGTTTCCGCCCGCACCATTTGCCTTGCGAGATCGGCGGGAGCAGTTTTACACAAATGGATGAGCATGACGAGATGTACCACAACCAATTTCAAGCACATGATCAGACGGTTTAGGTTTGATTGGATCGCCAAGACGGGGCGATCAGATACATGATGGAACAGCAACACATGCCTGTGGCCCATGGTTTTCTTACCCTTACTAGGGGTACCCTCTTTACTACTGAGATTATGGTGGTGCTGGTGATGTTGGTGGCTCAGGTGGCGCCGATGATCAGGAAGATTAGACGGCCTAAATGGAACAAGACTCACGTGGATTCTCATCGCATACACCAGCTTAGTCTATTCCACTTTATCACGCTTTATCTTTATTTTCTTTTATTTGTTTTGTTTCTTTATTGTCGTTTGTTTAAGTGTTTCCGTTGCGTAGTCTTTCAAGCCACATTGAGGACAATGTGTGTCTTAAGTGTCGGTACGGGGGATTTACATATTTTTTTTAGGTTTTTAGGGTTAAAAAAACTAACGAAATGTTTTCAAAAGAGTGGTGCAAACTGTATGGAAAATGATAGAAAAATTGAGAACTGGTTTTCAAAAAGAAAAAAAATTGATGATTTTTTCAAACAAATAGTGATTTGTAACTTGGTAATATAAGACGTATCACATTTGTGTAACAACTATTTAATGCATGTGATGGAAGTTATTGAAGAGATAAAAGGAAATGCATTAAAGTGGATTAAAATCGAGGGAGAATCCATTTATTAAAATATGTCGATTAGTATAATTTAATAGTGAGAGTATTGTCGGAATAAGGTACACTAGTGTAGGTAGTATTTTTAGAAGGCTGATTACACAAATGTGATACGTCTTATATTAGTGTAAATTTTACTTACACCAATGTAAATTCCTTGTACAAATGTAAATATCACTTACATCATGTAGTAAATATGTTTTTCATAAATATAACACTTCCAACAAATGTATATATTGATATAACACCAACCTTGTGTAACTATACTTTCACATTATTACACTAGTGTAATATTAAGTAATTTGAAAAGGCTATAGAATTACATATAACTAATTTTGAAATAAAAAAGCAATTAAATTATAATATTATTTATTTCAAAAAAATAAATGTTAGGTCAAGACTATACTTAAGGGTCAATAAAAAGAAATATTTTTGTTTTAAAATAATAAATATGCAGCGTATCTACTTTCGGCGTATTTTTGTAAGGAAAGAAGTGTGGTTTAATATGCAAGGACAAAATTAATTTTACCATATTACCCTTGTTATTTAATAAGGGTAGTAAGAGAATGGATATTTTATTTGAATTAATACCAACCGTTGGATCACTTGATTTTGTACCATTAGGGCTTTAAGATGTGATTACTAAGTTAGGACAAATAGAGTGGGTTAACATTAAAACCGCACCTTATATATAGGGTAGGGTTCACTTACGAACCAATTTTAATTTGAGAACTCCTTTTTTTTAATCTATAAGCCTAAAACTTTTTGAATACGATATTATTTTTAAATTAATATTACACCATTAATTTTTTCTTTAATTTGCATATAATATTGCTATCTCAAAAGCAATAAAAGTTATATGACCATGCTACCTGTATGTAATATTATGATACAAATATACATAATACAATATACTACACCTATGTGGTTTGATATACTACATATTAATATAAGAATATTATACTCAGATAAAAACAAATCTTGATATTATGATATAATTTAAAACAATAATAGCATATAAAAAATTTATAGACGTTTAAAAAAATGAGATTAGTTTTCAAATTAAAACTAGTTCTCACATAATACTCTTCCGATCAATTGAGAACCATATATCAGTAAACAATCACAAAGAATCACTTTAACTCTTGTACTATTTATTATATAAATATATCAAAATGATTGTAATTGTACTATTTATTATATATCACTTTAACTCTTGCACTCACATTGTATTACACACATGAATATGGTATAGGTTTTCTAATATAATTTAGGAGAGAGGTTATAAAATTAAAGAAATAATAAAAAGATAAAATCAAACCGTCATCTTATAGTATTGTCATTTCTATTGAGGTGTTATGTGCATTACTTATGCGGTTCTTAGTTTTTTTCTATTTGTGGTTCTCGATAGAATGCTTTCCTATATACATACATATATGATTGTATTTAGTGAATGTTATATTTGGATGTTTTATTTTATTACTAATTTAGTATCATGTGTTTTACACTGGTTGAATAAATAAAAATTAAATAGTTTATAATAAAAAATTAAAAATTATAAAGTAACACTTTTAGACAATATATGATTGAGTTATGCATAAATAAGTACTTGAAGTTAAATCACAATAATATCATTTTAAATTTTCATTTTATAGTTTTTTTTTTTATTTTTTAACATTGTTTTTTACCTAAATAATTTCTTTTTTTTAAATCATCCTTATTAAATTTAAAAATGATTTTAAAACAGCTTGTTTTATAATCTGTGGTTTTAATTAAAAAAATATGGTTTTAAATGTCTATAATATCTATTTTTTAATATGAAAATGTTTTAAACAATAATATTACTATATACTATTATCATTTATTAGAAAAGATGGTCGGAAACACAAAAATAAGAAAGTCTAATATCATGACATGTGACATCTTAAGATTTTTTTTTATTATATATTATAGACTTACATATTTGAATGATTTTGTTCAATTGAATATATTTTTATTTGATCAAAGACTCTTCTTCCGGTGACCCTTCCGTGAACTATCGACTTGTAAAATTGGTATCGCTACGAAGCATAATTAATGGATTCTTAACGGTTGGTAACTTTATTAAGGCTTAGTGAAAAATGATATTATGGTCTAGTGGTATTGGTGTTGTTTTCCATAAAAGTGGTGTGAGATTATTTTTACTAGTTTTTGCAAGTATTTGAGTGGAAGATCTTAAAAGAAGAAAGATAATTAAATTTATGGGGATGGTGATCGGAATGGGGATAGGTAAGCTACTTTAAATGCTCTTAATTTGCTTCAACTTTAATAAAACCGCATAACAAGCCATGATTAAGCCATGGTTAAAAAGCAATTGAATTTTCAAATCAACATAAAATTATTGATTGAAATCATTTTACACTCAATGAATCACAAACTTAAATACTGAAAGACTAGATTTAGCGGCATATATTTTCTGTATGATATAGCCAAGAGATCAAGCTCTCAGTCACTAATATAAAACAATGAAAATCAAGTTGTCTCTTAACTACTCAAAGAGCCTTTTATTAATGCAAGTACTTCTGAAGAAGATCTATGAATGTCTTTTCTCTTCCTAACCCTCTCAAACTTTTCATATTACGGATGCTCGTCGGGATATCTTTTAAGAAATAACAATCTGTTACGTCTAACATCTCTAAAGCCTCTAGTGTGCTAAGATCCTCAGGTAACTGCTGCAGATTCCAACAAGATCGAAGATTAAGCAATTTTAGACGTTTCACGTTCCAATTCCATTGATATTCTCACCATAGAACTACTGAGATCAAGGAATTTGAGCTTTGGGCATTCATTAGGCATGTAGAGTTCTTCAAAGTCATTGCATGCTCTAAGATATAGCATCTCGAGACTTGGAGTCAGCCCAAGGTTAAGATTATTCACCATAGAATGACTAAGGTTGAGGAATGTGAGCTTTGGACATCTAATAGGCATGTAGAGTTTTGCAAACTTATAACATTCTCTAAGATCCAAGCTCTCAAGATTTGGAGTGAGCTCAAGGTCAAGGTTACTCAACCTAGAACCATGGAGATCGATGAATCTGAGCGTTGGACATATACTAGGCATGTGGAGTTCTACAAACTCTTTACATCCTCCTAAATCTAACTTCTCAAGATGTGGCGTCAACCCAAGGTTAAGTTTAGTCAACTTAGAATCACCGAGGTTAAGAAATTTAAGGTTTGGAAGTTCAACAAGCAAGTCGAGGTCAACAAGCTCAATACATCCTTTAAGATTTAACGTCTCGAGATTTCGAGTCAGTGTAAGGTTGATGTCACTTAACTCGGTACCACCGAGTTTGAGGGATTTCAACCGGGGACATTCAATAGGCATGTGGAGTTTGACAAAGTCACTACATTCTCCAAGATCTAAAACCTCGATATTTGGAGTCATCCCAAGGTCGAATGTTCTCAACTTTGAAAAACTAAGGTCAAGGAATCTTAGCTTCTTAAGATCCTATTGTCAAAACACACAAAAAAAAATTATTATCAACGTAATTACAAAATATAACAATATAATGCATATCGAAACAACTGATAAACCATTATGCATGTTACCTTTCTTTCCCCTGCTTCCCATAGTTCAACGATATTGCTCCCAACCATTTCAAGGTTAACGAGATTATTTGCTCTAAATGTTTTAGGTAAAGAGCGAAAAGGGTATCGATACCAATATAGGGATCGTAACGCTTCTGGTAAGTATTGGCTAACTTCGTCAATTTCCCATTTTCTATATTCGTTATCCACGTAAAGAAATCTAAGTTCCCTCATGTTTCTAAGACCTTTCATAATCATTGGTGGATGAAGATCTGTATTCTTCAATTTTATACTTCTTGTTGCTTTTGTACCCTGTCAATTTATAAAAGTTCATATTATATTTTTGTCATAACAAATAAGAATGTTGTAGTTTCCAGCTTTCAAATAAACTAGAAACTTACCAATTCATTAACTAATATATCTTCAATTTCCTCTTTAATCCATAGTCGGCTATGCCTACCCGGCTCATCAGGATAGAGACGACAAACAATATCCCTGCCCATTTCTTCAATATGGTCATGGAAGCGTAAGCCGTCAATATCAGAAATAGTTATTAAAGATTTTTGCTCAAGAACTCTTAGACCAATTTTAGCTCTAAATCCACAGCTTTCAAGTAATCTGATTGCTTTGTCTTTCATTTCACCTTTTAGTATGCACACAACATCAAGAAATATTTCTTTCTCATCATTCTCTAGACCATTATAGCTTAGTTCCAATCTTTTCAAAGTTTTCTGTAATGGAATTGTTTCTAGTCTTTCAATGGCATCTACCCATTCATGCTCACTTCTACCACAAAGATGTGAACCCAAAACTTTGATTGTTAAGGAAGACCGGCGGCATAATTTACAACTTTTCTCGAAAGCTTTTGATATTCTTGATTTGGAATCTCTCCCCCAAATGCATACCTACTGAAAAGGGAAATTGCCTCATTGTGTGATAACAAATTGACATCATGAATACAGTTTCTATGCACTCTATGTGCTATCAACACTTGCTCGTCTCTTGTTGTGATGATGATTCTACTTCCTGGCTTAAACCAAGTAAGCTCTCCTACTAACGCCTCAAGCTGCTCTATATCATCCACATCATCTAGAACCACAAGAACCTTAAGACTACGCATAATCTTTTTCTTCATATTTTCCAACTCTTTAATATTTTTTTCCACAATGTTATGATCGTTTAACACATCTAAGAGGACCTTCTTCTGCAATTCCTTTAAACCAGAAGGAGAACCTTTTGAAATTTCTCTCACATTCTCAACAAAGCTTTTACCTTCAAACCAAATGGATATATGATTGAAAATAGCTCTCGCTAAAGTTGTCTTACCACCACCTCCTATCCCCTTGATCCCTATCATACGAACTTCATTAGAATCAATTTCTAAGATGAAATCACATTCTTTACTCTGGTCTCCATGCCTACTAACTTCCCATCGACGCTTGAATTAATGGAATATAGCTTTAGTGAAACGTCTTCAATAATTTTTTCAATGAATCTTGCTTCGTGTCTGTGTGTTAAAGAAGATTCAATTAATTCATCAATCAATCCGTATCTCACATGAAACATGAGATGAAATGGGTGTCCCTACTAAGCACAGGTTAGAAAGAAACGAGAATGAAGTATATAAGATAAAGGAATCACCCATTAAAACTGCTTTTCAACTCCATCCCAGCAAGTGCAGCTGCTTCTTTCAGAGCATTTCTCCATCTTGCAACATCATCTTCATTTTCCTGTTTGGCAAATTATACAAGATGTTACCAGATCTATTTGCAATATATATATTCAATGAAGAAGAAGATTCTCTGCAGCATGATGCTACATAGAAATTGTAGTTTGTAGAAAACAACATATATAGTTAGCAATGTAAGTTGTATAAGAACAGTGAACAAGTTGCATCTACTGAAACCAAAGTAAAGATTATGCTTAGAAGAAACAATATGCCTCAATTTGAATATGTAAAGTGTCTATCTTAGTTTCATACATAAAGTAATGAACTCATTTTGTGTCACTAACGAATTGTGCAAATCTAACATAACAACTCAATATGCATTGTGCATCAGGAGTAGGGCCTGCATGGAATGTTATGGTTAACATAATATACTTTTTCATCATCTAAAACTCCTTAAATATTAAATGGAATCACGTTAAAATAGTTAACTATGGCTAGAGATGCAGGTTTTTCAAATTTGCAATCTGATAAATGTGATAGACCTTTTGAGAAGGGGTCGTGGATTGTTTAATTCGCTTCGGGCACTCGAAATGATCGAGCCGTCCCTGCCAACTGCCCCTTACATGTTTTGCAAAGGCTTCTCCAACCGCCCCAGTTTGGTTACGAACTTCCGTGGGTTCCACATCATAGAAGATGGGGTAAGCAGTCTGTTCGCTCGTCTTCTGGCACTCCATAATCTTGACGAGCTCGTCTAAGCACCATGATGAAGACGCATAGTTCTTGGAGAAAACAATGACGTAAAATCTCGAGTCTTCAATGGATCTGAGGAGCTGATCACTGATCCTTTCTCCTTTCTTGATTCTTTCATCATCTTTATAAGCGATAATGCTTTTTTGCGTGAAAGCATGATAGAGATGATCAACGAAGGTCTTACGGGTGTCTTCACCCCTAAAACTCAAAAATACGTCATACTTGAAGCTGTTTTGATCTGATGAAGCAGAAGTAGATGCCATTGAATGTATGCTTGAAGTATCAAATGATCAAATGATCAAATGAAATGAAATCTTGAAGAGGTAAGTTCATATGAACAGATAAGAGTTTAGTTTTAAGACAATTGGCTGGGGACAAAAGATTCCTATTTGGCCAAAAGATAAAGGCATACCTAACCCTTCGTCTTGAAAATTATTAAAACCACGTGACGCGACCTTTAAGTTTACATCGGTATACAGATCATTAGATTATTTCACTAAAAATGAATCAAATTCAATAGTTTTTTAAATTAACAATGCTGGAAACTGGTGCAAGTTAGCTGCGAAATAAGAGAGATTTAAGTACTAATCGACCGTAAGTATTATTAGAGTTACATGCACAAACCCGGCAGGGCCGGCCCAATACTAAAAATGGCTCAAGCTAGGGTTTTGGGCCTCCCAAAATTATAGATCCTCCAATTTTAACCCAAACCCTTCAAGTCTCAAGCTCAAAAATCTATAACCCAAAATTCTAATTTGAAGACTGAAGTTCCTCTTCAACAATTCGGTTGTCAACTTCTCATTCCTCAGATCGACTCATCGACCCCCAACCGGCCAATCTCCAATCCGACTTTTCAGTTTGAATCTCGAGATCATCAAACGACACTTACTTATTGCTGAATTCTGATTTGGATTTGTCGAATTCTGTTTCTGAAATCTAAATTGATTAATGATTATTTGGTAAATTGTTTAGTTGATTCCTGAATTCTGATTTGGCTTAGTATAATTTCTGTTTTGGTTATTAGTTTCTGCTTTAGATTTGGTTATTAGTTTCTGAAATTTGAATTGGTTATTTGGTGAATTGTTTAGTTGATTTTTGATTTGGCTTAGTTTAGTTTCTGATTTGGTTAAAAGTTTTTGTTTCTGATTTGGTTATTAATTTCTGTTTTAGATTAGTTTACACAATAACAAGGAATTGTAACTTGGTTTCTTAGAATTTAATCAAATAATCAATTTATAATAATGTCTAAACCGAATCCGTAAGTTTGGATGTGGTGCATCAAAAAGGGATAAAAAGGCCAAAAGAGAAGCTTTAAATGATACATTAAAAGGATCATTGTTATAATTGTAACCACCACAACGTCTAATCATAATGAAAACCTCGATAAAAACCTTGATAAATCTACATAGATTGATGAAAACTTTGAAAACTTTGATAAAAACCTTCCTAAACCAACAAATAATGATGAAAACATTGAAAAACTTGATGAAAACCTTGATGAAAACCTTGATAAACCAACAAACAATGATGAAAACATTGTAAAACTTGATGAAAACCTTGATAAACCAACGAATAATGATGAAAACATTGAAAAACTTGATGAAGATGAACCTATAAATAGTGATGAACATATAAATGAGAATCAATTAATCAAAGTAAAAAACATTTAAATTACATTGATCCCGGTAAATGGAATAATATCAATAACTATTTTAGAGATCTACTTATAGAAAAAGGTCCGATTAAAATTTATAATGATAAATTTCCAAAAGATGAATTTTCAAGAAGTTTTAATAATTAATTTTATATGCAAAAAATGCCTAATGGAGAAAAACATGAAAGAAAATAGTTTATATACTCTATAGAACTTGATAGAGCATTTTGTTTTTGTTGTAAATTATTTAATGTACATCAATGTACAAGTAAGTTAGCAAACGAATGTAGTAACGATTGGAGAAATTTTTATTCTAAACTAAAAGAACATGAAAGAAATAATATACATATTATGAATATGAGAACATAAATGGATCTAGAGATAAGATTGGCAAAAAAATAAGACAATTGATAAAAATATTCAAGATTAAATAAATAAAGATAATGAACATTGGAAAAAATGTACTAGAAATAATTATTGCCATTGTAAAGAAGCTTGGTAAGAAAAATGAATCATTTCGTGAGAGTAAAGAAAAACTTTTTGAAGAAAACAATGGTAACTTTTTAGGTGATATTGAGATGTGTAACACTCGGTATTTATTTATTTTGAAGCGGATGAAGGAAGAAAAAGAAATAAAGTTCAAAGTCGAGGGACCAAACTCGCCAACGAGAAAAAGTTGGATGAATGGGAGTATTAAGGGAGAGGGCAGCCCTTACCCTCTCCCCACACTCATATTTTCAGCCAAGAAGAGAGGAGAAGAGAGAAAAAGAAGAGAGGAGAAGAGAGAAAAAGAAGAGAAGGGTTGGTTCGGGTTGGTTCAAGAGAGCAAAATCGTCATGTAGCTAGTCAAATCGAAGCTCTTCTCTTTGTGGTCATTTGTGTGAGTTCTAGGACCCCTTCTTACACGTTTTTTGAATGATTTGGGGCTGGAACACATCTAAAAATCGGGTTTTTGGTGTGTGTGGGTGTTTAACCCGTTTGTGTATGTGTGTGTATGTGTATGATTCGTTTAGGTCTTGCATTTGAGCTTGTGTGTGCTTGAATGTTGTTGTGGTATGCATTTCTAAGGTTTAGGATGGTTGATTTGTGCTTAGAATGGGTTTAGATGAGCTTGGAGGTCGAAAATGTAAGATTGGGTTCGGGATGAACTGCATTCTGCATCAGCTAGAGCTATGCGACCGAGTGGAGGCCATACGGCCGAATGAGGTACGATTGAGGTTTATTCGCACGACTGAGGGTCAGGTCGCACGACTAAGGGTCCAGTCGCACGGCTGAGGGTAGTCGCACGACTGAGGGTAGTCGCACGACTGAGGGCCCATTCGCATGACTGAGAGTCCAGTCGCATAAATGCTCATCCGCATTAGTTCCATCAGCATTAGGTCCATTCGCATGGGATTCATCCGCATGGAGTCCATTCGCAATAGTTTCATTCGCATGATTGGATGTTCATTCGCATAGGTGTTCATTCGCATGAGGTCCATTCGCATGATGTTCAGTCGCATGGAGGCCATGCGACTGAAGGGTGTCCATACGCCCGAATAGGGCTGTTGCACCGAGGAAAGTGTAGTTTAACTTCTGACTTTCAGAGAAAAGTGTAGACGTAAGCTTTGACGTGGAAGTTCGCGTAATTCATATAAGATGACTGTTGAGGCCTTAAAGGTTATGTTGGGCATGATGAGGATGTCGCATGTTTATGCATGATGTATGTTATGTATGTATGAGGTTGCCTCTATGATGATGATGATTGTGTATGTTATGTTCTTTG